>JARJHM010000011.1:600000-977348 GCA_033356055.1 Carex pumila | reverse complement strand
GGTTATTAAATTGCTTGACTGCGCAATTGTAGAATTTAAGTTGAATTAACTTCGGGTTATATTTTCATCCAATGACCTTAATAACTTCTGGTTATTATATTTTTATATGAAAATTTCTAATGAACTTCAAGTTTTAATTGGGAATAACTTCAGGTTATTATTCATCAGTGGCCTATAATAACTATCGGTTATTATATTAATTTTATATGAAAAATTCTAATAGAACTTCAGGTTCTAAATAAACATTTAGTTTTGATAATAACTTCAGGTTATTATTCCTCATTCACTTCAAGGAATGAATCTTATAAACTAAAACAAATATAATCAAAAATTTAAATGAAATTTAAATTAATGAAAGATATAAAAATTAATCACATAAATTACTTACAGGATTACTTTGTAACTTTCGAGCAATTCGTGCTGATAACGTGTTGTAAAATAAAGATAAAGAAATCAAACAAGCTATTGACAATGTATAAGATAGCTATCTTTTATTCTTATTCTTTTCTTGTGTCAAATACAATCTTACAATCCTTTATTTATAGGTAGAAAATGTAAATAACAAGTCATGGTAAATTAATTGTATTGATAAATGAGAAGAGAATAACATAAATCTTTATGAGGAGTTTTGAAGTAATTATAGAAGAGTTGCAAATGAACATCCATCCATAACTTATTTTATTTATAACAGTTTAGTTATTATTATTTTTTTATTATTACGGTTTGAGAAACACATTAATTGTTTATTCTTATCCATTAATATTAATTTACTCCCTTCCGATGATGACACTTATATACTCTTTCTTTGACCACCTTTCGATCATTAAGTAATATCTACAAAGTTAAAATTATAATTTACAATTAGATATACATTAACTGACATCCTTTCGTTGTAATTAGATGTGCTTTAACCGATCATAACCGCCCCTTTTAATAAATTCCTTGCCGTAAACCCTGTTTTGCCCCAAATCAAATATCTCTTTAAATTATCTCCATTCATTGCCATGCCTCTCTCTCTCGCACCCCAAAAGAAAAAGAAAAAAAAAAACAAAAAATAAAAGAAAGAAAGAAATAAACAGAACTTATCATCACAATTATTTTGATATTCGATTTCAATATCCGATTTGAATTATGACTACGCTGCCGTGATTCTAATATGTCGTTGCGATTCGATTTAGAATTCTGAGTATCTCGTTATCAGGTAATCGGATTTCTCTATAACTGTGTTTTTGTTTTGTATGGTTGATTTAAATATTAGTATTGCATATTAAATTATGATGGCATATTTAACGGAGTAGCGGGTCTGAGGTTGGAATTTGATAAGTGATTGTAGCCTCTCACTGTTGGATGGATTTCCCAGTTAGTTGGTGACCTTCCAATGTTGGATGGATTTCCCATTGGATTGGCAGATTAAAGGAATTGTGTTATGAGAATGTGGGAATCGCCTGTGATAGGAATTACACGTGTGAATATGATGTGACTGGTTTTATGGATAACTTAGACTGACGTGCTATTGCTGGTTAAATATGCGTGCATAATTAGATGTATTTGAGTAGATTAATCCGGCCTATTTGATTGATTGTTAAATAAAGCCAATTGTAGAGAAGCGTGTCGTTAAATAACCGGTTACTGAGCTTTGTAGCTGACTCCGTCTTGTTATTTTGTTTTTCTTTTTGTTGGCGACGTAGGTTGACAAGTCAAGGAAAAGTGTGAAGATGCTTATATAATCACGCTCCGGATGGTAAAAATATGGGGTGTGATAGATTAAATGCATCTGTTTTATGTATAGAAGTCAAAATTTAGTTAAAAACATATCCACCACATGTACTGCTACACGACACGTTACAATTAAAATTGAACAAATTTTGAAATTTAGCGATATATTTATTTGTTTTTTTTTTTGTTTCCATATTTCTCATTTTCAATTAAGAAGACTCCATCTTCCATTTTCTTATTTCTTTGTTTTCTTACTTCTTCTTCGTTTCTTTTTCTTTGTTTCTATATATATTGGTGTGGGCAATTTAGAATATATTTCCAATATATAATAAATCAATGTGTGTGTATTCTATAAATTGGAAACAAATAAGAAAAAGGATATAAATTGAAAACAAAGAAGAATATAAATTGGAACGTGTGTGTGAATATATATTTGTCTTATAATATGTGTGTGTGTGTATCCTATACATACACACGATAACACTTTTTATTTATGTTTTTTGATATCATATTATTTATTGATATTGAATTGTTGTATCATATTTAATATTAGATTCGAATCGAGCTATTATTTGATACCATTGGTACTTAAAAATAAAGAATCATCACATCATCAAATTGTTATCAGATGTCACAATTAAAGTTAATTAAAAATACATAATCATATAAATTTTCTATTAATATGCGTTTTAATTTTTAAATAGCTATTAGTTTTCTTGATATATTTATTTCTTATAATATGTTCCGTTGCAACGCACGGGTGTAATACTAGTAATAGTTATAAGGATGTAAAAATAAAAACACAACAGGGTACAAATAGCACAATAGAGTTTACAATATCACATAATTATTCAACTGGCTATATTAGAGTTATTACATTTAATATACCTCAATCTCACAAACAAAACCTTAATTTTAATTTTGGAAAAAACTATCCGCATAAAAAAAGTAAAATATTTTATCTAGCAGCTGTTATTTTCAAAGACATAAATAGACATAATTTGTATTTCTAACGACTAAATTTAATAAAATAAACAAAATTAAAAACAAACAAACAAGAAATTAAAGAAATATTATCAAATTCTTATTAGTAACAACATAGTTAAATGAAATCATATTACACTTCCTCATACGACGCCGGTTTTGAATAATTCAAATCAGATTGAAAAGTTAAATGAAAAATCTAGAAAATAATATAGGCGCCGATTTAACATTTTATATATTTTTTTTTTGTAAATAGTTGATTTTCTCTAATATCTAATATCTAAAATTATAGGAGAAAGTTTAAACTCACCAGTGTGCAATGAAATAAAATTAATATATTTATTTAAACTCACAAGCAATTAAATTTTCTCATGTGATATTTATAGTAGTTAAGGTAGTTATTGAGGATTTTTTTTTTTATTTAGAATTACTATAAAATAATTTAACAGAACCAGCCTTATAGATTTGGATTTTCGGAAACTAGCCTCCACCGGTCCTAGGGATCGGTGGAGAAGAAAAAATACCATCTACACCGGTCCTAGGGACCGGTGGAGGCCCATTCCACCTCATTTTAACCCGTTTCCACACAGATGCATCCATATGCCACAGAAAATCCGTAATTTCTCTACACCGGTTCCTAGGATCCTGTGTAGGCCGTGTTTCTACTCACCCCGCGGGCTCTTCTTCTTCTTCCTTTTTCCTCTCCTACCTCTTCTTTCTTCTAAAAAACCGTGAGCACCGTTTTTTTTTTTTTTTTTTTTTTTTATTCTCTCAATATACTCAATCAATTTTCAATCCAATTGTCTTAAAATTTTTGGATCGTTTAAGAGATTTGAAAACTCTTCAGATCTACAATTTTGACAAGGTAAATATCTCTCTTTTTACTATTTTTATTTTAACCGAATTAAAAATAAATAACTAATTTAATTTAGATTATTTTTGTAAAATGTAGTGTTAAATTAGTATTTAGTGTAATTTAGATTGATTTGGAGTATATTTAGTAATTTAGTGGTAATTTAGTGATAATGTAGTGTAATTTAGAGTTAATTTAGTGTAATGTAGTGTTAATTTAATTTATTTGATATTAATTTAGTGTAATTTAGTATTTATGTAGAATAAATTTGTGATTAAGTGTTCATGTAGTATAATGTAACTTTTTAGTAATATGTATTATAATTTGTGTAAAATTAGATAAATGTGTGATGACCTCATGAGTTTAAAATTAGATAAAATTATAAATGTGTAAAATTAGTAATTTTCATGAAGTTTAAAATTAGATAAAATTATAATGTGTAAAATTGGTAATATTCATGAAGTTTATTATTAAAATCAAAATTAGATGATATGCCTGTTTACATTAAATTTTGATTATTGTAGCCATATGCTTGAAAAAATGTTTGTTTATATAATTATGTGTGATGACTCTCATTAGTTGCAAAATATTGTTTATCAAATTTT
Source organism: Carex pumila (assembly GCA_033356055.1). Lineage (NCBI taxonomy): Eukaryota > Viridiplantae > Streptophyta > Magnoliopsida > Poales > Cyperaceae > Carex > Carex pumila. The sequence goes on along the minus strand of JARJHM010000011.1, from coordinate 973,190 downwards.
CTAACAGAGTCAATGGATAATATGAATTATCCGGAGCTGCTGAAATTAGCACCACAGAACCACAGAGCATGGAAAGTTCGTGATATGGTAATTTTGATTATAATCTATTAATTATTTGTTGCAAAAAAATATTATATGAAGTATTTGAAGGATTTATAATGTTTTATTTCTTTTGGCAGCCTTCCTTTTCATTGAACCAGATAAATTCACATCAGACTAGTGTTCCTTACAATAGTCGGATGGATGATGCTCTGAAGAGATTAGGGTTGTATCAAATTGCTCGCCTCAATGATTGCAAGATTGATCCGCATTTGATTAGTGCCCTGGTTGAGAGGTGGAGACCGGAGACCAATACATTTCATCTACCTGTTGGTGAGATGACAGTGACGCTGGAAGATGTTGCATGTCTATGGGGCTTACCGATTAAGGGTAATTAACTAATTAAAGTTGTTTATTAGTTAATTTAAATCCCTACTTTTTTAAGGTGAATTGTTGATTGTATAATTCTTTTAATTTGCAGGTGACCCAATTACTGGCACCAGCGATACTGATTGGAACCCATACTTAGAGTATGATCTAGGAGTTGATCGGCTCTTTTTTACGATAACCTCATTGAGACAATGCCATATAAATATAGGATTTATAATCCTAACACATCGAAAGAACGATTGTCCGTCTCTGCTTATTCGATTAGACTGAAATGGGTGCGTGCCAAATTTAATGAACACTTACAAGATTGGCACAGTGATGAGAGAGTTGGCACAGTACACCCGAGGTTTTTGTATGGATTTATTCGGGTCAGTTATGTTTCCGGATTCTAGTACGGATGGAGTCCCTGCGATGTACTTGCAATTCATCAATGATTTAGATACTCCAAGAGAATATAATTGGGGAGGTGCCGTACTCGCACATCTCTATCGAGAGTTGTCGCGTGCTTGCCATGCGGGAGTAGACACGATAGCGGGTCCGATGTTGTTATTACAGATTTGGTCGTGGACTCGATTTACTATTGGTCGGCCTATTCCTCGGGACGAGCCACCTCCCTTTTGGTGGTGCAGATGAGGATACGAGAAATGCTTTCGGTGAGAAGTGGACCACTCGACATTTGTGGTCACGCAACCCCTCACTTAGGTATAAAGAGTTATAATTCGAGATGAATTCGATAGATTTATAATTATTTTTTAAATTTTATATTTTTTTGACAGGTGGTACAGCCACGTATAGAGATAGCTTCGACAGACTAGCTGATGAGACAGTTAACTGGCGACCATATGTTGATTACTATGATCAGTTACCTCGACATGTCCGACGACAAAAGAGGTAATGGATGAGCCTGCGGTTACGGATCCATTTCTGGATGGTAGAGTATCAGCATGCAGATAGGGTCATGCGCCAGTTTGGTAAGCACCAGAGATCCGCCTCCTCCTCCTCTACCATGGGATGAGATCAGTTATTTAAGAGATGCGTGGCATCACGATGGCAACTCAACAAGGGGATGCTTGTTGGAAGATACTCATAGTGAGTTCATCGAGAAGCCTGCAATACTAATTAGAGAGCGAAGACCATATGACATGGGAGGCATCATATGTACATGCATTGGTTCAACGCGCGTGGTATGAGATCAGTGTATCTATCAGATAACAATCCGGAAGCTCTACGACGTCAGCCTCCCCCGCGGACAGGAGATGTTGCAACAATGGAGTACGTTCCTCATGTCATAGGCATGACCCTAACTGGTGTAGCCAATTGGCGGGAATTAATCTTTAAAGTTCAGGTGTGGATACAAATGCTGCTGCCTCAATACCAGCAGATTCTCCTCTACAAAAACACATATTTCACATAGCTCTGGACTGATTTTTACAAAACTGTTTTACATGCATATAGATCATGACTTGAGGTAAATTTTCATATAAAGAACACAAAATTTGGTGTAACCAATTGACGGGAATTAATCTTTAAAGTTCAGGTGTCAACACAGCCAATTCTTGATACAATAAAAATGTCTAAATAAAATACATCCCTAATAATACAATGCAATGTCAACACATCCAATTCTTAGAATACAATAAAAATGTCTAAATAAGAAATATTAATGCATGTCATAGCATGATATAATATAATTTGTAAACTTAGAAATTCCTAGGAGTTTATCGAGTCGATGCACCTGTTAACTCTATACTTAGTTGTGCTACTGTTTAGCACGGCTAACTCTATGTTTTTGGTTATGTGAAATTTAGCAATTTCTGATTTTAGTTTGGCTTTGGATTCAAACATTTGACCTTCAGCAAATTTTTCATCTAACCTGGGGGGGTTTGCAAAAAATGCACGATCCTTGTATGGCATTGGCAATTCATCGTGGAATGATGAACATGGATGTCTATCTCCTCGATTGAGGAATGGGATCGACTTGTGCCAATCCTTCAATATTTCTCGGGCGTTCATTTCAGCCTCATATTCATCCATATCTGCATCCCATGCTTCAGCCGAATCATCATCATCAAAAGAACTTGTATCAGATTCTATGTCTTGATCTGATTGCTCACAAGGGTCATCACCGGCTCGAACCGGAGGTGTGTAGGTGGGTACAGGTACACTACTTGAGTCAGGATGAAAGCCGGTCTGAACCGACGGTGTGTTACTACCTCCAGGCAAACTATCTGGACACGGATCATAACTGGTTTGGTTTCTAGCCTGGTGCGCCTCAGCTACCAATTCTATAACCTTGAATCCAGCCACTTGAGTTGCAGTTTGTTTAATGACATCCCAAGTTTCCTCATTTTCTATCAAAAATAGTGAGAAATGGTACGATCCGGGTTGTGCTGTGTTCATACGTACCTTGATTGTCAATTTGACTTGACTCGGAAGCAATTCAAGCCCAACGTATATTTGCCGTCTTATAATAGCAAAACTGGTAGAATCAGATACGGTAAAGGTGAATGCAGCTCCTATGTCATAACCTACACCGGTTGAAGTGTTTTGGAGATTACCACCATAATATACATTGATCAATAGCAATGACATTTTGCTGAACAAAAATCAAACACTAAATTAACTTCAAATATTTTTTAATTTTACAACACTAAATATAAATATATGAGTAAAAAAAAACTCACAATAATAATCAGGAGACGATGCTGAGTACAATGGTGGTGGCGATCTATTCATATGGCAACTCCTCTATTGAATTTGAAAAAAAACGAAGTAATGAAGAAAAAAAATGAAAGAAGAATGGTGGCTGCGAAGTGAAGAAGAGAAAAGAGAAGAAGAAAGGTGCGGGTTGCATCTGTAATAGATCTAAACACTCCACCGATCCACAGGATCGGTGCAGAGGTGATTTTGAGCTACACCGGTCCTAGGGACCGGTGTAGGATAATTCTGTGTGCCTTGATACCTCGCATATTTAGCCTATATTTGACTTGATTTCGTACCAAATTCACGTTCTAAATTGTCAAAATCACGTGCATTTCATTGATATATCTTTAGAATTTGGTACTGCTGAGAGTTTGTTTGTTTTCTGCAGGATTGGAGCAAAATACACGAAGAAACGGCGTTTTTGGACTCTCTGGTACGGCCCTTACCAGGCTTGGTACGGCCCTTACCAGACTTGGTACGGCCCTTACCAGATTTGGTACGGCCCTTACCAGGCTTAGCCGATCCAGCCTCCCTTCCATCTTGTACGGCCTACCCGTACCACCTTGGTACGGGCCGTACATAGGTGCCGCCTGACAGAATTCAAATCTTGGCCGAGGCTATATATAGCGGGGGATCTCTCCATTTTCGAGGAGGCCACTTCATTCCAGATTGAGAGCTCAGTGAAAGAGAGAAAGAGAGCAAAGGAGCAAGGAGAGAAGATCAAGGAAGAGGAAGAGGCGAGAATCGACGGATCTACACCTTCTCCATTCCCGATCTTCAATCTAGTTCTTTCATGACTTTCTCTATCTCTTTTCTTGTATTTCTGGACAGATCCATGACTTGTGAGTAGTAGACTTTCGTTTCTAGGGTTTGTAGATGGATTTTCTTGATTTGTGTTGTTTTTCTTGATTTGGATCTTGTATGAACTCTTGTGATTGATTTGATTGTGAATTTGCTTGTTTTGATTGCTTTGTGTTTCTGTGATTGCATGTGGTGTGCCTATAGTGGTAGATCAACCCTAACAAGGTCATGTGACCATTGCCTTCTCTCAACCAAACCAATCCCTTTAGGTAGACTTGATCGAATTGAAGCCGAAAGGTTGAATTCTCCTCTAATCGACAGATTAGAGGTTACCTTAGATCTCCAATCAATCAACTAGAGGATCTGGACCAAAACACGAGAGTTGAGGTTTAGAAACCCTAAAAGGTGAAGAATTGACTCCAAAACCTAGATCTTGAGCCAACAAACGAGAGTTGAGGTTTAGGAACCTTAGGTATAGTCAATTGAACCTTTATCAAGAGTTTAATACGAGGTACCAGCAAGAAATGCATCAACTCGAACTTGTAAGCTCTGTTCTGGTAAACCAGTACGGCCCTTACAAGAGTGGTGCGGCCTACCCGTACCAAGCCCCATACGGCTTGGTCTTACTAGGTTGGTGCGGCCTGGCCGTACCAACTTGGTAAGGGCCGTACCACTAGAGGCAAATCAGAGATGAAGTCTGAAACCCTTGAAACACCTTTTATCCCAAATCAAAACACAGTTTATACCTTTTCTTGCACATTTACTATTCTATATCATTGTGTGATTGCTTGAGTTGATTCTTTCGGAAAATTAAACACCAAAAACCCTTTTTTTCTCACTTCTAGTCTTTGGCTAAGCTAAGTAAAATTCTAGATAAAGAAACCGTCCCTGTGGATCGATACCCGATTATACTCCTCGATAAGGTTGTGCACTTGCAACCCTAATCGGAAGGTGTAACCGAGGTTTAAAAGGTACGCTCCCAAGCGTACCGAAACTTGCGTTGCGCTTTACGCCGATCAAGTTTTTGGCGCCGTTTCGGTACGCTTGGGAGCGTACCTTTTAAACCTCGGTTACACCTTCCGATTAGGGTTGCAAGTGCACAACCTTATCGAGGAGTATAATCGGGTATCGATCCACAGGGACGGTTTCTTTATCTAGAATTTTACTTAGCTTAGCCAAAGACTAGAAGTGAGAAAAAAAAGGGTTTTTGGTGTTTAATTTTCCGAAAGAATCAACTCAAGCAATCACACAATGATATAGAATAGTAAATGTGCAAGAAAAGGTATAAACTGTGTTTTGATTTGGGATAAAAGGTGTTTCAAGGGTTTCAGACTTCATCTCTGATTTGCCTCTAGTGGTACGGCCCTTACCAAGTTGGTACGGCCAGGCCGCACCAACCTAGTAAGACCAAGCCGTATGGGGCTTGGTACGGGTAGGCCGCACCACTCTTGTAAGGGCCGTACTGGTTTACCAGAACAGAGCTTACAAGTTCGAGTTGATGCATTTCTTGCTGGTACCTCGTATTAAACTCTTGATAAAGGTTCAATTGACCATACCTAAGGTTCCTAAACCTCAACTCTCGTTTGTTGGCTCAAGATCTAGGTTTTGGAGTCAATTCTTCACCTTTTAGGGTTTCTAAACCTCAACTCTCGTGTTTTGGTCCAGATCCTCTAGTTGATTGATTGGAGATCTAAGGTAACCTCTAATCTGTCGATTAGAGGAGAATTCAACCTTTCGGCTTCAATTCGATCAAGTTTACCTAAAGGGATTGGTTTGGTTGAGAGAAGGCAATGGTCACATGACCTTGTTAGGGTTGATCTACCACTATAGGCACACCACATGCAATCACAGAAACACAAAGCAATCAAAACAAGCAAATTCACAATCAAATCAATCACAAGAGTTCATACAAGATCCAAATCAAGAAAAACAACACAAATCAAGAAAATCCATCTACAAACCCTAGAAACGAAAGTCTACTACTCACAAGTCATGGATCTGTCCAGAAATACAAGAAAAGAGATAGAGAAAGTCATGAAAGAACTAGATTGAAGATCGGGAATGGAGAAGGTGTAGATCCGTCGATTCTCGCCTCTTCCTCTTCCTTGATCTTCTCTCCTTGCTCCTTTGCTCTCTTTCTCTCTTTCACTGAGCTCTCAATCTGGAATGAAGTGGCCTCTTCGAAAATGGAGAGATCCCCCGCTATATATAGCCTCGGCCAAGATTTGAATTCTGTCAGGCGGCACCTATGTACGGCCCGTACCAAGGTGGTACGGGTAGGCCGTACAAGATGGAAGGGAGGCTGGATCGGCTAAGCCTGGTAAGGGCCGTACCAAATCTGGTAAGGGCCGTACCAAGTCTGGTAAGGGCCGTACCAAGCCTGGTAAGGGCCGTACCAGAGAGTCCAAAAACGCCGTTTCTTCGTGTATTTTGCTCCAATCCTGCAGAAAACAAACAAACTCTCAGCAGTACCAAATTCTAAAGATATATCAATGAAATGCACGTGATTTTGACAATTTAGAACGTGAATTTGGTACGAAATCAAGTCAAATATAGGCTAAATATGCGAGGTATCAAATTCCCCCAAGCTAAACCTTTGCTTGTCCTCAAGCAAAAAGATTCAAACTTGGGTACCGATTTGGATTCTAAATGCAAGTTTCCTAAATGTAAAATTTTATATGAGTTGTTTCAATTAGGAACCTCAAGAATCATGTTGGTATAATTTGGACTTTCCCTATTTAACCTTGATTCTCCACACGAACCGACCAACCAAACTTCAATTTCTGAAATATTTGAATACTTATAAAACTGAGTGCTTGAATCGATCAAGTTGTCATTTATCTATTTAACCATTGCCCTCATTTGTGGAGATTTTCCCTTTTTAACCCCCCCAAGCTTGGAACAAGCTTAGGTCAGAAAGTTGCGGACTTCACGTGTTGATATGTGCAAAAATTTCTTTCTTTCTTTTCTAAGTGGGAGACGAGCTCAAAGGCGCCCTAAACGGACTTATTGCCAGTACTCTTATGTTCTCCATCTTTTCAATTCTAAGTGGGAGACGAGCTCAAAGGCGCCCTAAAAGGACTTATTGCCAGTACTCTTATGTTCTCCGTCTTTTCAATTCGATTTGTCATATGTCTTTTTTTTATTATTTTTTTGCACATATCATGAATACACACACCCACTGGTATTCCTTCATACCAATGGGTATCCCAAATCTTTCTTTATCAATAATCCCCATTTCCTTATTTGAAAAAGGCACAAGTCAATTTCTAAACGATTTCTCAATACATTTCAAGTTTTCATTGTTACAAATGCTCAAAACATTCGTCTTTATCAGTTTGTTGGTCAATTATGGGATAGTTCTAATCTCCTAGGGTCATCCTAATCAACACCAACAATTTTCAAAAAGTCTCAAATCTAAACAATCACACAAATTCCTACATACAAATGCAATAAACAAGTAAACATGACCTAAATGCAGATACAGTTTTCTTCTATTTGCCCTCCCAAGCTTGAATGAAGCATTGTCCTCAATGCTTGAATTCACACAAGAAAAAGTAAATAGAAGAACATATGGAAACTAACCAGACATGGAGTGAGGGGTGAGGCGGGGGCACCTCACTGGTTGGTGGAAGGTGGATCAGGCGGTACTGGGGGAAGCACCCACTTCTGTGGTACACGGACTACGCGATCAAACCCGTGCATCAGGAGAATCCACAAGATTTCTTTTGAGTCCATGATAGAGTGCCTGATTGCGCTTGTGTGAGCTTTCAATTTCTTTAAGAGCGTGGCAGTCCGATAAGGTTTGAGATCTGCACTTATGATCACAAAACAAGATTTATCTGGGACTAGGAACTCATACCTGAAGTTAGCTGGGAGAGTCTTGAGTTCAAAAGTTGGCGCCTCTAGTTGGGCTTTGAGGCGGTTCGCGTCTGGTGCAATCGGCTCGCGTGCAGACCCCGCGTGGGTTTCATCCGACCAGCTTCCTCTGGTCTCCAGGTCTTCAGGTTGTGGCATGCGACTCGCGTGAGATTCATGCGGCCCACATCCAGGTTCTCCCAGGTCGACAGTAGTCACATCTGTTCCATACACTGATTCCAACTCACTTGTTTCAACCTGCAACTCAGACAAATAATCAAGATAATTTTTAACTGAGCTCCCGTATCCCTCGCGAAGTTGTCCCTTAGCCAATTGATCCTCCATGTTGATTGTGCAGCATATTTCTGGTTCAGCTAGCCTCTGAGGGAAAGGAATAGGCGGCTGGTATGGTTGTGGTTTCTCATCCTCCTTCTTTTTCTGGCCCTCAAATTCACTTGATGCGGGCCGCATGTCTGTGATGCGGGTCACATTCACTGGCTCTTCAATCGGTGATGCGGGTTCAATTGATCCTACGCGACCAGGACTCACCTTTTCAGAGCTTGATACGAGTCGCATCTCTGGAATACGGGTCGCATCAGATGGGATCTGACCTGTTGGGTTGGCTGGTTCCTTGTATTGGGTCCCACTGCTCAGAGTAATTACCATTGCCTCTCCTCTTGGGTTTGGTTCTGGTTGAGCAGGTAGCTTTCCAGGTTGAGGTTGGCTTGAGGTGACTATGTGACTCAACTGCTCCAGCAACTTGTTCTGGGCAGCTAGTTGAGTAGACATAGATTGCATTTGATCCCACATGATTTGATTCATTTTCTCTTGCTCGTGTGTGAAGTTACTCATAGCGGGATCAATGTACGGCTCGGGTGGATCGGATTGGAATGAGCGGTTGTTTGAGTTGTCGAATGGTGCATTGTTGTAGAAATTGCGATTGTAGTTGCTGAAATAGTTAACCTGTTCGGGTTCCTCATCCCATTCCGCAAGTGGGCAATACTCGTAAGAGTGCCTCCTATCCCCACACATGGCACAAGGCTGTGGTTGATAGTTACTGACTGCCTTCACGCTCATTTTCATTAAAGCCTCTTGCATGGCCTCCTCCAGCTCGGCAGCTCTAGCATATAGAGCTGTGATCTGATCAACCCTGTATCGACCACCTCCTCCTCGAGAATTGTCATGGCCGGACCACTGTTGGTATGTTGCCATAGCGTCTTGAGCTTCTCTGTCTCTTCCACGCGATTCACGTCGGTTGTGATGCGGGGCTCGTCGAGAGGTGGTTGTGCAGGAACAGCTGTGTTCCTGTGGTAAGAGAGAAAAAAAAAAAAAATAAAAGAAAAAGATACAAGCTAAAATCTAGATTAGCTAAGATAGGCAAAAATCCAGAAAACGGTAGCCGTCCCCGGCAACGGCGCCAAAAACTTGATCGGCGTAAAGCGCAACGCAAGTTTCGGTACGCTTGGGAGCGTACCTTTTAAACCTCGGTTACACCTTCCGATTAGGGTTGCAAGTGCACAACCTTATCGAGGAGTATAATCGGGTATCGATCCACAGGGACGGTTTCTTTATCTAGAATTTTACTTAGCTTAGCCAAAGACTAGAAGTGAGAAAAAAAGGGTTTTTGGTGTTTAATTTTCCGAAAGAATCAACTCAAGCAATCACACAATGATATAGAATAGTAAATGTGCAAGAAAAGGTATAAACTGTGTTTTGATTTGGGATAAAAGGTGTTTCAAGGGTTTCAGACTTCATCTCTGATTTGCCTCTAGTGGTACGGCCCTTACCAAGTTGGTACGGCCAGGCCGCACCAACCTAGTAAGACCAAGCCGTATGGGGCTTGGTACGGGTAGGCCGCACCACTCTTGTAAGGGCCGTACTGGTTTACCAGAACAGAGCTTACAAGTTCGAGTTGATGCATTTCTTGCTGGTACCTCGTATTAAACTCTTGATAAAGGTTCAATTGACCATACCTAAGGTTCCTAAACCTCAACTCTCGTTTGTTGGCTCAAGATCTAGGTTTTGGAGTCAATTCTTCACCTTTTAGGGTTTCTAAACCTCAACTCTCGTGTTTTGGTCCAGATCCTCTAGTTGATTGATTGGAGATCTAAGGTAACCTCTAATCTGTCGATTAGAGGAGAATTCAACCTTTCGGCTTCAATTCGATCAAGTCTACCTAAAGGGATTGGTTTGGTTGAGAGAAGGCAATGGTCACATGACCTTGTTAGGGTTGATCTACCACTATAGGCACACCACATGCAATCACAGAAACACAAAGCAATCAAAACAAGCAAATTCACAATCAAATCAATCACAAGAGTTCATACAAGATCCAAATCAAGAAAAACAACACAAATCAAGAAAATCCATCTACAAACCCTAGAAACGAAAGTCTACTACTCACAAGTCATGGATCTGTCCAGAAATACAAGAAAAGAGATAGAGAAAGTCATGAAAGAACTAGATTGAAGATCGGGAATGGAGAAGGTGTAGATCCGTCGATTCTCGCCTCTTCCTCTTCCTTGATCTTCTCTCCTTGCTCCTTTGCTCTCTTTCTCTCTTTCACTGAGCTCTCAATCTGGAATGAAGTGGCCTCTTCGAAAATGGAGAGATCCCCCGCTATATATAGCCTCGGCCAAGATTTGAATTCTGTCAGGCGGCACCTATGTACGGCCCGTACCAAGGTGGTACGGGTAGGCCGTACAAGATGGAAGGGAGGCTGGATCGGCTAAGCCTGGTAAGGGCCGTACCAAATCTGGTAAGGGCCGTACCAAGTCTGGTAAGGGCCGTACCAAGCCTGGTAAGGGCCGTACCAGAGAGTCCAAAAACGCCGTTTCTTCGTGTATTTTGCTCCAATCCTGCAGAAAACAAACAAACTCTCAGCAGTACCAAATTCTAAAGATATATCAATGAAATGCACGTGATTTTGACAATTTAGAACGTGAATTTGGTACGAAATCAAGTCAAATATAGGCTAAATATGCGAGGTATCATGCCTCTTCGTGCACCGGGCTGTGACAGCATAACTGGGTCTCCACCGGTCCCCAGGACCGGTGTAGAAATCACTTTTTTTGCTCCACCGATCCCTAGGATCGGTGGAGGCTAGTTTTCTAAAATCAAATCAACCAATGCTTGTTTCCACGAAATAATTTTCAATAATTCTATTTAAAAAAAAAAATCGAAATAGAGTAGTGTATATATATATAGGACTTGGCTACGGTGCTATGGGTAGCTAAGAGGCCTCCCGTGCTACGGCTCAATATTCGACTTTTCAAATTTCTAACTGTCGATCCGAATTGTTCATCTTATTCTCCATATTAATATGTGCTTGGAGACCAAATTTTACATTTTTTTGGAAATTTTTTACTATTTTTTTAGATTTATTGAAAATCGCTGTTTTTCAGACAAATATGGACCATAAAAAACAACGATATTCAATAAATCTAAAAAAAATGGTAAAAAACTTCCAAAACATATAAAATTTGGTCTCCAAACACATATTAATATGGAGAACAAGATGAACGGTTCAGATCGACCGTTATAATTTTAAAAAGTCGAATATTTAGCCGTAGCACGGGAGGCCTCTAAGCTACCCATAGCATATTAGTCAAATCATATATATATAAAACTAGAGTATAGCATAAGCAGATGTCCAACCCTTGACAAGGATACAAAAAAAGGATATAGTTTACAGTTATGTGACACTAGGATGTAGCAATATGATAGTAAGAATATCCTCACATCACAACAAGGTTACAAGGTGCCGTGACACGGCAACGAGCATCGGGTAGTGTTTTTGTGTAATTTTAATAAATCCGAATTGAATTTTATTTAAACTGAGAAATAACTTTTGAGAGAATTTAATAATTGGATTCCTCTCATATTACAACTAATTATTCACGTATTGATTAAGGTCCTATGCAAATTGACTGGTGAAAAGGTAGGCTTGATAACTCAATGTAATCTAATAAATTGAATTTACAATTTAGACAAAATCCCACCAGTCAAATCTGTTTCACGCCTCTAGTTGCACTAATTCACATCCCTCCGGTTATTGTAACCTGAGGTAGAATTACTAAATTTAGTTTTTTTTTAACCAATTTTTTTATTAATATTAAAAAAAAAATCAAAACATAATAATCAGCATCCATTTTTGATTTATTTCTAATTATGCCCAATCCGAAGAATGACTCTTCAGATTTGAGGTTCCGGAGAATTATTCTCTAGATTTGAGTTTGTTTAATTAACCAGAAAATGTTATGATTTGTTTATTTAGTGTATTGTAATATTAGAATTATATTATATATTTCTTTGAAAATAGATGAAATACTATAGAATTTGATTTACTAGAAAGATTGCGACAAATAATCTGGATCAATATTTTTCATGCCGAATTTTTTGCAGATGTAAGAAAAATTAAAATATTTATTTGTGTGTTATTGAATTTTTTTTTCCGAATCTATGTTATTGATCCCGGTTCAAAAGTCACTTGTGGATAAATACAAAAAATATTGCGGTCCTTCTATTTTCGAAAAATAAGAATTTTCTTTGACGAGAAATGATTTCATATTTTTTTTTTCAAAATAGATATACTTAGAATTTAAATGTACTAGAAGGATCACTATATTTTCTTTATTTACTCAGAGTGACTTTTGAATTGGGGTTAATAACTCAAATCCAAAACTTTTTTTTTTCCAATAACACACAAAGAAATATTTTATTTTTCTTCCAGCTGCAAGAAATCCAACCTGGAAAATGTTGATTCAAGTTATTTATCGTAGTCTTTCTAATAAATCAAATTATATAGTATTCCATCGATTTTCAAAGAAATATATAAAATATTTCTAATATTTCAATATAAAAATAAATAAATCATAACATCCTCTGTATAATTGAAAAAAAACTCAAATCCAGAAAACAATTCTCTAAAAAGTAAACTTTTGAACCGTGAGAAATATTTTCCAGAAAGAGACGTTGGATTCGAAAACTAATTCTCCGAATTAGAAATAAATCAAAAATAGGTGCAGATTGTTAAATTTTTGAATTTTTGTATTATTAATAAAATTTCGGTTTTTCTTAACCTCACATGGATCTCAAAACAAATCTCCTATAGTTACAATAAGCATTGTTTTTCTTCCGATATGGTTGGAATTAAATCTGTACTGTTCCTTATGTTGCATGGTATAATACCTGAGGGGATATGCTTTCTAGTTGCACTTATGCATGGTTTTCATTTTTCTCTTGAATTCTTGGAAAATTGAAAAAAAAAATGTCATCTAAAGAGCACAAGCAACAATTGCTCACTTTATAATAAAAATGTTATATGCATAACAATTTTGTAAAAGGTCCTATAAAAGTTTTGAAGTCACCAATATATGTCTGTACTTTCTAGGACTTGTTCGGCAATATGAAAATTTTGTGAGAATGTAAATTTTAATTTGTCAAAATTAAAATCATTTAACTCATGAAATTTTTTAGAATATAGTGTTGGCTTTGGAGCCCATAACTTGTTCGTTTGACTAGATTTGCAAAACATACATAACTTACATTTTACAGTTTTTCTTCTTGAGACATTGTGCAGGTTCATGACAACTAAAGATTCTATAAATACACATCAATAATGAATTAATGAATTGTAATATAAAATCAAGGATGTAGTCATTAAGCACAAGAGATTGGATAGCAAAAGCATTAACTCAAAATTAATGACAATCGATATCTAAAATTGGTAAAATAAGTTTGAGACTGACCTAAGTGAGGCCTACCGTTGCAACGGTACTGAACCATTGCAACGGAATAAATAAATCCTTAGCAGAGTTTGTGATGCATAAAATCAGTATTTAGCGTCACCTGACGACAAGCAATCAAGGGGATTATCGTTGGAGGAACCGTTGATAACAGTATCCACCGTTGCACTGCAAACCACTCAGATTACCCTACTGTTGTAACGGTCAGCACCACTTACTTCCTTTTTATCAGTTCTCTATTAATAGAAGCTATACCAAGGTTTGGAGTATCACTCTAGCAGCCCCCAACTTCAATATTTCGTATTTATAGATCTAGACAAAGTCATTGTTGCTTGTGCACTTAAACTTCAATACTCACAATTAATCTCAAGCTTATTTAATCAATTCAACAAGTCCTTGAGTGATCCTACGTGATCAGATCAATTACTACTTTGAGCTTTGTGCTCACCTTGTAATTCTTGAATCCTCGCGAATCATATTATCTTCCTCTGAGTCTTTAGTGCTCGTGTTCGGGCCGTGTGACTTCTCAGAATATTGTAAGGGATCACCGGTTCCACCTTGTAATCCTTTCTCATTGGGTAAAGAAAGGCGCGTCATCTCGAAGGTCGCGAGCCCCGAAGACGTAGACGTTAGTATCGAACTCTGTAAATAACTCTCGTGTCAAGTGTCTCTAAACTCTACTATTTACTTTATATTTCAGTTTAGGAAAAAGTTATTTTAGTTTTCGCCAAAAATAACTTATAGACACGCTAGAACCTTATTACTTAGATAAAAATATAAAAATGACCTATTCACCCCCTCTAAGTGTCTTTGGGACCAACATATAGGTGTTCGACAAATGTATAGGAAATTTGTTATGATGTTGATTTTTTTTTCTTTTTATAGAAGATGTAATACTACAATTAAACTATATTAAGTATATTAATACTAATCACTGATTATGATCAATATAATTGTATATACCAGTTTGATGAGAATTTCGGACCTACATGTCAGATTCTAAAAAAGTTTAAATGAGTGAATTGACTATACACTGCAAAGTGATATCACACACTGAAAAGTAATATCACAATTGACCATACACTACATAGTGACAAAAGAGTGATCATGACTACTTCCATTTAAAAAAACACATTGTTTATATATAGAGCTATTGCAACAAATGCTTCTTCACCTCTTTTATAGAAAAAATAATGGATCATCTTCTTTAATGAAAAATGAATAATGATGATGAGAATGTTAGTGTTATGATTTAGAAGTCAATTATAGGATGATTGTTTTCTAAGTTTTATTTATGTAATTGGATGATTTATTTATCATCTTGTTTCTTGAGTATTTTATTACTTATATAGATCATTCAGATTGAGGACTTCGAATTGTGGAACTCTATAAAAGAGTTAATAAATACTCTAAAGTATCCATAGTCTTGGTAATTAACAAGGAATATTAATTATCAATGAAAAATTAACATCTGAATTAGATGATAAATAAAAAGTAATATCAGATCATATGATAAAGAGTTGTCAATTTAATCAAATGAATACCTGATGGAGATCAGGGGATTGGACGTGACCAAAATAAAATATTTAATATGGATTGTGTTTATGTCGTTAATGTTTTATTTGTGTATGGAATTCTAAGATATGAGATGATTGTTTCTTTCACATGAGAATGCGTATTCGTGGGTATTGTCGAACATTATCCGTAATTGGCAGTCATACAGATTCTATCTCAGTACATGTCTCTCATGCGGACAAATAATAATTATCAAGGATACTAATGTCCCTCGTGTAAATGAGTGATGATATCATTGGCCCCTTGATAAAATAATACAAGTATGTGCACACATGATTAAGGAGTTAATCATAATTATTGAATTATTTCAGAATAAAGAAACAAGTAGATTTGCAAGGATGACACATTTCTAACTTGAATCTATTCATGATATCACGAGATATGAAATTGACACGAGACAATTGTTGCTTTAGGGATCGTGATATTGCATCTACTTATCATCTGTGTCTTTTGGGTAATTACAATGCATATTGCTAGGTATCGCTTATAATTTATGGAATCGAAAGAAGTTTCATATTTTATTGCCAAATGACATAGATCCCATGGGGTCATACCAATAAGGAATTAATTAGAAAAACTCATTGATTTATTTGACATGTGTGACATGACTAATAAATTGAGTTCACTATCTAAACATGAGATAAATAATTATGGGAATAATTATATGATGTTATGGATTTAATTAAATTATTTAATAAAATCTAAATATCGAAAAAGATCAAAATAGATGAAGCTTTGTGAGCCACAAAAATGAGTTTTTTTGTGGGCAGCAAAGAGTTCTGTATTTCCACCACAATTTATAAGAACATAACTTAAAACAGGCATATCTCATCAACCGTAGCTCCGTTTTCAGTGTTCTATGACTTTTCAGAAAGCTTAGGAGAAGATCTACAGTTTGATATATAATAAGTTGTAGGTATATGTTGCATGCGGTATTGTGCAGTGCGCTATTGGACCAGAATCAGCTAATTTTGGCCCAGATTGATTATGAAAAGCGTGGAGAACGTGAAAAACATGTCTAGGTCGGTGGGGACTCTTCTAAATAGCATGATAGCTATATATAGAGGTCCTTACTACCTGGGGTTTGATCCCAATTGTCTCTCTCTCTCTCTCTCTCTCATTTTGATCTTTTATGTGTTGAGAACCCACAAATCCTAGAATCAAGATCTAGTTCTCTTAAAGGATATGGATTAAAGAGCAACCAAATCACTATTCTCTAGCAAGAGAAAACTTTAATTTCTAATTAATTTCTTGGCATATAACATAGAGGGCTTTTACTTTAAAGTTTTAACTTGGTGAAAGGCACTACAAGGCATCAACCACCATTAGCATTGACAAAGAGGTGAATGATCTTCAACCCTTCATCTCAATGACATTTCTTTCTTGTTTGGAGACAAGAAATAAAAGGCATGATGTTTATTGATTTGGTATTTTATTTTAGTTTGATTTCAGTTACACATGATGATCTCTTTTGGTATTTTCTTATCAAAAATTTGAAATTTCACTGCCATAAGTACCAAAAACACCCAACAGAGGATTATACAAATCTCATCATGCCACATATAGAGAGAAATATAATGGAACCAACTCCATGTCATACTTCAATCCTAACTAGAATGTATGTTGATGAAGTCCTAGATGGTCATGAGTATCGTTGTATGTGAGAATTTTGTATGAAGACTTTTGTTTTTCGTGCATTTGTCAAGATGTTGAGAGACAGAGCATTGCTCCAGGATGGACAGATGTTGATTGAAGAACAAGTTGCAATGTTCTTATACACTTTTGCTTAAAATGCAAGCAATCGCACTGTGCAAAAACGATTCCAAAGGTCAGGTGATACGGTAAGAGGTTACTTACATATTGTAATTAAGACTATTACTCGACTATCTGTAGAAATCATAATGCCCCTTCCACTTCATACGCCATAACTTATCCAACCGAGAACAATATTTAATTATTTCTTTAAGGTAAATTTAATTTCAATCATTCTTAAATGAATATTTTTATAAAATTAAAGTAAGTTTAATTATTCACTATATTTTAATATACATGATTGTATTGGTGCTATTGAAGATACACATGTTCCTATAACTATTGGTTACGAAGATCAAGCTCTATATCGTAATAGAAAACATATATTGTCATAGATCAGCTTTAGATACAACTGTACTAAAGAGTGCACTCGACAATGAATTTGTAGTTCCACGAGGCAAATATTTTTTGGTTGATGTTGGTTATGTCAATACACCGCAATTTATTGCTCCTTATAGGAGTGAGAGATATCACGTGCGAGAGCAAGGTGCAACTAATGAATGACTGCAAAGTTACAAAGAGCTTTTTAATCTCTGTTATTCACAACTTAGAAACCATATTAAAAAACTTATTGGCATTTTAAAAATGCAGTTTCCCATTTTAAAAGTTGCAACCTATCACACAATTGATAAACAAGCAGACATAATTCAAGCAGCATGTATTATACATAATTTTATTGTATATCACAATGGTGATGTTGATTGGATTGCAAATACTAATATGAAAATTGATCCAAATGATATTGTGTATGTACCGAATGGAGATGAAGAGTATGGCAAAGATGTGGAATCACTTAACAATCAACGTCAAGTAGGGAATGAAAAAAAAAATGAAATTACTAGGTTTACATAGAATGATTATGTTAGACGTCAGGATAGGAAGTTAATTTAAAATTAGTTTAATATATTAAAATTAAGTGTTGCTAGTTTAATTATGCTTGTGTAATAATTTTTTGTATTATTATATTGTGTTTGTTTAATTAATTTTAGCCTTTGTATTATTAAATTGTGTCTGTTTAATCGAGTGCTTGATTGTACAAGTTAATTTCAATTTAATTAATTAAACAAGCATTGATTAATACAATTCTATCTTTTAATTTCATTCATCTTTTAACTTGAGTGTTGCCATAAGTTAATTTCAGCTTTTGAGAATAAAATAATTGGAGGTTTGAGTGAATTTTTTTTTCCAACAAAAGCTAATACAGAGAGCAAAATGAGTTCCAAAATAAGTACAATAATAAGTGTTTTAACGAGCTGCCAAACACCATATAGGTAAAAATACCATTACTTATATTTTTCTCTGTAAAATTCATGGGAATGAGTGCCACCGAACAACCCTTAAGTCCTCTCTCAAAGTAAAGTAAATTCGAGTTAATTTATATATATATATATATATATATATATAGGACGTGGATACGGTGCTACGGGTAGCTAAGAGGCCTCCGTGCTACGGCTCGGATTTCGAGTTTTCAAAATCCTAACGGTCGATCCGAACCGTTCATCTTGTTGTCCATATTAATATGTGCTTGGAGACCAAATTTTACAGTTTTCTGAATTTTTTTACTATTTATTAAGCCACTTTGAAAACCGCTGATCCAACGGTAGTTTCTGGTTTTACTGTTGGGTTAAGCCACCGTTGGATCAGGGGTATTCAAAGTGGCTTAATAAATAGTAAAAAAATTCAGAAAAATGTAAAATTTGGTCTCCAAGCACATATTAATATGGACAACAAGATGAACGGTTTGGATCGACCGTTAGGATTTTGAAAACTCGAAATCCGAGCCATAGCACGGAGGCCTCTTAGCTACCCATAGCATATTAGCCAAAACCTATATATATATATATATATATATGAGGAGGGATCAAATGACACCATTTTTTGGTGACATGGAATGACACCGTCCATTTTCAAAGTCCAAACAGTCGATCCAAACCGTTCAACTTGATGGATATGTTAAAATGTGCTTACAGATCAAATTTTACATTTTTTTGAATTTTTTTTGGTTTATTTAGAGGGGTTCAAAAATTCAACGGTCTGAATATAGCGATTTTGTTAAATACTTAATAAATAGTATAAAAATTCAGAAAAATGTAAAATTTGATTTCCAAGTTACTCTTAATATATTCATCATATTGAACGGTTTGGATCGACTATTTGGATTTTGAAATTTCAAAAATGGACATTGTCACACCATGTCACCAAAATAGTGGTGTAATCCGATCCCTCCTCTATCTATCTATCTATCTATCTATATATATATATATATATATATATATATAAGCCCGTAGGCATCTTGGTCATTAAGGCTGTAAATGAGCCGAGTTTGAGCGAGTTACTCCCAACTCGAACTCAGCTCATTTAATAAACGAGTGAGTCAACTCGAGTTGGGATGGTAATAACAAGCCGTATAGCCAACTCAAACTCAGTTTGTTATCAACTTGAGTTGACTCGCAACTTGTTTAACCAGTCAAGTTCTTAGGTATTGTTATACACTAATATGTGTTTATCTATACAAACAATTGAAATGACCCAGTAATAGTTTATTTAAATACAAACAATCTAACACAGAAATAATATGTCAACTCAAAACAAACAACAAATTAGAATCCAACAATTTTTCATATAATTTAGTACATAAGTTAAGTTATAAATGAGCGAGTTATAAATAAGCGAGTTGGGCTTAGCTCAAACTCAACTTATTTATTAAAGGAGTTAGCCAAGTCGAGTTGTGAATGAACGAGTTAAAATGAGTCATTAACGAGCGAGTTGCTAGTTCGAGCAATTTTGTCATGCACATACCCTCATGCTGACAATGGATTACTCCATTTACCTAAAATGGAGATGATTTGTGCGACGACTAAGTAGAAATTATCACTGCCTTCGTCAGCTGTTCGCCTGTTGCCAGTTCATCCCCCCTGGATCTCTAGTCTTTCCCCCTCCTCTGTCTGACTCTCTCTCTCTCTTCTCTTTCTTTCTCCGTCAATCTACCGACTTAATCCAGTAACATGTACACACCATGTTTAAAATTTTAATGGCTTCCTGCTAAACCCAAATCTTACTCCACCTTGTTTCCTCATGGCCACCGCCAATTCCCTCTCCCTCCAGCTCTTCTTCCTTTCTCTACTACTCCCCTCGCAACTAACCCAGTCCCAAACCCTGAACCCCGATATTGCATCATCCGAAACCCAAAACCCGGAAATCACACAGGAAACTGAAACTGAAACCCAAATCCATCCATCCCTGATCGATCGCCAGGAGGCTCTAATTAACCGGCTTGAAACCCTAATCGCAACCCTCGAACAGTCCATTGCGAGCTTGAAACCCAAACCCAAACCCGAACTAACCCTCTCCTCCCAATACGCGAACACGAAACCCGCTATCTCAGTCACCAAGAACCGCCCATTGTTCACCGAGCGGTTTCTCTTCATCGCCGCGGCCAAACTCTCTTCCTCGATCCCTTCAGCTGCTACACCTCTCCCGTTCGAAGAGCACGACGGCTTCACCAAGTACTTTGCAATAGGAGATTCCCAGGGCTCGGTCTATATCTTCTCATGCAGTGGCGATGTCATCCTTGAACTTCCTTCTTTCTCTAATACTTCTGTTACCGTTCTTCTCTCTTATCTTTCGCCAATCAGACGTAGTGAGTGCCTTCTGTTTGTGGGTCACACTGATGGGTCCGTTGGGGCCCATCGGCTAAGTGAATCTGCTCCATCAACCGAATCCGATTGGGTCTCTCTGTATACAGTCAGTGACCACCGGATTATCACCCATGGGCTTGACAATTCACCTGTTACTGTCCTTGAATTCTTCCCAATTGCCCGTGCCCGCTACATAATAACAGGTGATGCAGCTGGTCGGATACGGATTTTCACTGAAAATGGTACATTGTATGGTACCGCTATAGTATCGAGCAAGCCTGTTGCATTCATGAAGCAAAGGCTTCTTTTTTTAACTGAGACCGGTGCTGCTTCACTTGAATTACGATCAATGACAGTTAGGGAAACTGAGTGTGAAGGGCTTAACGGGTCGGTTGCAAGAGCTTATTCATTTGACCCATCAGAGCGGTCCAAAGCATATGGTTTGACTAGAGAAGGTGACTTGGTGCATTTAGTCATACTTGGTGATGTCTCAAATCTTAAGTGCCGGGTTCGGTCTGTTAGACGGGCAGAAATTGAGGGCCCTGCTTCTATCCAGGCCATTAAAGGTGGTTACCTACTTGTATCTAACCATGATAAGTTTTTTGTTTATAATATTTCTTCACAATATTATGGCCGGGTTGGTGCTCCAAGACCTTTGTTCTTTACCTCAATCCGTGAAATCAAGTCATTGTTCCTGAATTCCTATCCTGGAGAATCAGAGGGGGGTAATGGTGAAACAGACACAGGAAAGCTGCTTATAGCAACTGGTAGAGAAAAGCTTGTGATTTTAGGGTTTAGGGATGGATATGTCGGGATCTACAGGTCTAATTTCCCAATATTTCGACCTGATAACAGTGTGGTTTTGTGGAGTGGGCCTGCTCTGTTGTTTCTATTATTTCTCATTGGTATCTGGCAATTCTATGTGAAGAAAAAGGATTCTTTGGGTTGGGTCCCGGAGGAGTCATTTGACACGTCTGTGACAGCGCCAAGTGGTAGTCTTTTGAACAGCACAGAGCGAGTTGGGTTGTCAGATAGTAGAACAGGAAGGGACCTCAGAGTTGACTCCACTGATTTGAGGAGAGATGCCAGGAGATATTTGTCTCCATCAAGGTATGCAGGTCTATCTTCTGGTATTTCATATAGACCTGTTACGGGTGATGTGGGTTTGAATTATAGAGGGGGGCAAGGGTTAGAACCTCCCGGGTTGATTAAGAAGAGGGACCCATTATTCCCTAGTACACAGTTGGTGGATGAACATGCCGATTGATTTGAAACCTGATGCTTGAATTTTCCTCTGTTTTTTGGACCATGTTTCTCACCCTTTAATGGTTACATAATGTCAGAGAGTGCTTTAAGAGTAGATTGTTTCAAATATGGGTGACAGGGATAGAAAGAAAAGAAGAGATTTTGCCCTTTTTCTTGGATGTAATTTTGTATTACAGGAGGAAGGCCACTCTTTTATTCTCATTTTTTTTTCTCCAAGTTATTTTGGATTTCCCAGCAGTGTCTAGCATAAATATATAAGCCCCAGTTTGCGACCTGGCTGGTTCATACTGGCACTCGCTAGTCCTGGAATTGGGTGGCACAACATGACTGCCTCTTTTGTGTTTAATTATGGAAAACAGTTAATTCTTTCTCCATTTTTTTAATTAGTGGAAAACCAATTCTCAAACAACATAAGTCAGCGGTTGTGCTTGTTTTATTTTGTACATCAATTTTTTCGGATCAATTTTATTTCTATTAACTGATATATATAATTGCCTATTGCTAAACATATGACCTTTTGCATCATGAGCTTCTTTCTGGTACGTGTTAATAACTATTTTATTTTGATCCTGTAATGCTCTCTAGTTTTGAACTCAAAACGCATACTGTTTCCTTTGAACCATACTTTGTAATTTGCAGCTTAGTCTTCACAATTCTCATTCTTTTTTGTGGAATGCAATCTATTGTAATTTATGAAAGTGTGATCTGAATGAAATTTTGCTTCCTCGTATGTTCATATCCTATTGTGAAACTTGTCTTCGACTAAAATTTTCTTTTAAGATTTTCCTAAATACAAAAATAGGGAGGGTCCATCCAAAAAATAAATAAATTAGAATTGGTAAAAACTGGAACTAATTGAAAGATAATTTGTCAGATGAGATAGAATAGCATATAAATTAGTAATGTCCGAAATTACGATATAGATATAATATAGAATCACATATAAATTAGTAATGTTCGAAACTTATTGTCGCATTAGAGGATAATAATCACACAAATTAAGTTATTAACACAATTTAACTTCGGCAAAAAAAAAAATTAATGTTAGCGGACTTAGAAATTAATGCAAGGGGGATACAAGGCATTATAATTTATAAACATTATAATGTATTAAAAAAATTAATATGACCTTTGGTTATAAAGGTATAATAAACACAATAATTTTTACCAAAATTATTAATGCAAATTCATCCGGGGAACATTCTTGTCAGTCCTTTGATCCGGATCCGGATTTGTAGATTTGCTTTTATTGTTATATACATTTAATTGAAATTCTCCGACTCAAACTAACACAGATTAAGAGATATCAAGTGGGAACGGGAATGAGTTTAGGTTCGGATCTAATTTGAATGGTCAAAACACTATGTGTGTTGTGAGTGATTTTTTTTCTGATGGGCACAGTGACAGTCGAACAGGTCCTAAAATTGTGTACTTGTGTTTTTTTTTTTTTTTTTTTTTACAAAAAATGTGTAGAATGCATGCGATCCAGTGATTATGATGTGAATAAAAAAAAAAATTCATACTTGCAACTGTGGCCTACTAGTGATTGTGATGTGAATATATTTTTTTTTCATACTTGCAATTGTGGCAGGTAGGTGTGGCATCGATTCAAAATTAGTTCGTTTTGAAACAAATTAAATCAGTTCGGTTCGAATCTTATTCAAATCAAATTTAGACCGGATATAATTTGTTCGAAATTGATTTGCGAACTATTTAGGTTCAAATCTCAAATAATACAACTAATGGATTTAACCATTAAATTTTAATAATGCAGGAACCAAACTTATGTCACAGCTCAATATTGTTAATATAATGATAACTTATAATAAAAAAATATTTCAGCAGCAACAAATTAATAATGGAACAAGTTTCATTTAACTAGATCTATGCCATGATTTTAGTCGATCCAGCAACATAAAAGGGAAGAAAATTTTGTACTGGTCCATAATCCATTAGTGTGAATTCGTGAAAGGTAAGAAGAAACCGTGTGAATTTTTTCCCTCGAGAAGAAAACTAATACATTAACTACCGATATAACTAGGACTATAAAAAAAGTTTGTAGTTCGTAATTTAATTGATTTTGATTCGAAAAATTTGTACATCACAACTAATCTGATTCAAAATTAGTTCGATTCGAATCTTATTCAATCTCAAAGTAAAACTGAAATAACAATTCGGTTTGATTCGTTTACAGAAAATTGGAGTCGGTCATTCTTCCCAAGTCCAAAACGGCCGATTTTTTAAAAATTCCCAAAAAAAAAAATTATTAATAATAACCAGTTTTTTGAAATTTTTTTAAAAATGCCCAAACAGCCTCAAAATTCGGCGGTCCTGAACGTTTATTCCGAACCGCGGTCAGTCCAATTTTTTTTTTTTTTGGGTTCAAAACCGCCGAATTTATCGGCGGTCCGAGAATTTTTTTTTTTTTGCAAATCAAATTTGCACCTCTGGTTAACATAGCAAAACACCTTCAAAAATTATAAAAATTGACCGACATACAGTCTTGAAATCATAGAATAGGACTGTGAAGTTTCATAGAAAATCTCCGAACAGATCGTGAGATATCGGCTCTCAAAAATTGCTCGAACTGCTGAATATTTCATTATGAGTCCAAGTTTGCACATCTGGTTAACATAGCAAAACACCTTCAAAAATCGTGAAAATTGACCGACATGCAGTCTTGACATCATAGAACTGGACTGTAAAGTTTCATACAAAATCTCCGAACAGGTCGTGAGATATCAGCTCTCAAAAATTGCCGATATCTCACAAAATATTCAGCAGTTCGGGCAATTATTGAGAGCCGATATCTTACGATCTGTTTGGAGATTTTTTATGAAACTTCACAGTCCTGTTCTACGATGTTAAGAATACATGTCGGTCAATTTTCACGATTTTTGAAGGTGTTTTGCTATGTTAAGAAAATGTGGAAATTTGGGATTAGAATGAAATATTCAGCAGTTTGGGCAATTATTGAGAGCAGATATCTCACGTCCTGTTAGGAGATTTTGTATGAAACTTCACAGTCCAGTTTTATGATGTCAAGACTGCATGTCAGTCAATTTTTATGATTTTTGAAGGTGTTTTGCTATGTGAACCAGATGTGCAAATTTGGGCTCATAATGAAATATTCAGCAGTTTGAGCAATTTTTGAGAGCTGATATCTCATAATCTGTTTGGAGATTTTCTATGAAACTTCACAGTCCTATTCTACGATGTTAAGACTACATGTCGGTCAATTTTCACGATTTTTGAAAGTGTTTTGCTATGTTAACCAGATGTGCAAATTTGGGCTCATAATGAAATATTCAGCAGTTTGAGCAATTTTTGAGAGCTGATATCTCATAATCTGTTTGGAGATTTTCTATGAAACTTCACAGTCCTATTCTACGATGTTAAGACTACATGTCGGTCAATTTTCACGATTTTTGAAAGTGTTTTGCTATGTTAACCAGAAGTGCAAATTTGATTTGCAAAAAAAAAAAAAAATTCTCGGACCGCCGATAAATTCGGCGGTTTCGAACCAAAAAAAAAAAAAAACCTCGGACTGACCGCGGTTCAGAATAAACGTTTAGGACTGCCGAATTTTGAAGCGGTTTGGATATTTTTAAATTTTTTTCAAAAAACTGGTTATTATTAATAATTTATTTATTTTTTTGGGTATTTTAAAAAAAATCGGCCAAAACGGAGTAGAGCTAGCCGGATCTCTCTACTATCGGGTTTCAACCCGATATGATCGGCGAGGCGTTGTAGTTATTTGCGTCAGTGCGGGGCTTAAGACAACTGTTAAGGGAACATATTCCCAGTTTTGCGAAGCAATTTGATGATATTCATTCATTTATAAGTTTAAAAGGCACCGACCCAAAAGTTGGCAAAAGCCTACTACGCAGACTCGCAGAGAGATATAACTTCTCAAGGTTCAATTAATACAAGTAACATAACTGTGAAACTTCTCGCTTTAAGTTTGTGTTTATGTTACAGTCACTTGATTAGCAAGCTTTTTATTGCGAGGTCGTTCCCTGTGCCTTTTCCTTTTACCAAAGCATTCCCTTCTATACTTTTTTGGATTCTGTTACAGCGAAAGAGAGAAAAGAGGAATGGAGAGGAGAGGGGTGGCGGTGTGCGCCGTAGTGGGTTTCCTTGGCCTCCTCTCCGCCGCCCTCGCCTTCGCCGCCGAGGCGACACGAGTCAAGGTCAGTGGGCCCCGCTCTCTCTTGTTTATCTTTCACCAACTCCATTATCATCCATCTTGCGGTGATTTGCATCTCATTATTTTTTTCCTCCCTTTTTTAGTTTTTATTTTTTATTTTTATTTTTGTTAGTTTTGTTCTGTTTCCTGTGTTCTTTCTGTTAGGCTAGGGTTTTGGTGGGGATCTTGTTTGGATTGATTCGTAGTGCCCAAAAGTTGATATTTTTTAAGATAGAGAAGTTTGATCGGGCTGTTCTATCACTGACCGAGTTCTGTAGGTTAAAAGACTGACAGAGTAATATCAACTTATTTTCCGTATTTCCTTATTAGAGTTTAAAGATTTGCAGCAAGCCCTCTGAAGTTGGAGATTATACTGTGCAATCAGAATCTCTGTATGATCTGTTGAGAATACAGAGTAGCAGCAGTGTAGCACCTTCTGAATTATTGGACTATGTACCAGTATTGAATGGTATCTAGTACATATGGCACACTGAAATGTAGCAAGCCAATCAGTAACCAGATTCTATGTTAAATGCCAACCAACATGATGAAATTCTTACCAATATCTGGTACGACAAACTTACCTCATTAATTAATTAAAATGATGTGTAGGCAAGTGATGTGCAAGCACCAGAACCAGGACAGTGTGTATATCCTAAGAGCCCTGCTCTATACCTAGGGCTGACATCAGCAGTGGCTCTAATGATGGCTCAGGCTATCATTAACACTGTGGCAGGGTGTATTTGTTGCAAGAAGCATCCCCATCCGTCTGATAAGAATTGGACCGTTGCATTGGTCTCCTTTATTGTATCCTGGTATTTCTATATCTGCTTTAACGTAAAGGCCAAAGATATACAGTACTGTTGTGTGCATGTGTTTAAGTTCTTTCCTTTTTGTTCTTATTACATATTTGTTAGTGGTTGTTAATGCTGAATTTCAAATCATCAACCGTTGATGTGTTATAATCATGTCAGATAGCAATTTAATTTTGGCAAGTTTTTTTTATTGATTCGCTGATCCTCAATGTACAATGGTCTTGAAATTTGTTGTCTTTTCTTGTAGAGAGAAATTGCTATTTTGGGAGATTTTGCTAATTTTTAATATTCTGTATTCACATTTCTTAAAAGATAACTGCAAGCATACTAGAACATCTTGAATCTGGATTATATTGCTGGCACTAACCTGAAAAATCTTAAAATACTAAAAATAGCATGTAAGCCCTTGAAAGATGTGAAATATGTAAACACCCCTAGTAAAGGACACCAGGACATGATAAATTCGCTTACAGACTAGTAAAGTGTCAACAATACCATCTAGTCCACTATTTCCCACTGAGTAATTATTTTTGCAAGATCCTTGCCTAGTAAATTAATGTTTTTTTGTTTTTTTCTTAAACTTTCATTTTGTATCAGTAGCTTTCCCTTCCCCAAATCCTAGCAGAAAATGAGGGATTTGTGAGTTCTGTAATAATGTTAATATTATCAATTCAATGGATCCCTGGCTGGACTAATGTCTGTGGGTATTACAATGTATTGATGTCTCACAATTCCATGATTTTAATTTTTTCAAGGCCCGTAATTCATTTTTTTAAACATCCTGCAATTTGTAATACATGCAGGGTCACTTTCATCATTTCCTTCCTCCTATTACTGACGGGTGCTGCGCTTAATGATCAGAGGGGCCAGGAGAGCATGTATTTTGGTGGCTATTGTTATGTGGTCAAGCCTGGGGTCTTCTCTGGTGGGGCAGTGTTATCCCTAGCCAGTGTGGCACTAGGCATTGTCTATTATGTGGCATTGTCTTCATCGAAATTCGTGCAGCCATTGGGACCACACCAGCAGGGTTCACAGGGGATTGCCATGGGCCAGCCGGTGGTGGTCCCGCCTCAAAGTAGCCAACCGGTATTTGTGCATGAGGATACTTATAATCGGCGACAGTTTCCTTGATCAATTTGGATATTTGCCCTGAGAATAAGAGAAAGCTTCAGATATAACATATGAATTTTGATCCCTTCTTCCTCTTCTCTCTCTTATTTCCGCTTTTCATTTTATTTTTTCTTCTCTCTCTGTTTTGTTTTGTTGGTGTGAGGGGGGTGGGTGCTGGGACTTCTAATTTAAGTGTTTTTGATTTAATTAATTTTCTGTAGTTTGGTGTTCTAATTTTTCATAAGCAAATGTGTTTTGATTTTTATTTCTGAACACGAGTATCGATAAATATTGAGACCTACAAAGGCAGTGAATTAGTGGTGGCTGTACAGTTTGATTACAAGCTCGTAATTTTCCTGCATTTACCCTATAGTTTTATATTGCCGCATATTTCTTTGATTGTTCTTGGTAAAATTTTGAGATTGTGTGGATTTTAAAAATATATGCATAATGTTAGTTGAGTGAGGCTATGGTACTATGCATATCACGGGTGGTTACCGTGCTACGGCTCTATATTTGAGTTTTCAAATCCTAACGGTCGACCGAACCGTTCATCTTGTTCTCCATATTAATATGTGTTTGGAAACCAAATTTTACATTTTTTGAAAATTTTTAAATATTTTTTAGATATTTAGAAAATCATTTGATCTGGAAATTTTGGACCATCTAAAAACAGTGATTTTTAATAAATCTAAAAAAATAGTAAAAAAATTGCAAAAAATGTAAAATTTGGTTTCCAAACACATATTAATATGGAGAACAAGATGAACGGTTCGGATTGACCGTTAGGATTTGAAAACTCGAATATAGAGCCGTAGTACGGTAACAAATCGTAATATGCATAGTACCATAGCCTCACTCATGTTAGTTTGTTAAATTTATCCTATTCTGGAACCACAACAGTAATGCTCACAGACATTTTTTTAGTTGGTACAAATTGAAGTTTTGACAGTGTGTACAAAGTATTTGTGTGTCATTGATGTTTCTTTTTTTAATAATATACCACTTCACAGTTTACAGATTCCCGTTTCTGTTTAACAAATCAATTATGAACTCCAAAATCCTCTCAAGCCCCATAGTGGCATCAACCCTAATTATCGCTTCATCCTTTTCGAGCTGTAACAAATCCAATTGGGATTCCAACAAGCATGAAGGCATGAAATGGGACCCTTCTTCTGACCTTCTCTTCATCCTTTCCATTAGTATTTCTACTGGAGCCTCCAGGCACACAAATTTCACTTTGCACAGAGAATAGTTGCCGGGTTTGTAGTCGCAATCGGCTGATCTGAGTGTCTCTCTGTATCTTTTTTGCAATGCGGAGCAGCTGAGGGTTACGTTATGGCCGTGCTCTATGTTTTCTTTGATTGCATCCCTTAGTGTTTCAAGCCATGGAATTCGATCCGATTCTGACAAGGGAATTCCACCTTTCATTTTTTCTGCAATACAACAGAGAAACTGTTTATTGCCATTGGATTGCTTTCGGATGATAAATTGATAAACAGAACAAATTAATGAAGTCCGGTCACTGCAGCATCACAAAAAAAAAGTAAAAATAATTTGTGTGTGTTTGGAAGGGGGAGGAGCTGCCGTCTTTGGTATGTATGTAACTATGTACTGGTACCACTTCTGAAAAGTGAAAACAATCACTGCACTGCGTAGTTATATACAGAAGAAAAGAAATCTGCATCAAAACCTTTATTAGATGGAGGATGGAAATCATCAGCTTCAACAAATTTACATCCTATTGCATTCGCAAGTGACTCGGCTACAGTCCTGGTGAAGAGTTGAAGTTCAATGAGTTCATAATTGAGGGTCAAAATTATTTACTTCAAAAAAATTGAGGGTCAAAATTAGAATACATATAGCAATTTTATATTTATATGATAAATTATGGTACAAACGTAAATCCGCCCCTTCATAGAAATCCCGTAGGAAATAGGGAGAAAGAGAAAAGAAAGCTCACGATTTGCCAGAGCCAGATACTCCCATGATCACAATTGCCAATCCTGTTTTTCTCCAATAGGAATAATGTAAAGAGAGAAGAATAGAATCATAGTAAAGATCAGTACGATTATGTCAGAATTGCTTCTTTCTATCAAAAGTGCCTAGATCAGGAGGAAAGGAATAAATCTAACACGAATGTCCACACGAGGATTTTTTTTTTTTTTTTTTTGTTGTTTACAGAGAAGGAACTAACCCGTGATCGTTGACAACACCATTTATTTGGTACCTCAGACAAGATTGACAGCCTCTGCAGAGATTTTGGGAAAAGGAAAATAGAGAGAGAAAAATGTCTTTTGTGGAGAACTGCTTGTATGATTGTATCCACGATCTTGAAAAATTGTAATTAGTTTTGGAAGTATTAGGCGAAGCCATGTCAGAGTCTATCTTTTCCTATGTAGATCAATTATACGGCACCTCCAGTGTGCTGAGACCGCACGCATTCATATTTGATGTAGCTTAGAAACTTTGTGTATATCGAAATTATGTATTTTATTTTTCAAATATTATTATAATAACTCATTCATCTATCTTAAATTTTAACAACTCATATATTTATTTTATTTAATTAATTAAAAATTAAATTAATTATGCTAAACATTGTATAAAATATAATTAAACATCTAATTATGTTTTTTTTTTTTTTATATTTTCTCGTGCATTAAAAATCTCATAGCTCGGCTCCCGTCTTCTTTAGTCTTTAGCATTAAAATTGTGCCCTTTTCTCTTCCTCTGACATTAAAATTTTTCTTCTGATTGAGTCTAGTTATCTCCAGCGTCATTCCAATCACACTTGTGCTAAAACCTCTCTTTTTGATCGCTTATAATCCTCTCCGGTATGATTCCAATCATGCTTGTTGGAGATGGTATCCAAAAAAGAACTCTCGATATAGATATGAGAATTAACATCAGAGGAAGAAAGACCTAGCTAAGAGCTCCAAGTAAAATCACCCACAAAAAATAAAGAGAGAGAGAGTGTATGGAGAAATAGTCTAGTTTTAATTAATCTTTGATGAATTATATAACGTAATTAATTTGACTTTTGGATATATTTTATTTATGTTTAAATTATATTCAGCAGAGATGTGAGTTGTTAGAATTTATAATGGTGAATACGTTATTATATAATTTAGAGAGAAAAAATATGTAATTTTATAATTTTAAGTGGTATGCATGATTATATCGCCATTAATGATTTTTTTTTAAACTAAAGTTAGAAAGAAAAACAGAACTGACAATGTAAATGACGACAGCAACATGTGGCATGATTAGTTTTTGGAGTGTGATATATTGATATATTTAGAGTTTGTTAGACAACATGTGGAATAGTAAAAATAAATAAAAGAAAAGTGAAATTTGAATGAGGCTTCTATTTCATGCTATGATATATGAATCAATTTCATCTCTTGAAAAATATCTATTGCTCTATTCCACCATCTCCTTAAAAATATAAAAATGGCTCATTGAGGAATAGAGTATAGAGAAGAAACCAAAGTATATAACAAGAATTTTACTGCAAAAGTTCAAACTTAATTTCACTTTTTCTATTTCCACAATTCCAACTATTTTCTTGTTTGACATAAATAGAACTCGTATTCCACATTTCTACTCTATTCTCCTTTTTGATGTTTTCCAAATAGGTAGTTAGAGAAAAGTACGAGAATTATTAAATTTTGTTCAAAAACGTTTAATTATCCACAAATTTTTGTCCACCATTTGTTCACAGATTTGACTTGCGCGAATATTGTAAAACTACTTCTACATACTGTATAATTATATAATATATCACATAAAATATATCAGTTAATCACAAAACATCCAACAACTATTTAAAGTGGTTCCATGATAGTTAAAAACAGATTGCAACTTGTACAATAGGACAAAAAAAAATTGTACTTTCAAACTATACTTTCAGAAATTGCAGTTATAGAAAGTTATTTAAAAAAAGGGGAAATTGTTTTTTTAGATTATTATTTCTTTTTTCTTTTTTCTCAATTTGATGAACACATAAATAAATCATCAAAACAATGAATACTGTAAAATTGACTACTTTAACTAAAATATAAAATGTACAAACTATAAAATTACAAACATGTAAAATTCCCAGATGAAAACGATAAAATAAAATGTTGAAAAATATTAATTTTCAATACTATAAAAATATCAAGTTAAACTGTGAAATGAAAAGGTAAAAACTATATAATTACAAAATTGTAAAATTAACAGATTAAATAAAAATTAAAAAAAATATCAATTTTTAATATTGCAAAATTGCAAACCTAAATTGTGAAAATAAAAAGAAAAAAATTGGCTTCGACATTTAAATCGATTTCTACAACCCTAATTTCTGCAACACTATTGACGCTAGAATTATCACTTGCCAAATCTTCATTCAAATCAAAATCTATTGGGGCAAAACTATAAAAATCAATAATATAGAATGTTAGACACAAACAAAAAATATATAATGATGTACATCAAAATGTCTTCATAACACTGTATTTGTATATCTTATATACTATAAATTGCTTAATATAAAATGTAACATATACATCTCATAACAAATAATACAAAGTGCATATGAAAACATTACATATATACTGTAAAATATGTCACCTATACCGTAAACCAAACCCATATATAATATAAAATGATATACATAACATTTAAAAAATAACAACATATATCATGTAAAACTGACTTGCGCCAATCATATAAAATTCCTAATTCGAAGCTATCTTATGTAAAAAAATCTAATAAAAACTGATAATTTTCAAACATAAAGGAAAAGTGTCATTTGACTTGCACCAATACTGTAAAATTTATCATTCAATGCTGTAACTTAAGTAGCAAATCTTATAAAAAATGTAATTCAAATTTTCAAACATCCAGAAGTTTTCATAACAGTTTGCAACATGCACAACTTCACAAAACTAATAATACAATATGAAAACATTTCAATATGTCATATACTGTAACATGTAACATATACCTTGTAATATAAATATTTATATATTGTAAAAATGGATAATATAAAATCCAGCGAACTTACAACAAATTCAATCATTACTCCGCTCCAATGTTGAACGTCTCATTGTAATCATGCATAAAAAACGAGATCGAGTCAGTAATTTCAAATAAATTCGTAATTGCAAAAGAAAATGAATGAGAGAAGGTAAATGTAAAAAAAAACGTGCGATATCCTGTAAAATGTGACATATATATTGTAATTCATATATATATGTACTTAAAAAATAGATAATACAAAATCAGACGAAATTACAACATACGAATAATATTCAGATAAAAATTCAGTCAAAATGATAAATTCGTTACTGCATATAATGAAAAAAATAAATTCAACATAAAAACTTACTAGATTTGAATATCCTGTCTTCTATCAGATCGAAATACACTCTTTCGTCGCGATCATATTTAAACAATGAGATCAAGTTAGTAATCTCAAAAAAAAAAATCATCATTGCTAATGAAAAATGAATGACATAAGCAAAATACAAAAAAAAATCACATAAATTATGATTTCGTCTGAATAAAAGTCAGTACCGATGAAATGACAACTAGCTTGACTAAACTCGCGGCAAAATAGGGAAGAGAAATTCGAAAGATCAAATTCACGCCTGAAATTAGTTTTGAACTAGGGACGAGAACTCGCGAATCGTTTGAATGGAATTGATGGCTGAATCTTGCATCGCGACAAAAGAGGAAGGAAATCGCCAAATGCGGAGCAAATCTAATCGGATTTGAAAATTTGGGAAATGAAATTCAAAAAAGGAAGGTTCCGTTGTCGGTCGACATGTTTAAATAGGAGGAGACGAGACCGTTAGAAGGTGGGGACCAAATGCAGTTAAAGTCAGTTGAATTGAGAGTCGGATAAAGTTGTGAACAGATGGTGGACAAAATAAGATGGACGGGAACCTTTTCTCTAAGTCTTAAACCTTTGGACGCTGATAATTGTCTCTGCACCCCGGTCCCTGGAATATTCCCACATATAACTTCCATAACTAAATTGGGGGGACCGTCCCCGCACAATTACCTTATATAATATGTATTGTCCTCGCACAATTCCTAAAGCATTAATACCTATGAATGAAAATGTTTATATATATGCACAAAAGTATTTATACCTATGCACGAAATATATGTGGGGACCACTCAAAATAAATATATGTGTGTGTTTGGGGTTGGGTGGGGGGGTGGAACCATACAAGTTTCTAAAAATATGAATATTGCCATAACTATCTGGGGACCACAATACTTAATTTTTTTTTTTACATATAGCACTTGATGACGTTTGAAAATATTTACACCTATGTACTGAAGTATTAAAATTTTATTTTGCAAGTATTAATACCTATGCATTGAAGTATTTATACCTATGAGGTCAACTATTTTTGTTATAGAAATATTGATGTGGAGATTCGAGATCCCCACTACTTCATTAAAGGAAGGATGACGCGGAGACCATTGAGGGACTAGAAAAGAGAATCATCACATCAAGTTATTTTGAAAGTATTAGGGTGCGTTTGGATGAATCAAGGAATAGCTCGGAATAGCAGCTATTTCTGAGTTCGAAATAGCTGCTAACCCAACATTTCATAGGAATAGCGGAATAGCAACTAATCCGAGCTATTCCTTTGTTGAGAATAGCGTTTTTTTTCATCAAAACATGCTATATTGAGTATAGCTCGCTAGGAATAGCAGCTATTTCTGAGTTAGCGTTATTCCTATAGGTTAACGCGGGGACTGAGGAAGGGAGCCATATAATTAGTGGTGACCCATAGTATAACTTTCAACTACTGTAGCTGCAAAAACAGAGAGAAGATTGAAATATGGGGATGAATATAATTATTCTAAACCTTTTTAATTTAATTAGACCTCTAAACTATTTAAGTTAGTCAATCAAACTCTTCTGTTAACTGTCCTGTTGAATATATGTTGACATGTCTATTAAAAGAAAATAACAGGTCCATGTCATCTTAAGACAAAAGACAACATAAAAGAGATGACCAGCACTCTTACAACGTTTTCCTTTCTCCGGTACTCCTCTCCTGCTCGGCGATGGTTGATTAATCGCCAAATGAATTTGAGATTAAAAGCATCACAATAACTGCAGGAGCATTTATCCGTTTTTTTCTTTTATTTAAAATGGGCACTCCTCTCCTGCTCAAATGTTATAAAATTAATAATTTATGAATGCTCATTTTGTAACTCTCAAGATCATCAGTCACTTCAAAAAAATTCCTCAAAAAATTATATTTTATTTCTCCATATTTATTCATAGAATATTCAAATGGCTCTTTATTTAAAGTCTATAGAGAAAGACTTTATAAGTTTGTATTGAATATGAAAAATATATGAACAAGAGATAGTTATCATTTGTTCATTATCGATATCTTGTTAATTTTTCTTTATCTTCAATTAATAACACGCAAATAAAAAATTTGTCATTATATTTCTCCTCTTCGCGCATTGATTCGTCGTATTTCCTTCTAAAGTATGTCGCATAGACTTCGGAGAAAGAGAGAGAGGGGATCTGGTAGAAGGGGAAGAAATTAGGAGTGTTCTCCTCTTTCTCTCTTTTTTTCCACGTCATTAACTCGGACAATACAGCTAGATTGATTTATCAACACAGTTAAAGGAGAGATTCAGTTACAGAAGGGCCTGATTGAGTGTAACAAAAAAGTTTTGGGGCCGATTGAACTAAAGAAAGTTTAAAATTCAGATTGAACCGAATCTAATAGTTCAGAGGCTGAAAACATGACTTTTTATATATATATATTTATCAAACGAAAGAAGTCTCCTTCCCAGAAAATGATGAGAATGGACAGTTCAAGAAAATATTTACTTTAAAAAAAAAAAAAAAAAAACAGTTTTAGTAAATGAGCTGACAATGCTATTCTTATTGATCTTGTCTTAAGAGCAAGCTACATAGCTTATTACCAGTTCTCCAACTAAGCTATCTAGCAGATATGCAACAATCTACACACTACTAGTTATCGGGCAAATATGCAACAATCTACACACTACTCTGTTTATGATCCTACTTCATCTTTAGCAAGGCTGAATACCTCAAGCAAATAAGAATGTTAATTTAATCTTAATGGAGAAGACATATCTTTGCCAATGGTCATGCTGGTGCTGAACTGGGCACAATTTTGAATTAAATTAGCATATATTTATTAATTAAGATACTGCACACGAAAGAAGGAAAAATCTCTATATGATCTAAATCTGCATTTCAGGTTCAAATGCAGAAGAAACTCTCTCCACCAATTTGTCAGTGGAGAGAGTAGAATTGATGTCGTCCTTTGGTTGAGCTGATAAGGTGGAGAGTATTGAGTGGTTAAGAGAGAGAGAGAATTTGGGAGGGAGTGTCATGAGAGGTTCGTCCCCACTCTTCTTTAGCCATGCTGTGGCCAACGCAAAACCCAATGCACGACTGACAGGTACAGCCACTGCATTTCCTATCTGGCGGTATCTGCAACCAAAATTCAACCATTTAGTGTTTGCAGCTCAAAGAAAAGTAGGTGCTCATAAGAAATATGTAGCATACCTATCTTTAACAGATCCTTGAAATCGGTAGTAGTCAGGGAAACCTTGCAACCTTGCACTCTCTCTTATAGTAAGTATCCTGTCTTGCTCAGGGTGTATTATGGGCTATACAGGTTAAAGGAACAAACATTAAATTTCAAATAGACCTTGGTTTTATTTTGGATAACATCACCAGGACAGTAAAGGTGGTACTGGTACAGTATGAGTACCTATGGTAACACTGTGTAGCAGCACTCATATATTTTTGCTTTTATTTTTCTTCACTTCCTTGGTTTTTATGGTTTAGTCCAGGTTTATTAATCAATTCAAGTCTAATGAGAATCTACTAAGCTTTACAGGTTTCCTGAACCAACAGCACAAATATTTTTGTTCCCACACAATTCAGCTACAACACATATTAATTATCAGGTATGGGGCATTATGCATCATCCCATGCAAAATTGAGATTAAAATTGTGACTTGAAAGAGTGTTGGCGTTTGTACCATGCAATGACAATTGGGTAAAGTCAGCACTGTCGACACAACCTCATCCCACCACAACCGAGCATAAGGTCTGCAAAACATTGTCCATAAATATCATGGTTAAATTAAAAAAAAAAAAGATTGAATAAGTGGAGGGAGAAAATATAATGTATAATGATTAGCAAAGCTCTCACCTCAGTGACTTGCCATCTTCATAATTTAGGGCATACTCAGGTACCTAAGAGGAAACGAGTAGATATTAGTGTAAATTTGTAATGAGGCTAAACTCAGACCCCTATTTTGGTAAGCCATTCCAACTGGAAAATACCAGTCCAGAGCAGTGGCAACCTACTACACACTGGCAATTCAAAGAACTGGATCTGATTTATTGTCAAAAGCTAAGGTTAATACTAGCAATATTAATTAATTAGAAAAGGTGATGTTGGAAGATCAGAAGGTAGTTTTTTTCCTCTTTTTCTGTCAGTTCCTGAAAGAGGTTAAGTACTAAAGTACTACAACAATGATCATCTTTTGTAGATCTTTCATTAGGACTTGAAAAGAATTAAAAGAAGCTTTGACCTGCATGATGTGGGGACCACTGCAGAGGACTTAGATCTGTCAGTGGGGTCCCGGATGGAGTGAAGGAAACTGGTGTTGGAGGACTAAAGTTGTAGCAGGAAGTTGCTTCCGGGCATGTTTGGGGAAAATAAAGGGGGCATTTAGTGACATCTAACCAGAAGGTATTATTGGTACAGATAGGCTAGCTAATAAGATTAGTGTACTGCAAATAGTCAGGATGGTTGTAATGGCAACGCACTGATGATGTTACTAAAAGCTGGAAGCAAATCCACTGTTATTTAATAAAAAGGGGAGAAGAAAAGTTGACAGCTGACATACCAGGGGTCTACCAGATGGTAGCATTATGCGGTCCATTTTTGGGTCTAGTTTAACAACATTGTCGGAGCCTACTATCAACCCTTGTAGGTCTCTAAAATTAGCTCCCTGAAAGTTAAAACAAAATGAAAAATAAGCTTGATATTGTTTCTAGGAATTTTGGAATTTAAATAATTTAAAATGGAACCTTTCTTTTGGGAATTTGACAAACACGCATATAGTCGTCTTCATACAGTGGCAAAGGGCGATGGTCATAGAGTCTAGGCTTTGAATCGTTAGAACTGCTGGATCTTATACCAAGCATCTCTGAATATAAATCAAATAAAATAACAACAAACCTAAAGTTAATCAACTAATTAGAACAGTCCCCTTCAGAGAACAATGCCAGAACAAGAAACAAATAAACATTATAGTAGTCTTTTAAGTTATTCAAAACCATTGTAAGAGCTAAATTTGAAACATATTAAAAAGGCTTTGGAAAGCAAAACAAGAAAAGTTTGCTGTTGTTTTCATTGTTTTTCACCACTTGCAATTACTATTAAAGTACTTAACTGGTATTTTTTTTTTTTGAGGGGGGTGGGGGACTGCTAGGGTGAATATCATCCGATTTTTTTTATTTATAGGAAAATAAATACATTAATATCAAAATAGGAGTAGGATTTCGTGAAATTTCGAAATATAGAAAGAACGTGATAATTTATCACATCTAGGTTTAACCATAACTCTCTGCACTTACACTTAGTAATTAACTTAAAAAAAACGTTACTTCACGTCCAACAAATGCATTGTTTTCATTCCCTTCAATTTGAGGGAACAAATGCATGTGGCTGGACGTGATCCTCTATCACGTCCAGTAACTTTTTTTTTTATAGTTAATTAACAAGTGTGGTGTTTATGGTTTAGATTAACTGGACGTGATAAATCATCACGTTTTTCCTATATTTTGAGATTTTACGACATCCTACCTCTACTTTGATATTTATTTATTTATTTTTCTATTAATAATAAAATCGGGAATATCATATTTAAAAAAAAATGCATATACAAATAATAGTAATCAAAATATTAACATCGGAAAAGCAAGTACCAAGTTTAGGGGTACGAATGAATCGCTGGAACTCAGTCTGAGGATCTTTTTCATGACGCATCTCATCACGCATTTCCTTATTAGTAACCTAAATGTTATGGCTCAATAATCATAAGAACAGACAAGGAATTGCATTGCAAATATTTACACTGTAAACGGCATTTCAGAAATTACGCTGTGCACAGCATTTTAAAAATATATTGAACCATTGAAGTTTTTACTTACTGCAGGGAGATCAGATAGAATATCTTCGAGAACAAGTGCCTTTTCGAGCTGAAGTGGCTTATCCTCGTCATATCCAACTAAGTTACGCTGTAAACCAGGAGCATTGAAATACCATATAATAAATTTTCAAATTAATAATAAAGAGTGATTAATTAACTTTAAAAAAAACAGTAAAAGAATTTTTACCTCAAATTCCAGCGGAGAGCCATACTTCTGAATAACTTCGTGTGTGGGAAGTGGAAATTGCGGTAATTTCTTGAAGAGTGAAGAGTGCAAATGTTAGGCAAAAAAGTGGGTGAAAGAATATAAATTGCCCACTGAAGCCAAAATAGTTGGGGAAGTTTACAAAAGGTCCCTGATACATGATCCCCTACCCAAACCCCATACCAGTACCCAAAAGAGTAAGACAAGTGTTCTCAAAATCTATACCATGTACAATACTCAGTCCGGAGTTCATACCATTTTGGCTACCAGTTGAACTCATTTCGACCATTTTCCTTTACTTGACCTATATAATGGCACAATTAATTTGACAGTAAAATCAAGGCTTAGCTTCTATGCTAACCAACACATCAAAGCAAACAGATAACAGAACAAATGGATAAATCAATAAATAAATAAATAAAACAGAGCAATACTATACAATCACTGCTATTAAAAAAACCTGCCTGACTATGATGACAACCCCACAAAAAAGCCCGCAGTCGGAATTGAGGTAGCCCATATGAGCCAGCAGCCATGATCCCTAATCTTGCTTGATATCTCATATGTACCAATCTGCTGATGGCATATCTCCCAAGTGTACCCTTGGCAAATCTTAGTATGTCAACTACATTCTCCATCAGGACATACTTAGGTTTGAGAAATTCAACAATGTCCATAAAAACTTTGATCTGGCGGTTTCTTTCATCTTCCAATGGTGCATCAAAGTTCCTAAACCGGTTGTATCCACTTATTCCTTGGCAAGGTGGGCCTCCACATATTGCACCTACTTCCCCCTAAACAAATTAGTGTAGAAAAGAAACAAGTGCGAATTAAATAATGCGACACAAGTGTCAGAAAATTCAGAACTTAAATAGAAGATTATGAATGAAACATAGCTCCTACCGGAAGTGGCAAAAGATTTTTCCTGTAACCTTCAGTAACAAATTCCTTCATTACTTCCTCACAATTACTGAAATTGTCAAATAAAAAATTAAAATAAAAGAAAAGAGTTGTTGGCCACAAAATGAGGCAACTTCTTGTTGCAAGATATTGAATTGCACATACCTTAGGCCCTCAATTGACTCCCAAGTGTCATCATTATGGCTGTAACCTTTCCAGCGTACCTTTAAAAACAAAAAACAAAATCCATCATATGCAGTGTGTAACATCCTAAATAGGTGTAATAGACCAAAAGTGACGTTTCATGGTTGGGCAGCATCAGGCGAGTTAACTATTAGTTGACGTTTAACACCGAATTAAGGCTTTGCTTTAGTTGCATATGGAAGTACCAAAATGCCATTGACTATTACTTTTGATTTTTGGACCAGTAGGGTTTGGTATGGTTCTAGGATGTATCAAAATGTGAGGTAACAAGTACCTTGAAGTGTAAACCACGGTTCCCTTGATTGTTTGGGTCACCATAACAAATATCAACGAGCTTCCAAACTTCATACTCCTCTTCATCCGATGAAGAACTCTTCTTTTTGTTGGAATTGTTCTTTCTAGAATTTTCCTTCCTTCGGTTTACACTCGCATCCTTGTCACCATTTATGTACTTCTTACATAGATTCTCCCACGCCTTGAGCAAATCCAGGAAATCTTCTGCAGTCTCATTCCTGACCTGTTTGTGCTGTGTCAGAAATTCTTTGATAGAGGCAAAATAATTCATAATAGTCCGCAACTCACATTCGAAAAAGACCAAAAAAAAACAGGGGAAGAGGATAAAAGGGAAAAATGGTACCCGAGTATCAGGATGATTTTGTTGCAGACTCTTGCAAGCAACTTCATCAAAATCAATAGCCCATTTCTGTACGAAGATAATGAAATGGCTGAAAAAGATAACATAACCAGCAATCTGGTAAAAACATGTGGTCATCTAACCAGACCTTTAGTTGGTCCTTTTTGGTTATCTAGAATGATTTATTTATAATTTAAAAAACACATAAACCAGAATTGTTAATATTAAACAGCAAATTTTAGTTCTGAAGATGAAACATGATAAATTACTAGAAAATGATTCAAAAATGGATTGTAATTTTATTTATTACTCTCTTTGTCCCTATATAGACGTTACATTTTAAATATGGTATCAAATCTCTAAAATCTTTTCTTACCAAAGATATCTATAGTTTCTATAAATGCATAAACATATCATAAATCTCAACACTCCCTCTCAAGATAAGCAAAAGATATCCATCAAATCCATCTTATCACATAACCTAACTAAATCTATTGAGCTAAGTCTTTTGGTGAGACAGTCAGCTACTTGATCTCTAGTAGTACATGACTCAGCTCCAAAAGTTCATTTTTTAGTTTTTCCTTTATGAAGAACTTATCAATCTCTACATGCTTGGTTCTGTCATGCTGCACGAGATTGTTGGCAATGCTGATCATTGACTTGCTATCGCACCACAACTTTATTTGGGCTCCGTGATTCACCTTGAACTCTTCCAATAACCCCTTCAGCCACAGTATTTCAGCAACTCCCAACGCCATGGCCCTATACTCAGCTTCTGCGTTGATTTCACAACAACCGGCTGCTTCTTGCTCTTTCAAGAGACCAAGTTACCACCTACAAACATGCAGTAACTCGATG
This sequence comes from Carex pumila, assembly GCA_033356055.1. Classification (NCBI taxonomy): domain Eukaryota; kingdom Viridiplantae; phylum Streptophyta; class Magnoliopsida; order Poales; family Cyperaceae; genus Carex; species Carex pumila. Next base: position 931,205 of record JARJHM010000011.1, on the reverse strand, counting down.
TAAACTTCCTGTCATCGAGGCAACTAGTCCAGTCAGAGTCATAATAGCCCTCAATGTTCATGTGCTCATTATGCCTGGAGATCAAGCCCTTCCCTGGTGCACTCTTCAAATATCTCATAATGTGATACAATGCATCCATATGACATTTGCTAGGGTCATGCATGTAGCGACTTACCACGCTCACTACAAATGAAATATTAGGACGAGTATGACTCAAATAGATCAATCTGCTTACCAGTCTTTGGTACCTCTCACGATCAACTTATTCTCCTGTCTCTATACTCATATTGACCTTCACATTAATTGGAGAAACTAAAGGCCTGCACCCCAACATGTCTGTCACTGTGAACAAATCTATAATATACTTCATCTGGGATAGAACAATTCCCTCTGCTCCATGAGCCACCTCAATCCCAAGGAAGTACCTAAGCTGTCCCAAATCCTTCACCTCAAATTCCTTCTCCAATTTTGCCTTCAACTATGCAATTCCCTCCCCCCCCCAATCATCCCCAATAATGATCATATCATCGACATAAAGCGACTTCTTGAGCCTGCACACCTTACCCACTGTTTGGTTCGTGCCAAACCCTGGTGGAACCTCCATGTACACCTCCAACAAATCACCATGAAGAAAAATATTTTTCACATCGAGTTGGTGTAACTGTCATCCCTCATTCGCTGCCATAGAAACCAATGTCCTCACTATGCTCATCTTCACCTCGGGTGCAAAGGTCTCATCATAGTCGATGCCATACGTCTAACTGTACTCCTTCGCTACCAACTGAGCCTTGTAGCGCTCAATCAGACCCTCTGGATTCTGCTTCACTATGAAGACCCACTTGCATCCAACAGCCTTCTTACCTGGTGGTAGTGACACAAGCTCCTAGATTTTGTTCTTTTTGAGGGTCCCGAGCTCTTTTAACATGACTGTTTTCCATTTCGGATCTCCCTTAACAACCTGCCAACACTTAGGGATAGAAACAATGTCTAATGATGCAATGAATGCTCCAAGTACAGGTAATACGTGTGAGTAAGAGACAAACTGAGCAATATCATGTGGGAAACTATAGCGATCAGGGTCCTGCATTGGCCTGATGGATCCGTCTCAATAACATGGGAGCAAGAGGAGAATCAAGAGGAATCATATCACTTGACTACTCTAAATCTGAGCTAGGTGTTGCACGAGTCAGGTTAGGTCGGGACAAGGGCCTCATTGGTATGAGTGTCACTATAGGCACTGTTCTCTCATTCTGCTTCATTCTCCTTGCATACACTCTCAGCTCCTCCTGAGTCTGAGTTCCACCACTCTCGGGTTCAGCTTCCTCATTTTTTGGCTCCTCAATCGATCATCCCGTCACCTTAGCTGATTGTCCGAGCTCCTCAACTGATCATCCCGGCACCTCAGCCAATCATCCCGGCTCCTCAACCGATTGTCTCGGCACCTCAACTGATTGTCCCGGCTCCTTAGCCAATTTTCCCGGCACCTCAACCGATTCATCCCTCAAAACAGAGCAAGGCATCATCTCCACATGTACCAGCCTCTCACCATCACTACTCTCCCCCTCCCACCTCATACTGCTAGTATCCGGCGAATCACCAAAGGGCGAGGTCACTCTCAAGGGGGGTAATATGGCTCATTTTCTCGAAATATCACATCCATACTAACAAATAATCACCTCTCTACCGGGCTCCAACAAACATATCCCTTTTAAGTACCAGAGTAACCCACAAATATGCATTTCACTGCTCTGGGATCCAACTTTTCTACTGTTGGTCAGTTGTCTTTTACAAAGCACACAACCAAATACCTTTGGAGAAGAATGCTCCATTATCTCCTTTCAACATCACACACGGAGTCTGCCACTTCAACACTCTAGATAGCATTCTGTTGATTAATTGTGCGACTGTCAGGACTGCTTGTCCTTACAAATGTTTCGGAACATTCAGGGAGATCATCATGCACCGGGCTACCTCCAACAAATATCTATATTTTCCTCTCTACCACTCCATTTTGTGTTGGTGTGTAAGGACACGTGGTTTGATGATGTATCCCATGAACTGACAAATACTCATCGAATGCCTTGTTGATATATTTGGTCCCATTATCGGATCTCATTGTCTTCACCACAGCACCATACTAAGTCTGAACCGCCTTATGGAAATCCTTGAAGCAGGCAAGTACAACATGTGACACGAGAATAACAATCGATAAAAGTCACAAAAAATCTATGCTCATTTATCGAAGTTGTTGAGCAAGGCCTATACATCCGAATGTACCAGATCAAAGGCATGAGAACTCCTACTTCCTGAGCTTATATATGAACTCTTTGTATGCTTTTCAAACTTACATTTATCACACACAAGCTTCTGTTTGTTAACTTTCTCATACTTTGATGGATACGAACGATCCAGTAGGCTGAAGGAAGAGTGTCCCATTCGCCGATGAATCAGAAGCAACTCGTCCTCCACACTCATCCCAGATTCTCTTGCCCCCACTCTATCAACCACAGGTGTCAGCGCTATGTCTATCCTTTTTCTATTCATGTACCACAATCCTTTATGCCATATGCTAGTCCCAAGTATCCGACCTGTCCCATTTTCCTGAAAGACTATATTCGGAATATCAAAGGTCACAATGCATTTCTGCTCACGAATAATAGCAATAATGGACACCAGATTTACAGGAAAGGAAAAAGCATGCAACACATTGATCAGAATCATTGAATCGGTACATCTCACAGTACCCTTATCAACCACGGGCTAGGCCATACCATCGGCTGTCTAAATGCTCTCTGGAATTGCTAGATGAGTATAGGAATAAAATTCTCCAACAGCACTAGTCACATGGCGAGCTGCACCAGAGTCTACTATCAAATCTGGTGATCTAGTAGTGGGTATAGAGGCAAGAGCAAGTGTATCTAGAGGATTGTTAAAACCCGAACAGGTAGCCCGTTTTGCCCAGCCCGTACCTGTTACCTGAGATACCCGTACCCATGTCTGGGTATAGGCAGGTAAACGGGTACATAAGTACAGGTTTGAGAGGGTAGGGTACTAATATTTGAAAAAAAAAAAACCGCCCAACCCGTACCCACCTTACTCGTACTTGAAACCCACCTACCCGTACCCGTTGTACTCGTACCCACACCCATTTACCCAAATACTTTACCCGTTCTACCTGCATACTTTACCCGTTCTATCCGCACCCTTTACCTTTTACTTTTAAAATTCAAATTTTGAAAAAAATTTGCCGCCCTACCCGTAAAAACAATAAAAAATAGAAAAAAATAACAGAAAAAAGGAGAAAAAAACAATAGAAAAAAAAAGGAAAAAAAATAGGAAAAAATAGGAAAAAAAAACAAAAAACAGTATTAAAAACCGAAAAAAACCAGAAAAAAAAATACCCGTACCCTACCTGAGGTAGCCAAGACAGGCACGAGTATGAAACGGGTAGCGTACACTTTTTTAAAAATTACCCGACCTATCCGTACTCGTTCTACCCGGCTACTCGTAGCCACCCTACACGTACCCATCTCGGATTTACCCGAGGTACCTGTACCCTACCCGAAAGCACAACACTAAGTGTATCACAAACCCTCTTCCCCTTACTTGCTCCTTTCTGCCTCCTCTTGAATATTTGTAAGGCCGCTTCCACGATTATGAGATCCTTCTCTGAAAACCCCACATCAGCCTCTTTCCCTGCTACCACCAGATTAGCCCAGTAGCCTCCTCTTCCACCTCTTCGACCTCCACAACCACAACCTCGACCTTAAGACTATCGCCTTCCACCTGAATCTCTCCCCTTGGGTGGCTTAGGACAAGCTTGCTTTAAATGACTTACCTCACCACAGTTATAGCACTTCCTAGTCTCCCCTTTGAACCCTATGTTACCTGAGTTGGAGACCGCTAATGCTGACTTCACCCCTGGAAGCCCACCTGGACTAGCCTAAAGCCTAATTCGACTCTCCTCCTTTATAATAGTTGAGACTGCCTCCTTTGTCGTTGATCCGACTCAAATCTGATCCTCCCACACCAATCTAAGTCCTGATCCTCCTCCTTCCTTCCTTAGACCCGATCTTGCACCCTTAAGATCTAGATATTACTCATCTCCCACCCGCTTCCTTTTCTTGACCCAATCTTGATTTATCCACTAATCAAAGATCAAGATCCAAACCCGATTAACCCTCCTGAGGTATCGTGGGGTATAGGCCCCCGACGCCGGCCGACCTCAATCAAATAAGCAAGCCTAGGTGGTGGCCAGCCTAGAAAAGAGAAGGGAAACCAGCCGAAGAGAGAGAGAGGCGACTGCTACAATAGCGTGGCGCTACAGTGTCACAATGTTATAGTGCTGCAGTGCCTATATAGGCATTACATTTTACATATGGTATCAAATCTCTAAAATCTTTTCTTACCAAAAGATACCTATAGTTTCTATAAATGCATAAACATACCATAAATCTCAACAAAATGAAACAACAATTTTATCCTATAACAAATTTATCCTGCTATCATTTGGGTTTCAGATAGCTTTCGTACAGTTAAGTTTCAAAAATTAAAACAACGAATATACCGTGACAAGATTTAAGCCGGCAGATAGAGCCCCCAAACAAAGGCCAGTAGACATACCACCACATCCACAATACAAGTCCAACAAAGCTACCTCGTCCTCCTTTTTATTGCACTTAATAGAGTTGCTTCTCTTATTATCATTTCCTGTGATATATGTACTGTCCTGTTTTTCTCCAGAATTATCTATGTATCAAGAAATACACAAAAAAGTAAATATTGGCAATAGGTATAGATTAATGAGGAGGGATCAAGTTACAACAAGTTACCACAATTATTTTCTACATTTTCAAAGTCCAAATCGTTGATCCAAACCGTTAGATGTGATCTCTACAATAAAATGTGCTTAGAAACCAAATTTTACATTTTTTGAAATTTTTAAACTAGTCAAATTCAAACCATTGAATTTTGTACCTATTTTAATAAATAGTAAAAAAATTTCAAAAAATGTAAAATTTGATCTGGAAGTACATTTTATTGTAGAGATCATGTTGAACGGTTTGGATTGACGATTTGGACTTTGAAAATGTAAAAAATAGTTGTGGTAACTTGTTGTAACTCAAAAATTGTTATAACTTGATCCCTCCTCTAGATTAATATTATCCAATAAAAAAATGACAATTCTGGATACCAGCCTGGCTTGAGTCTAATAACCCATCAAAACATTTAAGTATACATAAGGAAGGTAAGTTTGAGGCACCATATATGACAGTACTTTAAATCCTTGTTATTAATGATGTTTCATAGCATGGAAGATGAGGCTGCGTACCGATATCAATGGTAGAAAAAGTACTGTAGTCTACAGAATACTTCATGTCGTAATAGTAGTAGCAACATGGAACTAAAGTTGATTTCTCACCCACCTTTCATTAAAGAAAATCAAAATATATAAATTAAGAGTATAGAGATAAACTATGCTCAATCAGGACCTGATAGCAGGAAATGGAGAAAAAATTGAGTGATACATACACCAAGAGGAATTTGCCCGACCCTGACTTTAGAAATTATGCAAACTAGAGGGTTGTCATTCTTCAAGTCTGATAAAAAGAGCCTCTTCTTATCATGAAAATTTGCTTGGTTTCCCATGACCTAAAAAGAAAAAGTTTTTCATGCTCTTTTTGCTTGGTACTTTGGTTTCCAAAGGCATGAAAAAAGCAATAATTTACCGTATCTTCAGCTCTAAAGAACCATTGAACCGTGAAGTAATTTTCACCTATTCTAGTTTCAAAGAATTCCAATATCCGGCCCACATAGTTAGGTTTTCCTGGCGGACCCTACAAATTTAAAATAAAGTATAACATAAGCTGCATTTTTTTTAAATTGGGATCCATTAATGATGGATCAATATGACAATCTTGAAAATCGTTAAAGATAATGCTTTTGAAATCCAACATTAGTAATATGATCATAATATAGTTCATCAAACAATTGGAAACTCAATTGAATATCAATGTTACTCAAATTTCACAAAACTTGATACACAACTAATCTATACAGCCAACAGTGCTTTTATAAGTTCTTTTCTATTTTTTGAAACTTTTTGTTTGATTTGGTTTGAAAAATATAGTGAAAATTGTCAGGTTAATCCACTGTCAATGGATCCAACCCTTATTTATTATTTATAGGAAATTTAGACAATGTAACAGTCTAAAACAAGACGAATAACCCCAGTAATTTATATTCACCTATTTATCAAAAGTTGCCCATACCCCACTCTTCCCCAAAAAAAAATGATTTTATATGAAGGGATTGCTTTTTTATTTTTCTAGGGTATGGGACTTGAAGGCCTCAGAGTAACACAAGGGCAAGAAATAATCTTTAGGATATTATTTTTGCAGAATATTGTTCTTAGAGAGATATATTTAACTCACTTCCACATATGCACAATCACCCAGAGAGAAAATGCATCCGGATATACAAGCCTGCAAATAATGGCACTTGGCATCCAATACCAGATCGTTGTCATCACTGCTGTTGCACATAAAATATGGGAAAATATCTGAGTAAAATTGACTAGAAAGCGAAGTAAAACTCTTCCTGCCTGAACCCACATGGCCCAAATTAATCATTCATTATTCTGCAATCAGGTCCCTGAACCTGGACTGTAAACAGATCAAACCACAAACCCTTAACCAAGATTACTAATTTAGAAAGGTAAACCCTCTTAATCCAGAATCTGAATCAAATCCAATTGACCCAAACCTGAACCTGACATAAGACCAAAAACTACCCAAAATAACAACTGACAATGACCAGAGACTAACCAAGACCTAAACCTGACAAAAATAACCAGACCTAATTCTCACATTTATTGCTGCTAAGAACAAGTTTCTCAAAATTTGTTGAATTTGAAAGTATGTGTGCTGTAAATTAACTCACCTGGAAGGTACTTGGCGCCTCTCTTTTATCTTCAAATGAAAAAGGACACAAAAAGTAAGATCATAAGAAAAAAACCTTGAAGCTTGAGAAAAAAGAGAAGTCAATTTTAGTTTTTCAAACCAATCTCGATTGGATCAATACGATTAAATCAAAGGCAAGAGCCATATGTTTGCTTTCAACCCTGATTTGTCTTACTAAGTGCAAAACTCCACTTGTTTAACTGACATCATAACTTTTCGACTGGTCAGTTGTTAAATAGAGAAGTCAACTCCAACCCAATAGTTTGTCCAATTAATGTATAAAAAGACAGTTTAGAACTTATGTTAGGAATGAGCGAGGCATAAATTGTCCCATGTTTATGTGTCAGCAGAATTATTGGAAAGTTAGCCTGCGATGTGTAAAGCATCGTGGTCGATAAATCAGAACAAGATTGGAGAAGAATGCTAGCTTTTATATACTATAAATCACCTTCTAATGTCTACACAATGATAAAAGGCTGGTTTTGCTTTTCACCTTGAAAAGCTAGATAATATTAGTAGCAATAATGATTACTTATTAAGAATTAACTAAATACAACAATAAGTGATAAGTAACAAGTACCTTTTCAATATAGTGATGTGGCCATCTCAATCTGGCTTCTTCATCAGGCACAGCTTCCCCCACAAAGAAGCCCTCGTTGACTCCATTCTCCTTTCTATTATCCCGATTAATTTCTGAAATTCGCAAATCCTTTTCTCCCGTGCTCAACTTAACCTTTTTGTTCTTACGACTTGAATAAGAATTTCTGCATTCTGCGTTGCTTTCAAGTTTCTTGTCAGTACTATGTTGTCCTCCATTCTGATTTTCTACAGCAGCAACCAGCCTCAACGAACGACGTGGGGTTATCGAAGATTGGCACTTGATAATTTGTTCAGTGGTAAGTGCAACTGCAACTATCTGTAATTCTCCTTCCGGGCTCACACAACCTGACTTGCTTGTCGGCTTCTCAACAGTGCCATTTTGAGCTACATTGCTCTTATCAAGAGATCCGACAAGAGTGGGCGAGCAACAGGGAGTGAGTGGTGAGGAACAGTTGGCAGTTGGCTCAGCGGAACAAGTGGCAGGCTCTGGTTTCGTCGCCTCCCTCTCTTGGAATCTTAATTCAGTGTCTTTGCTGCTAGTGGATTTACCAGAATTTGAATTTTGGTAACTGGACTTGCTTCTAGACTGCTCGAGAGTACTACTTTGATCAACGTTGCTAGTTTCGAGGGATACATGAAGATCTGAGGACAGATAATAAGACCCTGGAGAGGAACACTTGGCAAGAGGCGGACACGTGCCAGGTTCAAGTACATGCATTTCTCCCTCTAAGCTCTATGGTATCAGAAGTGCTTCCGAAACTCAAATTATCAGAATCCAAGTTGTTTGTAGACAGTTTAGTAGTACAATTTCGATTCAACAGCTCCAAGCAGCCCATGAGACTGCAGAAGCAGAGATGGACAGATAGCGAGAGGACTAGTAAGAAACGTTGCGGGAATGGAAGGAATTGGGGACGATCTGGGGCTACTTAATTTTGGTGGGATAAGGAAGCAAATGGAGGAAAAGGAAATTAGGCACGATCGCGGAGTTCAAATTCGATTGAGCAATTTGGTTAGTAGCAGATCCAGCCGCGAGTGAAGGAGACGGCCAGAATGCAAAGGCTGTTGCCCGTTAATTCATCTCCTCGATCAGTTTGTGGGTCCCACTGAAAAACGGAAACTTAAGATAATAAGAGATTGGTCGGGACTCCGGCGATACTCCTATTAGAATTGTTTACAACTGGATCAGGGACGGATGGGAAGTTGGATTATACAATACAGTCACTGGATTGTGGGACCCTTAAAGGAGAGGACGGGTCCCAGAGACTCGCTCGTTTAGATTCAAAAGGCGCAAAATGTAAGCAGTTCAGAGATGTGGTAGGTAGGGATCGCGGAGTCCGAATAGTTTGAAACTTTGAATCCGATCGTCCGATTAATATAAATAGTAAGAGATTCTATTGAATTTTCAATTTATATTGAGTTGGTCGGATTTTAATCAGACAGTTCGAATTCGAACTATTTTTTTTTAATTATTTTACGAGATTCGAACCCCTCGCCTAGGGTGCAAACGGATCAGATAGTGGTAAAACCATACTGTTTTTTATTTTCCGAATACGAATACGGATCGGATATTAGATAGATACGGATACGGGAATAAGAATATCCGCTTTTTATAATAGTGAATAACATAATTTTTTTTCATAATTCATATTAAATTATATAATATATATCTACTATTGGAATACAGATAATTAAAATTTAAAACTATATCCATATCCGTATCCGCACGGATATTCGGATATTTTATATCCATATTAAATTTTCGGATACGATTGAATAATATCCAATCTATTCGCACCTCTACCCTCGCCGAAGATGACCGATTGTACTATTGATTCACTGTAAGACAGTATGAACTGAATTTTTTTTTTCCAATTCAATACCATATAAATTATTTTATCTAAATTTTGAACTTATAAACTCTGATAAAAAAAAAAAACATATATTTTTACTTACTAGATCAAAAATTAATTCTTACGAAAAAAAATACTTATAAATAACATGAAAAAAATTCAAAATTTTACTACCATCCATTACGTTCGATTTTGAAAAATACCACAACCACTGACTTTGTCAGTCAGTAGGAACCAGCTCTGATCCACTAACTTTGTCAGCAGCCCACAGCTGATCCCTAACGATGGTGTCATTATCATTAAATTCAAATTATATGTATGCAGTTATTAAAAAATGCCTTTAAAACGAATATTCACGAATTATTTGTAAGTCTTGTTACTGTGTTGTGTTAAATATTTGATCGCTCATACTACATTATATTCATCTAACTAAAGTAAATTACTTGATTGTTTTTTTTGGAAAATCTTCACAGAAACTGCAAAACTGTAAAAGAGAATCGAACTCTCGACCTTTGAGTATAATAACTCTAGACAAAAAAAACTGCAACAACCTTTGGGTACATTATAAAAAAAAAAAATTTCACTCAAAAAAAAAAAGCTTATTATGGCAAAATTTAACGAAGAAGTGCATAGCTGCTTTGGAGAAATTGAAAAGCGTGGAACCTACCAAAAAAAAAGCATTAAATGCTCCACGAACTTTTCTGAATTAGAAATATGGCTAAAGAGGACAAACCTGACTAAAACAATAAGAACAATTATATTACTCCCCCCATTCTATCTCCCCACCATCCCTCCACTCTATCTCTTTCCAAATTAGTTTTATCTCATTTCAATTTCATTCACATTTCTCATAATTTATGAGAAATTTTGCGAATCTAAAATCACGAACATTTTCTACGTAATTTTCTCTTTCAAACGAGATCCATGATGACATACTTTTGGATAAGTCGTTACAGAAGTATTTATCCCTCATCGTGCAAGTATTTATACCTATACAAACATATGAAAGTATTACTATCAATTAATATAAGTATTTATACTGATATATGAAAGTATTAATATCAAGTATTATAAGTATTTATACTGACATATGAAAGTATTAATATCATGTATTATAAGTATTTATATTGACATATGAAAGTATTAATATCAAGTATTATAAGTATTATATGTAAAAAAATACTTTCAAGTATAGATATAAATACTTGCATGATGAGAAATAAATACTTCTATAACGACTTGCTCGAAAGTATGTCATCATGGATCTCATTTGAAAGATAAAATTACGTAGAAAACGTTAGTGGTTTTAGATTTGCAAAATTTCTCATAGATTGTGAGAAATGTGGACGAGATTGAAATGAGATAAAAAAAATCCACCTCTAAAAATGTGCATGGTTCCCCATGTGATTTGAAATTCCCCCCACCCTACATGAAAAAAACTTGCATGGTCTCTTAAATACTTTTATTCTTAGAGATAAATACTTTTGTTCTTAGAGATAAATACTTCTGTACGTAAGTATTAATACCTTATGAAAAAAAAAATAACAGCTGAAGTTTTTTGGCATTTTGTGCGGGGTTAATTGCGGGGTGGGAGGTGCGGGGTTAATTATCAGCCTCCAAACAATAATGACATTTATTCCACTAAATATTCAAAATCAAATTTTAAAGGCGGAGATCTAATCCGTGCGTAGTGTACGAGCTTGTACTAAAGAATGCTACAGAGCATTTGCTTTAAATATAATTAGAGAAGACACGACGATAAATCGTGCGTCGTGTCATTTTTTAATTTAGTTTTAATGCGTTTTTAACTGTCACAACTGTCATTATTTCAACTGTTATAATTTCAAGTACAATATGTATATTTACATAATTATATGTGTATGTTTATAGAATAATATGTGTATATTTACAGAATAATATGTGTATGTTTACAGGATATTATGTATATGTTCACAGAAGGTGGTCCCCAACAGCTGTCGCGCATTTTTAACAGTTTTTCACGCGTTTTTATGTTTACAGGATTTGTTGAATTAATTTACATGATTTAGTATTGATGTTTACATAATTAGTTAAAAATGTCTGAAAATTGAAGTTGAGAGACTGTTAGCTGTTATGGAACTATTTGTTTTTCGTCTTGGATTCTGCAGAACCATGAAACGCTAATAAAATATCAGTCGTCAGTCGTCAGTCGTGAAATCTTTCTCACTGAATTAATAGCATAGGTTCGTGCATTGTATATTTTTATTTTTACATGATACGCATAATACTTTTAGTTTGGAAGATAGTTTTTCATTACATTGTAATTTAAGCACATTTCATCCTGTGGAAATAACATTTTATTATTGTTATTCCGTAATTAAACTAATAACTTGTTAAAATATAAATTTGGGTCTTCGGCCCAATAAAATAGTAGCTTTGCAAATGTTGGGCAATTAATATATTTTTTTATATTTTCTGTGTAAATTGTTTCCAACACTCTCGTCGGCTCTAATGCATGACTAGAGATAACAAGTCTAAAACGGATAAATTTTGGGCCTTTGGCCCAATAAAACATTAGGCCTGCAATTGTGGGAGAAGTCCTTACCCTGAAATTACCAACATTCTTCTTACAAACTTTGTAGGCGTATTGGAACTTTTCCAGATAAACCGGAGAATACTTCCTGCATTCCACCTCAAACCCTAGCCTCTCCCGTTCGCTATCTCCGTCGATCAAAGGTAAGAAGTTCGCTATTTTTTGCTTCTGTTTAATTCGATTGTATTTCCCTAGCTATTATGTTGCCCTTATTTGTTTCGATTGTGAATATTGTTCGCTAATCTCGAACCTCAATTTTTTTTAATAAAACAGAAATATTAGATCCTGAGGCTTTGTTATTGTTTTTGTTCGCTAATCTCGAATTCTGATACCCCGTCGATGGGGAAATCTTTTGGTTCATGAATTGTGGACCTGAAATTGTATAGCTGAAGTCTCGGGTCCGATTTCACGAACTGATAATCCAATCGTGAGATCTGGTGTCTGAACTCCCTTTCTATCATTATTAAAAAAAACCCACCTTCTATTATTTTTGGATTGCCTGTCATGTTTCCTTCTTTACCAATTCTTAACCTTATATTTGTTCTAATATACGATCAATGAAGCTTGGTGTTTATCTCTCTGTATCTTACACCTAAATCCTATGGTTGTAGTTAAGAGTAATACCTATATCTATCTTTCTAAACAGAATCCTGGAACTTCTTCCTATTTAACAATCTTTTATGTAGGTTTTGTACTTTATTAAAGGTTGTTAGTTGGTATGCTGTTAAACTTTGCTTTCTAGTGTAACTCTTTATGTACCAGATCACTTGGGCGTTACTAAAATCTGAAATTCATAATAGAGGTGCTATCGTGTCGAGTCCGATCTAGACACTATTATATTTGGACCCATACTATAAAAATGTTCGGGTCCATATTTCAATCCATACACTTATTTGTTTTAATTTGGGTCGGGTTCGGATCCGGGTACCTATCTACTCGTAGATATTTTGGATCCAGTCTTCCAGTTCCGGTAGATATATGTCCATAACTTGTTTGTAGATTATCGGGTCCGGTTTGGATACGAAAAAGTTCTGGATCCGGAGTGGGTATATGTCGCAAAAAATAGCGAATATGTTGGTATAGAAGGAATAAATTTGGCATTCATTATGTGTATAAACATAGCGAATATGTTGCAGCATTCCATTTTCTCATATTAAAAAAAGTACTGGGTTCTCCACGGCTTGTGCAAAAATTAATATGCAAAGTTATATTTATCGGATATTTATACGGGTATCGGGTCGGGTTCGGTTATGAGTCGGATAATTAAATGAAACTCATATCCTACCTATTACAGTATCGGTTCCGGTTTGGATCCGGATCGGATATTAAATTATTAATTTTGTAACCATACCCATAATTTAACTGATTATATTTTTTAAACCATACTCTATTCAAATTAATCGAATTCGGGTTAGTTCTGGGTCGGATCCGGTTCGGTTCCGGATTGGATCTGGATAATCGAGTAAAAGTAGCACTTCTAATTCATAATTGACTAAATCAAATTAAATTGGAAACTAAACCAATCAGATTGGGAGCGGCCATGTTTTTTTGTCTCATTGTATTAGAATTAGAACTCCATAGCGGATAAAAAAGAAATGATTGAACCTTGGACCCAGCCCGTATTGATTATTCTTTTAGGCCTGCTTTATCCCAACCAAATTACAAGGAAACGAATAAAATGCCTACGGGCTTGTGCAGTTGTGGCTGTTGTGCTAAAGAAAAGAAGAAGAAAAAGGAAAAAGGACCAGCTCGCGCTGTGCTGCTTCTAGATTCTTCCACACCACACTATTAGACACCTACAATTTCACAAAACCGCATCTTAACAGATCCGAGGGATGCGATAGCCTCTCGAACCTTCCCGACACAAAACCCTTGGATAAGTTAACTTTCATCGTCCTGGTCTTCCAACACCGAGTTTCACTAATTTGTGGGACCGCACTCAGTACGATTTATGCACTCTCACGAACCAAGTTTAGGTAGGAAACGGAGTACATTTCATCTATAAAGAGACCAATCCTTTGTCTATTTCGCGAGAGAATAGAGAGCTGCTGAGAAGGAAAAGCCTTGTCCTACCAAAGTATCGCTAAAACCCTAGCCTCCCAATCAGTAGCGAGGTGAGCTTCATTCAGATTTTGCTTTTATTTGCTTATACCCAGTAGCTATTATTTTGTCTGGAACTTATAGTTCGATTGAAAAGTAACAGTGATAAGAGGGGGTTGATTCGCACTAAATCTAGATTAAATTTGTAGGTCTGGTTTAGATTTAAATGCAAAATTAGTATTGTTCGGCAAATTTTTTTGGCTGTACATCCGACGAGTTTCTGTTTCATGGTTCTTTAGAAGAGTCAACTGCCACTGGTATAAGCGCATCTGTAACAGATCGGGTTTTTTGTGGTCGATTGGTGCTGTAACACATTTATTGAATCGGTGTCTGACAAGTGAGGCACGTGACTCAGGTTGCATGGGTCGCCTCTCCAATGGCTGATCGCCAATCCGCTCTGGATCTCGCTGTTGCTGAACAATCTGTTTAAATGCTTGTCTCATCTGAAGTGGCGCCATTACTGAGCCCAGCATCGCTTCCTTAGGGCCTGGTGCTGAGCATAGTCCACCATCTAACTTGAGAAAGGCTTGGTGGAGAAGACGGAGATGAAGTTGCGAGGCCCGTGGCACAAATTTGCTCATCGCTTTTTTGCTTCTTTTTTTTTTTTTTTCTAATTGCCTTAGATTGCCTCCATTATCACCTTCATCGCCTCTCTCCACTCAGTGCTCATTATTTCGACTTTATATTGTAATTACTCTCTTATATTTTGCTTTCTAGTGTAACTCTTTATGTACCAGATCACTTGGGCGTTACTAAAATCTGAAATTCATAATTGACCTATCATTAATCACATGACAATATGTTCTCGAACCTCAATTTTTTTTAATAAAACAGAAATATTAGATCCTGAGGCTTTGTTATCGTTTTTGTATGATCGATTCTTGTATTGTGGAGTTCTGATACCCCGTCGATGGGGAAATCTTTTGGTTCATGAATTGTGGACCTGAAATTGTATAGCTGAAGTCTCGGGTCCAATTCACAAACTGATAATCCAATCGTGAGATCTGGTGTCAGAACCCCCTTTCTATCAATATTAAAAAAAACCCACCTTCTGTTATTTTTGGATTGCCTATCATGTTTCCTTCTCTACCCATGTTTCCTTCTTTACCAATTCTTAACCTTATATTTGTTCTAACATACGATCAATGAAGCTTGGTGTTTATCTCTCTGTATCTTACACCTAAATCCTATGGTTGGAGTATAGTTAGAGTAATACCTATATCTATCTTTCTAAACAGAATCCTGAAACTTCTTCCTATTTAACAATCTTTTATGCAGGTTTTGTACTTTATTAAAGGTTGTTAGTTGGTACGCTGTTATACTTTGCTTTCTAGTGTAACTCTTTATGTACCAGAACACTTGGGCATTACTAAAATCTGAAATCTTAATTGACCTATCATTAATCACATGATAGTATGTTGTTGAATTATAGAGACGAGCATAAATCAATTAGAAAGTAATAATTAATAATGTTGATGGATATGGTGCAGTGAGAAAAGATGTCGACCAAATACATCATTGGCTCACTTGCTGGCGCCGCTGTCATAGCTTATGTTTTTGACAACATCATGGCTGATCAGAAGATCTTTGGAGGTATAATCTTTTCCATTTTTGCCAACAACATGCTATTTTTCCTTCCGTATTTAAGGAATAATTTGTTTTCTTCCAGAGAATATGAAAGTATCATCTCTGATGCTCTTGTAAGAGAATGATCTCCTGCATCTACAACAGGAGAATATCACACAAATATAACTATTCCTTGAAAGAAACTATAAACTGTCTGTCTTTTCTTCCCTGTCCGTGTGGAGTCAGACAGTGAGTTAGGTGGGGTAAATTGCACACCTAAGTAAATACTGGAGGAGGAGCTCAAATGATAATATTTAGGTTTTGTAGGGTTAAATTATACTGGTGGTGTGCGATATTTCTCGTTTGGATTTTATTGTGCAGGAGTATATTTTAAACTGTCATTTTCTAAAATAAACCTTGGTTCTTATGTCATCTTGGAACCTTCCATGGAGGTTCTGTGGTCTCATCCTGCTTAGATATTATCACTATTTTGTACCTTTGGCTTTGTTGAATCAGGAACGACACCATCGACTGTCGCTAACAAGGAATGGTGGGCTGCAACTGACAAGCAGTTCCAGGCATGGCCCCGCACAGCTGGCCCACCAGTTGTGATGAACCCAATCAGCCGTCAGAACTTCATTGTCAAGTCTTCTGATTCCTAAGTCAGATGCATTCTCTCTTTTAAGGCCTTTTTTTATGTTGCTTTCCCTTTCTTATAACATGCAGAGATGACACTGTATAGGTATTTGCAATATTTTCTTCAATTGTTTGATGCGGTGACCATTTATGTGATTTGTTGATCATGCTCATTTTGGGCTGTAATAATATACTTTAGAGTCTGTTTTACAGTGGCTGCTATTTTTCAAGGGATTTGGAAATAATTAGCTATCTTCTTACTCTGTTTTAATCGTTTTTTATTTTTTATATATATTTGGATGTTAATATTTAGGCTTGAATTTTCTTCGAATCAAAGCGAACAAATTTCTCTGATTCTTGAAATTTTTGTCAGAATTATTTTGGGCTGTTGAAATTATATGACACCAAGGAATTGCATCCTACATTCCGACGCATCCGAATGTTTTGAAATGAAAACCACGGTTGTAGGAGTAATGCTGCCGCTTTTTTTTAATATCCAAAATTAAATACAAAATAACAGAAATGTTAAGTTGAGCTGAATGTTTTTTAACTTTTGGCGGCCGAGAAAAAATTAAGTCCGTTTTTTTTTTCTTCTTGTGAAATTGGTTAAAAAGGGGTGTTTCTCTCTCCTCTCACTCGAAAACCCATCATAAGAGAAAGAAGAGAGCAAGAGGAAGAAAAGGATGAATAGTAATAATTGAGAAAGATTGTTCAATCGTAGCATAGTGAGAGGAGGGTCAATGAGTGTTCGAGATAAAAATGAGACAAAAATATGTAGTTGTTGTACCTGTTTTATGGGGAGATTCTGTAGGCAAGCAATTTAGTATGAAATTTCAGATGATAATTGTGGAACATCTTTATGATCATGGTTTGAAAAAACAAACTATTGAACTAGAGCCTCAGTCTAATGACTTTGATTCTTGTACTTGTACTAATAATGCTAGTACTTTGTCAGTTGTTACTAATCTAGAGCCACCTACTAAGAAGTAGAATTACCAGTGCTTAAATTATGATTTAAGGTTATAAGTTTGATGAATTAGGTTTTTACCATCTTGTACTAGAGTTTTAATTAATTATTTTTTTCAAGAAAGACATACATAACTAAGAGGAAAGGGCTAAACTTATAGAACACGCTAGAACCTCCTGTAGAAAATATCAAAGCAGCTCAAAATTTCTCTTTTATAAAATAGACCTTAAACTTAACAAAAATATCAATATAGCCCACTCTCTACTAAATTGACCCAAAATTAGCCCAAATCAATTGGGCTGAAATGAGGAGGGAACCAACAAATATTTGCAGAAACCTTGTTGATGATCTCGAAAAACTTGGAGACACCGGACAGCCAATTTTTGCAATTTACTGTGATGTCTCAGGAAAACACGTAATGATGAAATCTTCTCAGCATGCAAAAAAAGCCCAAGGGCAATACTGTCCCAAGCAAGAAATGTGGTCCCTGACAAGACGGTGACAGTGGCGGCAATAAGTGAAAAGAGGCAGGATCCCATTACTATAGTATACTGACTGGCTGGTACAGAAACGGTGCTACTGGATGCATCATGGGATTATCCATGAAAGGAGATCTGAGTCACATGAATTATGGGGAAGGGGAAGCAGCAGATTCGTTTCATGCTGAAATCAGGGCACTTCCAAAGGTACTTTAGGTACGTGATTGGCCAAAGTCCACTTAAGAAATTCGCCCTGTACTCGGATTGTAAAATACTGGTACGGCTGATGCAAGAAGCAAACACACAAGAGGTGCCTTCCTGAAGAGCTCTTGAAGATCTGACACAGTGCAATGCCATCCTCCAAGCAAATGCGGCATATCTCACACTCAGCCACATAAATAGGAAAGTTCTTAAATTGCGCGCCCCACGTACGATTTAGCTAATATATCCACATGAATGGTGTCAAGGACCGGTACAATCCCACCACAAGCAATTGCCTTCTGGTTTCTGAACTGGTACAAGAGCAACATAACTAGAATTGTGATACTGATTCGTTGATTTTAGGTTTTCTTTATAATTTTCGGTTCATGTTATTTAGGTTGATTACGCAACTGGTTTTATTTATTTTCATCAAGGTGTGATGTAAGATTTGTAAACTTTTTATTCCCAGTAATGATATGTGCCTATGGGCTTTCCCTAAAAAAAATAATAATAATAATAATTGCGCTTCCTCAATGTTATTCCTTGTCAGTTGCTCACTTCACTCCCTAGTCCACAAAATAGCATATATCTTTTTTTTTTGAAACTATTAGCAGTGGCTGCTAAGTATAATTTTTATTAATTAAAACAAAATAGCATATATCTTCACGTATAAAATTAAGGTCATCTTTCAACTCGAATATTTTAAAACACTGAATTAAAGAGCACTGGATCTCGTTCCGATATTATAATTTAAGAGAAGAATTCAAAATTGTTTTGCAGTTTGTTTTTTCCTAAAAATAGAAAATTTCTTAAGCATGGGGAGGCACGGACGCAGGGTACCGATTTATTTTTTAATATTCAACATTAAATATAAATTAACAAATTTGATTAGTTTGACTGAATATTTTAAAAGTGTCCAGATCGATCAAACTTTGCCGACCGAATTTTTTAATAGAATCGGCAATAGTTTGACCAGCCTGTTTTATTTTTATTTTTATTTTTATTTTTGAGTAATCAGATGCATAACAAAAAGTTACTAATAGTAATCAAATAGGGGTGTGAACAGTCGGATACAGATAGTGAGAGTCAAATAGGAGTGTAAACGATCGGATATAGATTGGACAATGATTTTATCGTATTTTTATCCATTATAATTTTTTGGATATAGATACAGATACAGATAGTTTTGGATATGATTACAGATCAGATATTAAACGTTACGAATACAAAAATGGATATTTTTCATAATTAGTTTGTTGGTTATAAAATATTTATTATATTATTAAAATATTACTCATCAAAATATATATATTTATATATAATTTAATAAATTAATTTAAAAACATATAATAAATTTATTGTGATTTAAGAGTGTAAACAGTCCGATACGGATAGTTAAAAAATTTATCGTATTATTATCCGTTATACAAATTGAATAATTTAAATAATTTTTTAAATTTGGATCCGGACGAAATTCGTAGACCCCTAGAGTCAAATCAACTGCGCTACCAAATTGGTAAACAGTTCTCTCAATTTTTATTTATCGCGAATTGTGCTGTTTATTTATTTTTATATTGCTAAACAGTCCTCTCAAGTTTTATTAATCGCAAAGTGATTCGTTTTTTCTATTATTGCACAGAGATGATGTCCTTCATAGTCATAATAAGATTGATCATAAGTTTGATACTAAGTATCTGTAACAAGTGTTGTTAAATTTTAAAAGTCGTTAAAAATAAGGTATGACGTCTGTTTTTTTTTTTTTTTTTTAAATAGAGTTCTCACCGAAGAAAAACAAAATAAATAAGATCATAATACCATTTTTTTTTTGCACAATATTAAACTTTTTGTCGAACAATCAATAACCTCTACTTTTTTTATATATATAAACATAAAGAGAGTAATTTAGAGGAAATAAAATGCTATCCATGTGAGTTTACATATCTAGCTACTATATTTCAGAAAGTTGAGTGATATAAAATTAATGTTCCTAACTTAGTTCAATAGATGTCTCGTCAACATGCAATTATATATGCAGCTCTAGAACATATTATCTCACAAAATCCCATTTATCAGTATTCTGTTCTCATAAACTGAGTCAAATTTCTATTAAATTACTGACCGGTCGGACGCATTAATTATAGATAAATAGACTCATAAATATTTATAATCGAAAAAAAAAATCCTTCTGACAATTGTAAAGGAATCGAAAAAAAAAAATTACACAATTTTTCCTACCGTCCATGTATTTTTTTACACTATTTCTATAAATAAAAAATTCTGGGCAAAAAACTGCTGAAGTGGTCACTCTCCGACTGCCACGTTGCCCAACAGCTGTGCCTCTCGATTCTCGAACAACTTAAAAGGCGGTGCCTCAGTCTCAATGTATTCCTTTGCGAAATTTTCTCAACAAAGTAACAAACACAGGCGCACAGCACCTCCATTCTTCTCAAAATATTCTCCTCTTTCATCTGAATAGAACATCAAAGAGCTAGACAGATCACAGAGTGTTACAGATCCTCTTCGCCATGGCCATTGCATCAGCCCATTTGAAGCGTGGTAAATTTGCCAAAGCGTTACCAGCTTTGCAAAATGGTCGTCTTCTGTCATCCCTCATCTCTGTCAGGTTAGTCACCCATTTTTGGTTTCTTATGAAGTAACCATGGATCATTTGCTATTGGGGCAAAGTCGGAAAAAGTAGGAAGCGGGGTCATATAAAATATAAATTTTCAACAATCTTTGGTACATTTTTTTTGTGTAAATAAATGTTTTCACGTAATAGATGAATTATCAGGTAAGACTCGTAAGTTTAATTACATATACCCTTCTTGGCTTTCCCTTTCCAGCTTCGCAACCTGATCGGTTAATTCTGTCAAAAAATTGAAATCTTGATTACTTTTGCACATTTAATTAGAACATGAGACAATGAACAGTGAAAGTCATGGAATCAAAATTGCTGAGGTGTCTCTAGTCTCTACTAGAACAAAATTGACTCTTATATGAGGTGTCTTCCCTAGAATTTACAGTTGCTTTTGTAAAAATAGAATAGGACAAATGTTGGTTGGTGACTTTGGGGAGGGGGATTTAGTAAAAAAAGATCAAGGTGCCTTTACTATGAAATAAATAAACAAAGTAACTCTGAGAAAATATTGAAGAGCATGTTTATTATCTACAGGAGAGGAGCTCATACATCTTCAAACAATCACAGCGGCAGTGACACAGATGAAGTGAATTTGGACTGTGACGGCATACATGAAGCACTGAACCAAAAACCTATTGAAGAGCATGAAAATAATGCGAAGATGGTGACACCGATGCTCCCGGACAAGGTGGAGTCTGAAACTGAAAATTTCTGGGCCCCAGATCCAGAGACAGGTGTTTTTGTGCCGGCAGAAGAGTCGGAAATAGATGTGAACAATAGTCGGCCGGCGCCACCGCAACCGACTGAGAACGGGACATCAGTTTTGGACCAGACAGTTTGGGTACGAGAAGTGGAGATCGAGGAGGTTGAGCGTCCCGCTCCTAGCATTGCCGGGGAACCTCCAAGTTCTCCAACCGATATCAAGGAATAGTAGAGTTCTTGCAAAAAATAGTTGGAGTTTACAAAATTGTCTTTATGTAATGTATCTGTGTTGAAGTAGTATTGGCATTATCTTGCCTTATTGTTGCAGTACTAGTTGTAAGCTGTATCAATGCAAATAAATAAAATTTGCCAGATATTTGCTCTTGCTCATTTCTTTTTGTTTTCTTATTAGGAGTGTTTTATTTGGCACTCTTATTTCCAGTTTATTCTCTCAGGTACAAACTCCAATAATCTTTTTAAGTTTTTTCTGTCATTTAATTTGCACTGCTGATTTTCAGATTCAGATGCAGCAAAAATTTTAAAAAAAAAGAAAAGGAGAATTACATTTCCTTCAGTTGTCATGTCTGTTTTATCACAAAATAAAATAGAGTTATATGTCACAAGAAGCCTGATTGAATGAGATCACACAAACACCTCTGCTATCCAGTACTGGCATTGGAAAATTGAAAATTACTGTGCAAGTCTGCATACTGTTATAATTCTCAAGCCAAAACAGTGAACTTGTTGGAGGAAGCCTCACAAGGAGAACTTGTTTCCTGCTCGAAACTCGTAAACAATCCCATCTATCTCAATTGAACTACATCCAGGTATTTTCTTTACCTTTTTTCTCCTCATCTCCTTTCTCACCCAAATTGAATCATACCGTCTGTTAGAAGATGCATACATGTTCGACATGAGTACATAATCCCCATCTTCTTTGCTCTGTTTATCCCGAACACGCTGCATGACTCTCTCCCCCATTTCTACATGCCCATGCATCCTACAAGCTGCAAGAAGAGAACCCCATATGGACGAATCCGGTTCAACATGCATTTCTTTCACAAATTCTTCTGCTTTTTCTAAAAGCCCGGCACGACCCAGCATATCTACAACACATCCGTAATGTTCAACTTTTGGTTTTAATTTGTAAATTTTAGCCATGTTTTCGAATTGGAGGAGACCTTCCTTAACTAAACCGGCATGGCTACATGCTGTCAGCACACCAACAAAAGTAACCTCATTCGGCTCTACACCAACTGTCAACATCTCAAAGAAGAGATCCAAAGCGTTCTTGGCTTTTCCATTCATGGCAAACCCTACTATCAAGCAACTGAAGGTGAAAACATCCCTTTGTGCCATCCCTTCAAATACTTGCACTGCATGGTCTATTACACCGCATTTTGCATACATGTCAACCAATGCATTTCCTAAGACCCCTTCTGGCTTGATACCCAATCTCAGCATGAACAGGTGTACCCATCTTCCCATATCAAGTGCTCCAAGATTTGTACATGCGCTAAGCACAGATACAAGAGTCGTATTGTCTGGATCAATTCCTTCAATTTGCATCTTTCGAAATACTGACAATGCCCTTGTGAACTCCCCGGCATGTACAAACCCAGAAATCATCGAGTTCCACGTAACAATATTCCTTTCTGGCATTTGCTTGAATTGCTTATAGGCACAGGTGATATCCCCGCATTTTGCATACATGTCCACTAATGCATTCCATGCATACACATCCATATTCACATTTTTTGTTTTAATAAATTTGTGCAATTTCTTGCCCAAATTCAAATCGCCAAGCTTGGAACAAGCTGATAGTGCAGATACCACAGTAACGGCATCAACTTCCAAATTTAAAGCCATCATTTGCATAAACAGCTTGACAGATTCTCTAAACATTCCAACTTTGGTATATCCAGACATTAAGATAGTCCATGAAACCACGTCTCTCTTAGGAAACTGATCAAACAACTTGCGTGCAATGCCAATATCACCACACAGTGCATAAAGCCTGATTAGATTGTTTCTGATATAGGCATCATACTCAAATCCCAATTTGATAATATGGGCATGAATCAATTTTCCCTCAGACAAGGCACGTGAGTTTGCCAGAAGCTTGAGAAGGTAAGGGAAGGTGAAGGTGTTTGGTGAAAAGCCGCTATGGAGCAACTCTTGGTACAAAGCGATGGATTTGGGCATTGGGTCATCTTTTTCATTGGCCAGTTTGAATAAAATTGAGTTGTAGGTTGAGACATCTCTATGGTGAGTTTTGGATTTGAGATGAAGAAATTGGGTTTTCTTTTGCTTTGGGGTGGGTTCGGATGGGATCAAGTGGTGGAGATGGTTTGCTTGAAGGGAAGGTGAATTCATGGTCTAATATACAGATTCTTCGTTTGTGATGGATGAGAGAGCGAGCTCCGTATATGAAAAAAAAATATCCTTCTGTTTTGTTTGTTTGTTTCTTGATATTTTTGCTTGTCTGAATAAAAATGTAAAAGTTAATTTTATCTTTATGAAAATCAACATAGTTTTTGCGCTATACAGAAAGAGAGCTGGCTCAGTAAAACCTTTACACCGTAGAGGTCATCAAGCTACTACCAAATCCCAAACAAAATTGTGGGGGCAGCTGTAAGTCCGGCCTTTTTTTACATCATCGCCAGCAGCTTATGTAATTCAATTTAAATAATAATGAAAAAAGGAATTGGTCAAAAATATAATCCCATGAGATAGTCGTGGAGATTTCGGAAGACTTATAAATGCAAAAAGAAAACAAATATCAAACGGTAGAATATAGCAGCCGCCCCAGCACCTCTTTCAAACCCTAGAGATATCATAAGATCTGAAATGATTTGGCATCCGATTAAGCGGCTCTTATATTTATTTCTTCCGGTTAGGCTCACCGTCGGACTCGGTAGACCGCGAAAACACCAGGGGCGTTATCTGAATGGAGTGTGACGCGCCGCGCAAAGACCGGGTCTTGATGCTTTGTCTGAGGCTGATGCTGGTCTCAATGAGTTCGGATCCAGTGAAGTAACCCAAAAGTTGGATTTTAGATCTGGACCGTTCGATTCGAATCCGTGATAATTCATCTGAAGTAGAACGCACACATCCCGATGTAATCTATAGCGATGGATTCAAATCGGACGATCTCGATTTAAAACCTTAAAGATGGATTACTTAGAGTCTTTTAGACCATTGAAAATCCAAAGTATTCAACCTACTTTTGTAAATTATTTAATAATAATTTTTAAAATTGAAAAATTCTTTGACAAAATTTTTGTGCTATAAAATGTTCAAAGTTTACCTTTCCATTTATATTTGAAAATTTATAACTCAAATTGCACATAAAATTTATTGTATTGGAACTCTTTTCAATATAACTTACCCTTTTTGCATAAAAAAAATCTTGTGGTAATTTGTTATAAATTTAGTTTACTTGTGGTATTATAATATAAGAATGGAGATTTCATAAAGACAAACTGGATTTTTTTTTCTATTTTTGTTGACCATGTGAGTCAATTTTTCTATGCTTATAAATATTAATGATGGATCAAATATTTAATTATTGTAAAAACCATCATTGAGACGTCCAAAATGTGGCAGATCAAGATTGGTTAGTTTTCATAGATGGTAGGAATGTTCTGCACACCGGTGGATAGAGGATTTGATTCCTTGATTCCTTCTCTTCTCCTATAGTTTCGACAATGAAAATGAAAATAATCATATCTTTTTATATTTTGTTTAAGGTTATTGTATTTTTGTGAATAAATGAATAGCAGATTTTGTGCTGACAAAAGCAATAAATCTTTCTGATTTGAAGAGAAAATAAGGAACATCTAGAACTTTCATGTAGAGAAATTTCTAATATTAAAATAATTTTCATCAAAAATATATTTGTAAAGAAAATCCTTATTTGAATCATTTAATTATATCTTTTTCAAATGTGTTTCTTAACATATTATTTCCAGAAATCATTTAATGCACTGTCTCACTTGTGGAGAAAATTAGATATTAAATAACAAGTTATTTCAAAAAAAAAATTATGTTACATTTGATTCTTTTTTTCATTTGTTATTTATTATTTGAATTTTCGTTTTTTTCAATTTGTCTATTATTTTCATTTAAATATTTTTTAATTTTGTGTGAATGTCAAATAAAAAAGTCTCTTCATATTATATTAAATTTTATAATATATAACCGTTGCAACGCACGGACACGGTATTAGTTAGAATGAGAAGTCCATAGCGGATTAAAAAAAAACGATTCAACCTTGGACCCAGCCCGTATCGATTATTCTCTGAGGCCTGCTTTATCCCAACCAAATTACAAGGAAAAGAATAAAATGGCTACGGCTACGGGCTTGTGCAGTTGTGCACTTGGGCTAAAGAAAAGAAGAAGAAAAAGGACCAGCTCGCGCTGTGCTGCTTCTAGACTCTTCCACACCACACTGTTGACACCTACAATTTCACAAAACCGCATCTTAACAGATCCGAGGGATGCGATAGCCTCTCGAACCTTCCCGACACAAAACCCTTGGATAAGTTAACTTTCATCAACCTGGTCTTCCAACACCGATTTTCACTAATTTGTGGGACCGGACTCAGTACGATTTATGCACTCTCACGAACCAAGTTTAGGTAGGAAACGGAGTACATTTCATCTATAAAGAGACCAATCCTTTGCCTGCTTCGTGAGAGAATAGAGAGCTGCTGAGAAGGAAAAGCCTTATCCTACCAAAGTGTCGCTAAAACCCTAGCCTCCCAATCAGTAGCGAGGTGAGCTTTATTCAGATTTTGCTTTTATTTGCTTATACCCAGTAGCTATTAGTTTGTCTGGAACTTTAGTTCGATTGAAAAGTAACAGTGATAAGACGGGGTTGATTCACACTAAATCTAGATTAAAATTGTAGGTCTGGTTTAGATTTAAATGCAAAATTAGTATTGTTCGGCAATTTTTTTTTTTGGCTGTACATCCGACGAGTTTCTGTTTCATGGTTCTTTAGAAGAGTCAACTGTGACTGGTATAGGGTTTACGGCCTTCAAATATGAAATGTTTAAAATTGCTGAGCAATTTTAAGTTTTCTTTACCTCTGGCCTTGAAAATCTTTTGGGCTTATCCTGGTTCATCTGCATTGACAATTGTTGGCTAATAAGTTACATGGAAGGGCAATGATATTGTGTGCAGCTGGGGATTATAATTCAACTGAAGTAACAACCGTTTGTTTAATTTGTAGAAACGCTGTACTTGCATTTTTAATTACTATCTTTGTTTAATCTGAATAGAATAATGGCGACAACTTTTGGCACTGTATCTACAATTGGTCCGATGGCCTCTTCTAGTGGCCTAACCTCTACTGACAAGGTCTCCATGCCATCTAGAAACGTAAGGTACCAAAGAAAACACAACTACAAGGTCAGAGCGGCCAAGGAACTTTACTTCAACAAGGATGGTTCTGCTATTAAGAAGCTTCAAGTAAGATTTCATGCAATTCTTTTTAAATGTAAGACATAATTGTTGTTCGTATAATGTGTCATTTTCTTATATTTAATGTTTTCAATTGCAGGCTGGAGTGAACAAGTTAGCAGATTTGGTAGGTGTTACCCTTGGGCCAAAAGGGAGGAATGTGGTCTTGGAAAGCAAGTATGGTTCCCCAAAAATTGTTAATGACGGTGTTACTGTCGCAAGAGAGGTACATTTCTTCCCTATTTTATGGTTCTGCATCCTTTTTCAGTGATTACTGACTTTGCAAAACAGAAATAAATTTGCTGACTATTTTAATGGTGTAGGTTGAGCTAGAGGACCCAGTTGAAAATATTGGAGCAAAGCTTGTGAGGCAAGCTGCTGCCAAGACCAATGATTTGGCTGGTGATGGGACAACCACATCTGTTGTTCTCGCTCAAGGGCTCATTGCTGAAGGTGTCAAGGTAAGTTGTATCTAATTTATGCAACCTGCTCAGTTCTCTAGTCCGAGACTCCTGCATGGTTGTTTCTATAAAATTAGAACTATCTCATGAACTGGAAATGACGTGCTTTCACAAATGCAGGTTGTAGCAGCTGGAGCCAACCCTGTCCAAATTACTCGTGGCATTGAAAAAACAACTAAGGCCTTGGTGGCTGAATTAAAGAAGATGTCCAAGGAGGTAAATTTGGATTGTTATCTCTAATTTATCTCTAAATTACTAAAACATTATTCTTGGACTCTATGAATCTGCTGTGCATTCATTCATGGTGTGGAAGTTTTACTTTTTGAAAAGCTGAGGAATCTGAATCAATAATCTGATTTATTGATGGTCTATCATTCCACTAAAACTAATAATAGAAGTTAAAAGCTGATTTTGTATGTTTAAGAGTGTTTTTAGTATGGAGATTGGTTTTGTCTGAGTAATGCAGGTGGAAGACAGTGAGTTGGCAGATGTGGCAGCAGTGAGTGCAGGAAACAATTATGAGATCGGCAACATGATTGCCGAAGCCATGAGCAAAGTCGGCAGAAAGGGTGTTGTCACCCTTGAAGAAGGCAAGAGTGCGGAAAATAGCCTTTATGTTGTTGAGGGAATGCAGTTTGATCGTGGCTACATTTCCCCCTACTTTGTTACTGACAGTGAAAAAATGACTGCTGAGTATGAGAATTGCAAGGTGTGTAAATGGCTTTATGTTTTCTTACAACTCCTGCATGTAGCTAGTTTCTATTTTCATTGAGCAAGTTAATGCTAACTATCTACTAGTCGAGTGGGACTAATGAACTTTGCAATTTTGTTCCAATGTGTTAAGGAACTGGCTGTATTTCATCAGGGTCACAGTAATGATATCGAATTATGGACCTTATATTTTTTTCCCTTAAGCTACGTGATATTTAAAAGATTTACCCTATTGTAAATGCAGTTAGTCTGAATGCAAAAAGTTTTTTAAAAAAAAACATCTTTTTGGAAGAATGCCTGCATTGCATTGCTAACTTTATTTTATTTGAACTTGCAGATGCTTTTGGTAGACAAGAAAATTACGAATGCTCGGGACCTGATCAACGTGTTGGAGGAAGCTATAAGGGGAGGTTACCCAATCATTATTATAGCAGAAGACATTGAGCAAGAGGCTCTGGCCACTTTGGTCGTGAACAAGCTGAGAGGTTCTCTAAAGATTGCTGCCTTGAAAGCACCTGGTTTTGGTGAGCGCAAAAGCCAGTACCTTGATGACATTGCCATTCTCACAGGAGGTACTTGTTGATGTTTCTCTTTTTTATCCTTGTACATGCAGCTTTAAATTTTAAAAGATGAGGTTTGTTGCTGTCATATACTGAAAATATCTCCTTGGGTTGCAGCGACTGTGATAAGAGATGAGGTAGGCTTGTCATTGGACAAAGCAGGAGGTGAGGTTCTGGGCACTGCAGCAAAGGTGGTGCTAACAAAGGATTCTACCACAATAGTTGGAGATGGTACAACTCAAGAGGACGTTGCCAAGAGAGTTGTTCAAATTAAGAACCTGATCGAGGTGTGCATTTATTGGAGCTAAAATTGTGCCAAATTGGGTTGAAAAGTTTTTTGTTTTTGAAAGTAAAAAAGTGACTCTTTTTGTCTGAGATGAATACAAAAATAGCTGTTGATTTTAGCTAATATGATATTTGGTAAAGAATGATTATGTTCCATCTGAGAGGAACTGGGAGAAAAACAGTTCTTTGTTTCTTCTGCAATTTTTTCTATTTCTTCTTTTATTATGATGTGTGTTGTGTCTTTTTCAGAATGCTGAACAAGAGTATGAGAAGGAAAAGCTCAGTGAGAGAATAGCTAAGCTCTCTGGTGGTGTTGCTGTCATTCAGGTATATCCTTCCTACATCAATTTTGTATTTGCTTTTTGGTCTTGCTTATTTTAACTCGAATGATTCTGAACAGAAACATTCTGTTGCAGCAATTATAATGTTCCAGTACAGATAAATGAGGGGTTCTCTAACTACTATCCCCTGTAACTTTTTTAGGTTGGAGCTCAAACAGAAACAGAGCTGAAGGAGAAGAAATTGAGAGTCGAAGATGCTCTCAATGCTACCAAGGTAATTGTTCAAACTTGGTAACATTTCTTAATTAATTAAACATAAAGTTGTTTCTTTCTCATGTGCGTATGTGTGTGCCGTGTATCTCAGGCAGCAGTGGAGGAAGGAATAGTAGTAGGAGGTGGCTGTACCCTTTTGAGGCTTGCTGCCACAGTTGATGCTATCAAGGACACACTCGAGAATGATGAGCAAAAGGTATACACCATTTGAAACATTTGCTAATTCTAAGTTATCAGTATGTTACCAGCACATTTCAAAGTGCACTCGCAATTTATGTTCAGTTATCATTAGATTTGATGTTGAATTAAAACATTATTGTACTGCAAATTTAGCTTGTTAGTTCACATTGCAATTTAGGTGGGAGCTGATATAGTCAAGAGAGCATTGAATTACCCCCTGAAACTGATTGCCAAGAATGCTGGTGTCAATGGAAGCGTTGTCATTGAAAAGGTTTCTTTTAGTTCCTAATTCATTTCAGCATTATATTCAGAATTTTGATGGAGAATTGCTCGAATACTGGATTTTTTGGAATGCTATCAGGTTCTTGCTAGTGATAACTACAAGTTTGGTTACAATGCTGCCACTGGTAAATATGAGGATCTCATGGCTGCTGGCATCATTGACCCCACAAAGGTTCTTCCTTTCTCTTTTTCTAGTAGATTATTCTAATATTATTTGTAGCGCCTTTTTATCAAATTTCCTGTCATTATGCCAACAACCTTTTGATGAAACTAAGAAAGAGCTAGCTTTTTTATGTATACTGCTCACATGAGGAAAAAAAATCAACTTTTCATAGAAGGTGAGGATAAAATTTAGGGCTGGTGGAGATGATGAGGTCATTTATGTGCTAACACCTCCAAGGCATTCGTATTATCCCCACCCAGATCTTTCTTTTAGTTGTAACAATGTGTGGTAGATGGGTTGGTATGAAATCTAAGAACCTGTCAATTAAACCTACCCCATTCTCTTATCCTTCCTGCTCAAAGCAATTTTGAAGATTGGATTAATGACAAAATGGGTTGGTGGTCCTAAAGCAAAGGCCAAAAACCTACTAACATAGTGAATGAGTCGTTGCAACTACACTGGTTATAGTAGTACCAAACATTCTGATTACTGATTGAGGCTTTTTTCAAGATGTATTTGTAACAACAATGTTTTTAAAGATCTGATATCTGCATATTACTGACAGTGACGATGTCATGGGTCTTGTAACTTCTGGAAATTTCATGATCTTTTTTTATTTGAGAAAGTACACGTAATGAACAATAGATATAAAGAAAAAAGTAGTTCTCTAATGGAATATTAATTGTGTGTTGAATAGGTGGTGAGATGCTGCATGGAGCATGCAGCTTCAGTTGCCAAGACCTTCCTCACTTCTGATGTGGTTGTGGTTGACATCAAGGAGCCGGAGCCGGCACCTGTTGGAAACCCCATGGATAACTCTGGTAATTTTTTTGTTTAAGCACCCCCAAAGATTTTGTTAAATACTTACGAACTTTTCTTATGTTTTGAGTACAATATTGGTATTGACTTGCCCTTTTCTTTTGGTATAGGTTATGGGTACTAGATAGAGGAAAGCCAGACCGCACAAAGGTTGCCAACGGTGTTTGGGCAAAGCCTGTTAATTTTTGTAGACATAGTAGACTTATGTATTGTTATCATTATCCTGATTTATGTGATTGGTTGGCGAGGCTGCTTTGATAAGTGTTGAGTGTAGGTTGAAACTGTTGTAGCTGGCATCGATGGTATGCGTTGTTTTAATGGTAATAAGGTTTTTTCCGTTTGGAATAAGTGAGAAGAGTTATCCTTAGTTTCAGTTTTTTATTTTTATTTCTGTTTTTTCAAGTATACGCCCCCTTGGCCACTTCTCCAATTAAAATCTTTTATAGCTCAGTTGTAGTTGAAATTTGAACTTCATTCTTCATGTTGTGAGATAATGAAGGCCTGTAGCGACGTAACGTCACCGGCACACGACTTGTGAAGAATTATAACTTGAATTCGAGGATTTAATTCCTATGGCTTTTGGGTATAATTTAAATTGGGAACAGTTTTGCCAATTGTTATAGAGGTCTGTTAGGGTCCATACCCTGATAAGTCACCATCAACCTATGGCTTTCGGATATAATTTAATTGTGAACAGATTCGCCTATTGTTATAGAGGTCTGTTAGGGTACAGACCCTCATAAATAGCCATCAAATTAGCTGGATAAGAGCCCGCATCAAGCAGCCATTGTTCTTGGCACTAAATATCAACGAAACGGGGGCCAGAAATTTAACAACGGCTTCCACCGTAGAGGGTCATACAGCAGGTGCCCAACACGTGCGGTACCAAACACATCACTGCTGAATATTATGTCACGCTTAAACGATTGCGCACGTCATGTTTCCAAAATCGCTTTGATTAGTAGGCCCTACATGGTCATTGATGCCTTCTTTCGAAGTGTGCGTTTTGCTGAATTGACGCAGTTTATTTGGGAAGATGCCAATTTTTAAGTGTAGAACTAGGGTTATCTCAAGCTTATCAAACTTTTTGGTGAACTTGATTTCAAAATTAATTGAAATAACTTTAAATAATGAATTTAAATGGTTAAATCAATATACTTCACGAGTAATTTATAAATTTTGGAATTAATTTAATTTAATTAACGTTTTGTCATGTGTCGAAATTTGTTTCCATCACAACAAGCGAGCTTGGAATTTGGAAAGAATTATTACGGAAGCATGAAGTTGTTTTTGACCACCTCCACTACCTCAGCTTCCTTTCAACGAACCAGAACTCCACTAAGAACGGACTGTCTCCTCTCCAGTCCTTCCTTTTTGAACTAATATGCCTGTCTTATCTGACTTTAATGGACGAATGGCAATAATAGCTTGCAATTTCAGGCTTTCAGCTCCTGATCATGCACCATACCACTTAGATCACGGCCGACACGTGGCCCCCCTATTGTCAACCAACTAGAGGTTGCTTTGAGTAAATTTTTTATTTTAGGATAAGCTAGCCATTGCTGTGTATGGCTCTAATTTGTTGGAGACTAGGGCTGTCAATGGGTACGGGTTGAATTATTTTTATACTCATATTCACTAAGAATTGATTTTATCCATGTCCTTTAAGAATTTGTCTTACCTTATCTTATCTATACTCGTTAAAATTAGCGGATAACAAAATGATATTGAACGAATAACGAATAATACAAATATAATAGTTTTATTATTTTTACAAATAAACCATCAAAACTTATCATGTCATATATATACAATCACAATTACTAATATAAAATTAAAATATAAATATGCAATCAATTCTAAGTAATAGTTTTTTATTAAGCAAAAAAAATAAAATCACAAATATCTTTTCTAACAAATTCAATCCCTTAACTAAATAATAAATTAACATTCAAATAAAAAAGTAAAATGTTTAGCATAATATTATTCTTATGATATAGTTTATTTTATATAATTACTCGTTACCCAACGGGCACGAAATAATATTTACCCGTACTCATACCCGTTTATCTAACGAAAAAAATATCCTTATCCATATCGATATCCAATAAGTTAGCGGAAAAAATCTTATTGAATATGATACGGGTAGGGTAAATGAATAAATGGGTATCATTGATACCCCTATTGAAGACCTGGTAATGTAATTATGATCCATTGGGCATCCTATAAATTTCTTAGCGTGGAAACGAACCAAACTTTAATGCATCCTGCCGCACAGGGTAATCAGTGTAAATTTCACCACGTCATTGTAAGTGTGTTATTATAACTACCAAAACTAAAATCCTCGAGGAGATTCTGTGTTGTACTTTTGTTAGCAAAGCCTATTTGAAATATCAAATAAATGCAGGAAGAAAAATGAAAAAGTTAACTTCATATAGACTCTTCCTTTAGTAACAGGTAGCCTATACCGATTTATATGAGAGTGCATTCTCTCATTCGATGTATTTTTTAGAATGCATATTATTTACTGACTTTATCATCAAGCACTTTATTCTAGGCATGACCTTTTGTATTAGAAGTTGAACTTATTTTTTTTATTATTTAGATATATAATATATTAAATTTTGTATAAATTGAGAAATGGTTTAATCACTGACCAAAAGTTCAAAAAATAAAATTCATAAAATTTCATTTACTTTGGAAATGATGGATTGATTACCTTTTTTCAATTGTACCAAATTTACACTTTATTGTAATATAGGGATTTTGAGAATCTAATGTTAGCTATCGCTGATTAATTTGACTCAATTGTTATATTCTTTGATCTCATCGAAGATAATCATATACTCCAAGCACACTGGCATGTTATATATTCGGCAGAAAGTAAATATTGCAAAGACAGAGAAGCATAAAAGCACCAGTGTTATTTGAATTCCAGATTCACAGGGGTCTTTCTTGTACGGCAGTGCCTCGGATCCAGAGACTCTTTCCGCATGGGAAACCGAAATTTTTATTAATAAGAAATAAATTAAATAAATATCGCTTTTTTTGATATATAAGAAAAACATGATAGATTATCTCGGTTTCTGATCATTATGGGCTATTATGATTCGGATTAGCGCTAATTAATTCTCTTGTCAACTAACTGAACTTTGCATGAAAAAAACTGAAAAAACCCAGGCCATGATACTCCATCATGACCAAAGATTTGTGAAAAAAATAATTTAGGCCGTGATGGAGTATCATGGCCAGGAGTTTGGAAAAAAAATAGTGTTTTTGGACCGTGATTGAAGTTCAGTAAATAAATTTTATATAGTTTTTTTGAAATAAGTTCAGTAACGCACACACTAAATCAGGTTTGTGGAGGATATGAGTCTTCAGTAAAGCACACATTTTTTATATAGTCAAAATAGTCTTCTAGAACTATTTCATGAAGTTTCAAATAGTGCATGTTTTTTTCAAATTTCTAGCTGTGATATTTCATCACAACCAAATTTTTTTTTTTTTTTTTTTGCAAATCTCTCGCTGTGACGGAGTATCACAGCCTGAGTTTTTTCCGATTTTTTTCTTTGCTGTTCAGTTAGTTGACGAAAAAATTAATTAGCACTAATTCTGACTGTAATCGTCTATAACAGCTAAAAACCGTAATAATCTCAAAAAAAAATCAAAACCGATCTCTGATACCGATATTTATTTAAATTATTTTATATTAATAAAAATTTCGGCATAGGAAACCCCTGCCAATCTGCCGTGCTCGGCGCAACATAATTTTAAATAGACTCCGAGTTCCTACGCCATAATTACTGACCGCAAGAGTAATATCGGTCAGTTTAAAACCGGTGCAGGGAATCTTATCCGCATGGTCCATGCCCTTTTCTCGGCATGAAAAGAAGCGAAGCCTGCAGCGCTGACACTCCACATTTTCCGAGATTTTATACCGTGCAGCGAGTAAACGATTACAAATGTAAAGCGGGTCGATATACTAATCAATAGACCCGCCTTACAAAAAGAATATCATAATTAAAAAACAAATATTTGGGACTGTTCACAGTAGCTGCATGATCAGTGCTCACAAGTCACAATAAAGCTTCTGCAAATCCATTTCGTTGGACTAATGCTAGGAAAAAAAAAACAATTTTTTTGGGTTGAAAATCCATGGTAGTATTGATAGAAAAAATAGATGTTACGTAAAATTAAACAATTAATATTTGTGAAAAATATACACTTAAATAAAACAAAAAATACATAGAAATATGTATATTCAGTGGACGCAATTTATCATTCTCACTTAATTAGAGTGATAGGAGCATAGCAATAGTGTCCCCTGTATGCGTATCACAGTCGAACAGGCACTGAATTCAGATCAGATCGAGAACTAAATTGGTCGGACCAGAACAGTCATCCATCAGCTGAGAAGACGCTAAATTAAACCAGACTGAAAACTAAATCAATCAATTTAGAACAGTTAATCAAAACAGAAAAGAAAGAAGAAAAAACGGAAAGCAGCACAAAACAACACATAACATCATTATCACAAAAAACTAACATTTATTCCTAACTAAACATTTATTCTCCGATATAT
Organism: Carex pumila; assembly: GCA_033356055.1. NCBI lineage: Eukaryota > Viridiplantae > Streptophyta > Magnoliopsida > Poales > Cyperaceae > Carex > Carex pumila. Next base: position 895,866 of record JARJHM010000011.1, on the reverse strand, counting down.
AGATAACTCGTTCCACCCACTCTTCTATTGCCAAAAAAGGAAAGAAGAGCTCAAAAGATGGAAAAAAAGTGAATCACTGATATTGGAGAATAAAAATTCTTGGAAGCACGATGCAAAGAGCGATGATTAGATTCATAGAGTGAAACAACTCAAAAATAGTTGCCAATTCTACTAAATGCAAGCATCAGCTTGAATGCTAACGAAGAAAATAGCAATGGCCACATCCATTAGACAAAAGCAGCAAAAGAGATAATCATATTTATCAGACAAAAGCACAGATGAAGAAGATGGATAAAATGGAGGTGTGGAGGATGTGGAGGGGAGCCGATCGCCTGGGTTTTCCCCTTCTAATATTCATATTAGTTCTCTCTCATAAATCTTCATTATAAAAAAAAAATGTTTTGCTGCATTTAGAAAATTATATTCATGGACGGCAATTTTAAACTTGGATAAATTCAAAAACATATTTTTATAAAAAAATCAGTCTAATTGTTTGACTTTTTTATACCTTGTTGTAGAACCATGACATTGATTGTTTATAGCATTTCTTTAATTTTTTCTAACAAATTATGACAATTCGTCATTTTTTTCATATTATATAAAAAACAAAACAACCATATCAATTTTTATAAAAAAAAAAAAAAAAAGTTTTTGAGCTATCAGAAAAGGGAATCTTCAGATCCTGGGAAGGAAAAATATTTATTAGTTTTGGCTGAAAATATGGAGTTCACGTAACGTTGTACCCAAAATGTGACGAAGCAAGCCAGAATGGGTCTTTGACTGATTGACTGATACCAACGAATTAAAATCTAGTACCATCCCATGGAATGACATTTGAAGCTACTTGCAAACTAAAAAGAAATGGTGTCAAATCACTTCATTTTAAATGTTAAAATTTTTTTTTTAGTTACCATTTGAAAAATTATCAATTTTTGAACGGTGCTAATATCTAAGTTTTGCGTACCGGGTAATATTGAAATTGTTTTCAAAACCATGTCAACTATGTGTGTATATATATATATATATATATATTTTGAAAGAGTAACTGGAAAAAAATTGGTTCTAAAACTGACCTCTTATAGTCTTATATTATTGTTTTAGTAATTAAATTAAATACTGAATCTCAATTACAAGCGGATTCTGTTATATGTAAGAAGCTTTCTTTGCCAGGCTGTGTGGGGTCTAATACTTGTTGAAAAATCAAAAGTATAGAAGCGCTGGCAGTTATGTAGTTATAGCTGTCTGTCTCTATTCAATTGCATTAGCGAAAATCAAAGCAAATAGCTTCACTGTTATTAATCATAGAATGGAAAAGGCCAAAAGGGTCTGTGTTTGTTTGCATCATCTCCAGTAGTATGGAACTGTAGACATCGGAGTAAAAGTTGGAAGTAATAACAACACAGCATGATAATGATGATCAGATGATGGCACTTTTTTTGTTTCTTCTAGTTTTTTGTTGTTGTTGATGTTGTTGTTGTATGTATTCTTCAAAACTATTTTAAGAAACTCAAAATTGTTAGCGGTAAAATGCTTCAAATTTTCCTTGACCGAGGATTTATTATGCTCCATTTCCATTTGGCATGTGGGTCCTTCATCTGGTATATTTCTCATTCATACATATAAATTTCCATTTGGCCTCGTGTTGATGGCATGATAAATTTTGTAACCCTTATTTGCTTTTTAATAAATTATCCTGGCAGCCTCTGCCTGGTACATTAAAAAGAAAAGAAAAAGATGGCATGATAAATTTTAAGTCGTTGATGCATGAGCGTTTATTTGAAAACGAGAACCGCGCATTCAGTGTCGTTTGCATTTATTCTCGCAGCATTCCTGATTACAAACAAAGGTAGGTTAAATGTCCTGCTGATTCCAACAATTAATTCCAACAAGTATCACACCAACAGCCATAGCCATGCGTAATTAAACTAATAATATGATTAGGAAGTTTGTCATGCATCCGATTCGGATGACAGTAATAAAATCAAACGAATTAAACTGACGGGCCCGTTCTGAATTTAAATAATTGTCAACTATTTTAAAGATTATATTAAAAGTTGTTATTCATTTTTGACTTTGTGATGGTAACTAATACATGAGAATGAGTCAGTGACCATTCCGATTTAAATAGTTTGCACTTTGTTTTAACACCGTTGTGCTACATGGATAACTGTGGGCCGTTAATAACAAAATGACACCTGTCATTGTGTATTTAATTTATTTATCGCATTAAATGAATTGCCTCAGCTTGGTCTTACCCGTATCAGGTCTCTATCGGCCATGGGTCCGGATTCGGATCTTCTGTAGGCGTACTCGAGAAAACTAAGAAAAGGGTTGGAAAGGGAGAAGATTAGCGATTCCACCTTCGAATTGTCAACCGGAGTAAAGCTAATATACACTTAAGTGTACCAATGAACCCATATACTTAATCCTAGAGCCGTACAATTAGCTTTGAGATTCGTGTAGATTCTTTAAAAGTCGTGTAAATTCTTTAAAAATCATGGTACACGAATCTCAAAGCTAATCGTACGGTCCTAAGATTAAGTGTATGGGTTCATTAGTACACTTAAGTGTATATTAGCTTTACTCTGTCAACCGTTAAAAAAATAAAATGAGAACGATATTTTGTTAGAAAGAATTTTATATTTACGATTGGAAAACTAATTTTAGATTCACTCCTCCGATTTAGGGGTGGCAACAAACTGTTAACGAGCGAATCAGGTCACACTCGAATTCAGCTTGCTGGTGTATCAAGCTGAGCGAGCGAGTTTGAATTTCAGGTCCCAAACTAAAACTATTGCTCAAGACCGACTCGTGGCTTGTCCGAGTGAGCCGAGCTAGCTCGTTACTAACTTGGCAAATTTGTAAATTTGTATATTTTCTTTCCTGCTATATCTTAAATTTTCATAACACATCTTATCAACTATGGCTAAAACAAAATAAAATTTATATGACTAATTATTGAAGAATACTCTTAATTCAATTGTAATTAAGCAAATCAACTACTATAAATTAACTTTACAGCTAAATTCATACATACAGATATATCAAAATTCTAAATTCATACAAACATATTCACAGAATAAATTTATGCATATCAAATCAAACAAATTCATACAAATTAACTTAATTACTTATATAATTAATTCACACATATTCCATACAAAATTACCAATAAACTTAAACACAGTCCAAAGTGCAATTGTCATAACATTGGCCATAACATTTATAAATCATAATATCTTCAATCTGAAGTGAACAAATCCAATTAAACTATTAAACTGTGTATATTTAATAGCTCATTAACGATCGAGCTGGCTCGTGCCGAGCCAAACCAAACTCAAACTCATTAATTCTGGCTCAAGTATGTAGCGAGCGAGCTAATTTTAACTCGATCCACTAATGAACGAGCTGTTACTGATCGAGTCACAAGTGAATACCAAGCGAGCCACGAGCTTTTTTGCCAATCCTACTCCGATTAAAGTTCATTATGAAAATAAAATAAAAGCGAAAATGTATTTTAATAAAAGATTGTTGTCAGCTCGTTATATAAATGAGACAATACTTTTCTGAAAATAGCACTAGTTTGTTAATTATGATTTTCTTCTCTTGCTTGCAAGGTGCAACAGATTTTTTTTTTTTTAATAGAATTTTAAATTTTGACTTGAGAATACATTGACTTCGAAATAATTGACGACAATCTTTAAATTATTAAAAATAGACATGACTTCATCACACGCAGAGGTGGATCTCGGTGTATTAAAAATGTGTCTAAGTCACCCCTATGATACTAAAATTTTAGTTACATATATTGAAATTTAATTAATTTTTTTTTTTTTTTGCAAAACTTTCTATATATTTCAGCCCTTCAATAATAATTAAATTTTTACTTGTGATCTAATGGTTATAATTTTTTTTTCTTTTTGATAGATTGATAGCAACTATTCTAATGGTTAGAATTTTATTTTGTAATTGAGAGATCTTGAGTTCAAATTCTACTCACTATATTATGCATTTTAATTTTTTGCTCTTCTATTAAAGTTTTCTAGTTCCGCCCCTGATCGCATGGAACAATTAACAAGTTGTGAAATACAAGCCTCACTTTTATTAACTGATCTCTCTAATATCATATTTAAATTACAATTTATTTTATAATATTTTATTCAAAAAATACTTCTTGATACGGAACACAGTCAATTAAAACTTTGAAATCATAATTTCAATCACTCAAATATCTTTGTTTTATCACTTTCATTAAACAAAACACAGCATTATTAGAAGAACAAACGTTACATCACCGGAAATGAAAATTCCCGAGAACATCATTCTACATTAAAGCTCCGGAAAATGCATTAATTTTTTTCGCTGTTATATTGAAATTTTACGCTAAAACAATTAATTGGAAGTCTTAATCAACAATTAATGTAAACGAAAGAATAATATTAAATAAAATAAAAATAATAAATATCATTAAAAAAATGCACAGTAGCCTTAGGGCGTGCTCCAGACGAAGGGAGGAAGAGGAAAGGAACGGCAAATTTCTTGTGCAGAGGGAAAAACTTTTGAAATATGATCAGTCCAAATCAACTTACTTGCTCCAAAAGAGGAGAATTAGAGAGAGAGTGCGCACTGTTTGGAGAGGAGAGACAAGACAGATTTTGACAAAATCTATTACTCCCAAATCGGAATGTAGTTCTTACTGTTCCGAGAATACGTTACCCTAATGCTCCATCCCCTTTCTTTCCTTCAATGAGATTTTCTTTTCTGATACTGGAGTACAACCTTAGTGATTAGGAATGGAGATGAGAAAGAACTGTACAAGTCGTAGGCAAATCCCAAGTCAAAAGTGCTTACGAGTTACCTAAAGTTTTCTGGCAGTTCACGTTCACGTTCCAGCATCATTGCAAGCGCTTTGTTTCTTTCTTTTTAGTTTTATTTTTTATTTTTTATTTTCTTTTAACAGAGCTATTTTAAGTTCATGCAGCTTATAAACAATAGGAAATGCTGTTTTGATTCTACAGTCTTTGCGCTGCATAAAGTCAAAACTACTCTGTTAAAGTATTTCCCTGAAGACCTCTAACGCATAGTCGCACAGCGCTACAACGAAAAAGGCAGGAAGGAGGCCAATTCAATTTTATTTTATTGATTCATGCCCTTAGGCCATTTCATTACATCATTCCTTACTTCTGCTACATCCGATAGAGATAGATTAACGAGCTTTAAGCAGCCAAAAGACAAAAACATAATGAAAAAAAGCAAAACTAAACAGGAAAAATTGGGAAAGTAAGGCCAATTCAATTGGCATGGGAAAAAAGGCATCCATTTCTCATCATCACTCAGCTTCCCATATTAGTCTGTAATTTGGTCCCGCTTAACCTACTACTATTACTAATGAAAGAACTTTTTTTTTTCTTTTTTGCAGAAAAGGAACTATTGACAGAGGGGAGCTGGGCAGAAAAACATTTCAGACGCTGCGTGGTACTGTTTCATTGATGGTAGAAATCAAAACCCAACTCCAACTAATTTGGTTCTGATTAGGTGGCAGTAAAAACAAGAAGAGTACTTAAAGGAATCTTAACATTATAAGGACTCCTGAACTTTCATGCATGTGTTTGGTAAGTGCAAATAGTGGTGATTTAAATTTTTAAGATGTTTTAATGCGTCAAACAAGAGTGAATTAAGATTTTTTAAGTAAAATAAACTTAGAACATTAAGTTTCTCAATTGTTGATATTTTTGAATATTTAATAATATAGTTGCTAACATAATACACGAAGATAATTTAATATTTTTATTGAATACCGAGTGAGCTTAAATCAAAACACATTTAACTTTTGTTGTATATATCAAAGCACACCAGGTAAGTGTACATAACGCCTCACTCTTGAATACCACTATCTAATTATTAAATACAAATGTAATTTTACTATCTAATTTGATTTAAATATTTCACCTATCTAGTACATAATGACACTGAATTTTGCATCTTGTAATATCACTCAAAATCTGAACCCACTAAATAATCAACATATTTATTTTAAAAAAAAGGGCTGAAAGATTGTTTCATGTTAATGAAACAAAAGTTAAGTTACAAAGAGTGAGTTCTTAATATTTTCTCAAAATATAGCACCACAGACGTGCTAGAATCATGCAACAGAAAACATAAAAACATATAAAGGTGTTTCATCTTGTTCTTTATGGATCTTCAGGACTTCCAAGTCAGCTAGTTGAGGTGCCATCACCTCTTCTTCTTCCCCCTGAAGCTAAAGTATTGAGTGGTATAGCATCTGAAGTCTCGGGGAGCCACAATAATATTGCTGTTTCCTTCAATTTTTTGCTCACGTTAATGACGTACCTGTCCAATATTCAACCAAGGATATGATTAGCAGAATAATATTTTTTGCTGACTTGTGTGCAGCTTGTCTAAAACTAATTTCATTTTTGTATTTCCATATATATGGTTCAACAAATTGCGCTGTAAACTAGAAGGAAAACATTTATATCAGTTGCATTGAGTGTGACGGTAAATTGGTACAACACACATTAGAAATATTGGACAGTAAGTGGTAATTAAAGAGGGCAAATTGCATGATATCTTGACAATTGATCCAATTTTGCATATAATTCTGACTTTTTTCCAACCAAAACCAAATTTATTGTATTTTTGGGTCTCATATAAACAAATGATCAATAGTGTCAGCAAAGGGATGAACCATCTTTCTATTACTCGAAGAAAGGATACAACAAGTAACACATGATCTCGAACATAACATACAATTTGGGTCTCCTTGCCATCTTTTTTTAAGCAAGTTGTCTTTGATCAAGATTTTGTTATTGCTCAAAAGCTACATAATGATTCTTATTTTTGGTGGTACAAGCAACTTCCACCATAGCATAGGTTAGATGGCAGTTACACCTTAAAATTTAAAAATTTATACAAGGATTTGATTGAAAATTGCCCTGTATTTTTCCATCTCCAAGCTATCTTATCATGTAAATGTGTAAATGACACTTGACTGACAATATAGAGTATTTCAGCCCATTCATGTTGTTTTACCCCTGTCACTACAACTCTAAATCTCACTACTTGACCTTGTGTTTGTATGACCTCAATTAAAGTAACATTTTTATTCACACGTAGCCTATATACTGATGGAAATCTATGTGCTAAGATGCAAGTATCAAACCATAAGTCATTCCAGAGAGAAACTGTAGACTGTATCTCTGGTTCATATTGTTGGATGTATGCAGTCTTCAATTAATATGTTTGATTGAATATGCAAAACATACATTAATTTGAATTTAGCCTTTCAAATGATTTAGTGAGTTTGCATGTTCACTTAGTTGAATGATCTATAATGAAGAACCCAAATTTGGTTCAAAGCTTTAATTTTAAGATCAATATTGAAGAACCAAGGTTCATGCGGAACTTAATTTCAAGATTCTTCGCATGGACTGGAGAAGTCAACAAGATCTTTACTTTAGCTATAAATTTGTAACAAGTAGTTAAGTAAAGTATATTTGAGTGTCGTTGATTTTTGGAGCATTATTATTGAATGGATTAAATATGGAAGCAATTTTAATTACATGTCAATATGTTCCAATTTGACTACATCCAATATAAATGTGATTCGTTGAGGAACGTTGTGGCAAGTTTTGTGAGAGAAAGTGTATTGACTGTTATGTGCGAGCATAGACATCCCACACGATTTGAGATCATGTGCCACTTGTTGTATCCTTTCTTCGAGTAATAGAAAAGGGATGCGGACAATGTTGCTCTGCCTCAGAGATGTAGGTATTTTAAACCGAATTCCGTTATCATCCTGAGTGTCAAATATCTCTAACTCTATCAATTTATGTTACTCGTACACGATTGTTTGACTTGATTAGTTTAGAGGATAAGCCAAACAACGGCTACAAAGTTTATGAAACTCTAATTAACCAACCCTCTAAGTGTCATTAAAGACCACAAAGTGATATTTGGGTATCTTTTTAAGATCCGAACTGACATCAAATAATTGCTTAAAATCCCCAAATAATTGTTCAAGACTCAAATAATTCTAGTAAGTGGGAATGACTAATTGTTAATTACTTTTATAAGTTAGAAGTTTGAGATATTATTAAAACAGAAATTTTTTCACATTCTGATGAGAACAATGAACTGACACATATCTAGTATTGACATGACCCAATTGATCAAGTTTTGTAACAACATCCCAAAATGGGGAAAAGGGTATTCTGGTTGTAGAATAATATTTGTATATTATCAAAGTTTTCCACATACTCCACCACTATTTAAGCAGTACATATTTAATTAGACCAGTTAATAAGATGTGCATAAACTTAACCCGAGCCCGACTGGATTAGATTCGCTTTGTTTAGCAGATCCTAGATTGAAAATTCTGCGACTGTACGTTAGTCTGTTTGTCCGACAAATAATAACATAGGTACTATTGTTTAGTTAGGCAGCCGTTGGTGTCCCTTTTCTTGTCCCCTCTTTCGCCACGAGCTGCCTCATGATAATTAGTGTAATCTAATCATAGGCCATAAATAATCTTTATCGATTATAACTATCACTAGTACATGCAAATTAATAAATTATGAGCTACCCTCTTACCTTGTGCACTGCAAGTCTGCAAGTAAATACGTGTAATTGTTTTTTATTGAGATTAATTTAAACAAAATGCAAGACGACCATTTGAAAAAAAAAACGGTGATGAAAAATAAAAAGCGGCGCCTTAAGCGGTGGGATAAAAAAAGCATTGTGAGGCAATCTGCGAAAACACCATCTCCTCTATCGTTTGTATTTTTTTTTTTTTTCATAAATGTCAGACTGAAGTAACAAATTAGTCACAAGTGTCTTCTTTTTTTTAGTGACGAAAGGACGACTGGTCTTCCATCTGTGTACATTAGATATATCTTTCATTTTTGATACAGTGTTTGTGTGTTGTTTTGTAATGCTTTCTGGTTCTTCTTCTGTCTCTTTTTTTTTCTGCATAGAGGTGATTATTTTGAACTAGTTAATTTAGTTTTCAGTCTGATTTAATTCAGTATTTGCTTGGCTAATAGGTGACTGTTTTGATTCCGTCAATTCAGTTTCCGATCCAATTTGAATTCAGTACCTTCTCAGCTGTAATATGCATATAGAAAAAAACATCACTAAATTCTTATTACTCAAATCAAGTAAAAATGATTAAATTGTGTTCACAGGATATGCATGATCTATATTTTTCATAGACATTCTTTATCTAATATTATGTAACAGGCTAACACCTGCTTTGTACTTTTTTTATTAATATAATTGTCTACAACTTTTAAAACAAAAACCAAAAATACGAGACATTTTTAAGCGGAAAATCCAAAATTTTCTCAAAGATCCTCTTGCTCCTGCGCAAACTTCTATGAAAATAATTAATAAATAAAAATAAAGGGCATCCAAGAAAGAAAGGAAGCAGCTCTGAGCCTCTTGAAGCCATAAAAGGAATCCGTTCACCTGTTAATATCTAATTAAACACCAAATCCATCTCAAAACAACGCACCAATCCAAAAGAATAGTACCAAAGGCCCCTCAACTTTACAACATTACACAAAGTTGTTATTTTATCTACCGTTAAAACCAAAATCAAATTACTTCCATGGCCGACATGTAAGCTTCACAGGCTGACAGGCATCGCTGAGAACATTATTTAAGCTTTGAACCATCTGAGCTAACAATATTTTAATTTTTAAAACAAACAGCGGAATTGGATAGTTTATTTGGATCTTTTGGTTTACCATTTGAAGATAATTTCTTTTTCTGTGAATAAAAACGGCACTATGCCACTATAGCAGGCCTGCACAGGCTGCACTGTCCACAACGGCTCGGTTAATTTTTAATTTTTGTTGGCGCTCAACGGCTCAAGGCATCATTCCGAGTTGTAATAAATACAGAAAGGGCAAGTGGCGGGCGTAATTTTTTATAAGACGAGGGGCCCTTTGCATGTTTGCGGGAACAAAAGCATGGGGTACTTCTGAATTCTGATGTAACTCAGAGGCGAGACCCAAACCCAATGCATGACATGGAAAAAAGCAGAAATTAAACCAAAAAAGAGAATCCAAAGAAGAAATTAGCTAGCTTTTAGAACAACGCCATGAACCAAAAAAAGCTAGAGTTGGCTCAACTAAATTGATGTATATCTCTGATATTTTGCAACAGGAATGAACCTACTCCCAAAACCCAACACAGACAACAAAACAAAAGTACAAAACAGCCCCTCCTTTTTATGCATGTTTTATGCTTAAACCCCTCTCCCAGGAGGTCGAAATAAGCGTTTCTCAAAACCCTAATGGAACATTCATTCTCACTCTCATTTTCTACTATTTCTAACGTCATACTTATTTGAAAAAAAAATACTGGCTGACTATAGGCTGCAAACAAATAAAGCCGCGCAATTACTTGTCCTTTACTCGAGTAGAATACCGTAAAAATGAAGAGTAGGCACAGCAATGCTTAAAAGGCTGAAAGCGAAAGTCCTAAAACCCAATAACGCACAGCACAATACACTACCTCGCTCTTATACTTCCCCTTTTCGGCTTTTCACCGTCCCCAAATGAGTGCAAATACCAGCCATCATTAATTCCTTCTCTGCCCTCTGTTTTCTCTCTTCACATTTCTAAACCCTCCTCGCTCTCTCTCTCTCTCTCTCTCTCGAGCACCTCCCCTCCACAGCACCTTTCCTCTCTCTCTAAAGTCTAAACCACTCTCAAGCACCTTCCCTCACACTATTTTCTCTCTCTAAAAAGAACATTTATTATTTTCCGTACCTCTTGCTCACTCCAAAACCTCTCTCGCTTCGTCTCTGCTACACAACTTCCTTCTGGCCCCAGGAGAACCGCACAAGTAAAATCATGACAGGCTCCAAGAGCATGAGAGAGGCATTAGAGAAGGCTGGTGCTGAAGAAATGGTCCAAAACCAAAACCCCAACCAAAAGGAAAAAGAAAGAGAGAAAGAGAAGACGGTGAAGGAGAAAGAAGCCCCGGTAGCTAGTTACAAGAAAGACAAGGACATCGACACACCAGACACCCGAGAGATCCAGGTTGTGCCGAGCCGTCCCGACACATACTCGTATCCGTATCTCTACGCATCTGTTGTACCGGAAGACCCGCCTTCGCCTCTTGAGCTCGCTGGTTGGTACATCTATGGTTTCTGCTCTTACTTTGTTATGACAGTGCTCTTGCCGGTGCTGTTTCCTCTGCTCATCACCCAGGTCGCTTTCCCACCTAGTGATCTATCTTCTGCGGCTGTGCTTTCGCTCAGAGGCCATTCCTGCTCTCAGAGGGAGATGGCTCTGTAAGTCACTCGTTTATTATTTCATTCTGTTTTATTATTTCATTTGCTGCAAGGTTTATCATTATAAGTTGTATGAAATAAGTTTTTGACTGTACCAAGCTTTTGGATTTTAGTTGTTTCGTTGAAGATCTCAGCGTTTTTAAGTAACTACTATTTTTATTTGTTTCTTGGACAACTTTTGTTTGAGATTCATAATCTAAAATTTTGAAAATCACAAGTTCACAACTAAATTTTATTTACTAGATAGTATAGTAAATTCTGTAAGGTACTTTATTTCGTGACTAGCTGTTCTTTCTTTTTCCTAGAAAGAATCTGTAAGGCTGGTGAAGTTTATTAACCTTGAAACGCAGCCGTTTTTTCAAAGCGAACGTTCACGCTTTGAAACTTTATAAATTAGCCCATCTAAAGTTCCAAACTAAAATTTAAATCAGCGATATCTGCCAATTTTTGTCCGTTACCTTTCACATGGTATGTGTGAGCTGGGTTGGGGGGGGGGGGTGCATGTTATGCAGTCATTTACTGTCTAGTGAAATTATTTATGAGTCCTATGTTTGTTTAATTTTTATGTAATAGCCCTTTGACTCTTTTCTATCCGTTAGTTACCCCCAGATTCGGGTGAAATTTTACCTAGTCTCCTTTAAAAAAGCAGAGAACGATGCGGTGTCAGACTCCACCTTCTTTGTTTATTGGTTATTAAATCACTTAAACACATCGATTTTCTAATTTGTCTTCTTTCAAGGCCAAAGGGATAATGCCTCAGACCCTCAGAGCTGTCTATTTCAATTTCTTCTCCCTCGTGTTAACCTTCTGACAACTCTGACATAATTAAGTCGTGATCAGATTAATTATCCTCCTAATTGTTTTTAGTAGATTTGTTAATTATTAATTGAGGGGTAATTATGAAAGGTGCGCCAATTCACAAGGGGCTTGGTGTTTCTTTTAGCATAAAGATAAAAGCGTGGTACTTCACTGCGGTACAGCTGGAGTAGTTGCAGTAAATCATTATTATTGTCCCAGAGATGGAGCCCACTTCTGTTACAAATTCCTTTGTCTGCACCTTGCCTTTGTGCACCGAAAAGACGTCCTCTTTCTTGTTCAGAGTAATGTGGCCCAGTTGCAAGTGACATGAGTGTATTAATTAATATCAGGTCTAGGTCGTGAACCGTGCTTCTGTTTTGAGTGTTCTGTTTTTTGTCGTCTTTTGAGGTCTGAGACACAACGATGGGTCGCTCTCTGTTTTGAACCAATACAAAGACAAATTAGCGGGAAGTGGTTGTATTGTAAATTGTGAGAACACTGCTGTCTATGGTTTCAAAAAAGGATTCCGTAGAAAAAAAATCACAAGTTGCAAATGGATCATGGGTTCACCTCTGCACCATAGCTTTCTTTCCCGAGGTTTCATTTTATGAACAAACTGGAATCTTTTGTTTTTATCACTGTATCCATCACTTCGGTAAACACCGAGTTAAAAATGTCAATTCATTATTTACATTGCACATCAAATGTGGCCAATACTATTACTTGGTTAATTAATCAATAATTTGTGCAGAGAATTTGTACTTTTTGTTAATGGTTAATTAATCAATCATAAAGTAACACTCTTATCTCCGTCATCTAACCCTTTTTTAATACTAAAACTGTTAACCAGGTACACTAGGCTGGTGAAACACTCAATCCACATTGCTGGTTCAGACCTCTCGCCACTAAACTGGGCTGCCATCTCCTGGGCTGTGGGGCTTATCCTAAGTGCCCCACTTGTGCTCCACACAGCGAGCCACCTGGACCGGGGCCAGCACCAATCTCTTATCCTAATTGCTGCGACGTCAGCAGGCTCCTTCGCTTGTCTATTAACTGGCTTCTTCAAAACCTTCTGGCTCTTCCCGTTTTACATTGTCATCATAGTAGGCGGTTTTATTATCGCTGACGCAGCGCATACAAGGAGCCTTGGACTTCTTGTGCGGGGCCTAGCGGCCCATGCAACAGGCCGCCAGCTAATACTGCGTCGTCGTGCAGCTGCTGCCAGGCTGTCTCTGCATGCAGCCGCTGCAGGTGGCGTGGGGTCTGCTCTGATCTCTGCATTTGTGTACCACATGCTTCGCCGGTCCGACCAGCTAACTGGGCTTTGGGTCGTCTCTATCTTCAGTGGCCTTATTTGGTTCATTGGCATTTGTCACGGTTTGTTTTCGAATAGACCTGGAGCATCGAGCTCGCCTCGCATCGGGGCAACTAGTGATAGTTCTGTCTCTCGGCTTGGGTATGCTCTTCTCTTGTTCAACTACCCTCATGCTATTGGGAGTCTGGCTGCTGGTTTCCTTGGTTCTTTTTCGACAATGTGCATTTTCACCAGTGGGGTTTTGTATGTCACCGGTGGCATTTGCATGAAGCCAGTAATAGTGCTTGCCTTTTGGATGTTGTACTTTCTCTTCCCAACAATCATCCTCCCAGTGATGTATCCGGTCCAGCTGTTCATTCGTGCTGATGCCGTCAAAATGCAGCTTCTAGGGTTTATGGTGTCAGCTTTTGCTGCTGGTGCGGGATTCTATTTCAAGAATCATAGGTGGGGAGCCGTGCAAGTGGTACTAGTCGTCCTAATCCAAAGTGCTGCTGCTGGGCTTTTACAAGCATTTGGTCGTGTTTTGCTGCTCGATTGTGCACCAGCTGGTAAGGAGGGTGCCTTTGCTTCGTGGCTTGCGTGGATTCGTGCAGCTGGGGCTCTCCTAGGGTTTGCCGTGGGGTCAGCCTCACCGGGACATGTTGGCGGTGCATTTGGCGGTGCATTTTTGGGAAGCTTTTTGGGGCTTCTTGTGTTGGTCTTTGGCAACGTTAGTAATGTCGGGGGTTTGGTGGCAGCCGGTCATGTGAAAGGTGTTGAAGAGGAGAAGAGGCAAAGTCTGCATGGATCTGACAAAGGTGGGGAAGGGATAGGTGGGTCGATTGAGGACAGAGAAGCATATGGAAGGCCAAGGGTATGATGGAAATGCTTTAGGGGGGTGTTTGATTGTGAGTACTATGTTAAGAGGGGTTCTTGATTTTGTTATTTACTTATTTGGGGTTTTAATTTGGGAGTCAACATTAGTTTGGTGCTTGTTTGTTTGATTATGATGATGAAGGCGATGACATAATTAATTGGTTGTAGTGATTTGATGAATTCTTTTCTTTGTTTGTTTTTCAGGCAAAAAGTGTAACTTAAACAGTGTTCTTCTCGGTGTCAATTTTAATTAGCTCTAATTAGATTAGGCTTGTATTTTATTGCCCCTTTTAGTTATGATTAATGCAGATGTACATGTTGTGTTCAGAAATTAGAACTGCCAGGTAAATTTTCAATTGCTATGTCCTACTGCTTATAGTTGATTGCATTTGTACATGACTGATACTATGGTACTATGCGGATTGATCCGTATTATGGTACTATGGTACTATGCGAAATTCTAGATCATTCACAAGTAGTGACTCTCCGAGTCTTTTACTGCCTAAAAAAAATAGTAAAAATAATGTAAAAAAAAATGTCAAATTTAGTCTACAATTTCATTTTCATTTTTTGAAAACTTTGGTAGTAGCTACTAAGGTTCGTTAGGGATAATCGAACTTTCGATCTTTGGATATAACAACTCTGAAGCATTTTTCTAACAAATTGTGCTACCTCTCATTTCTCTCTACAATTTCATTTTCGTATGTAAATAATAATCGATCTGAATCATTCAACTGATTTACAACTACAATTTCATTTTCGTATGTAAATCAGTTGAATGGCTCAGATTGATTATTGTTTACTTTGAAAACTGAGATATTAATTCATAGTATGAACCAGTTTGTACTATGCATATTGCCATATCCTGACTCATTAATAAATTCACGGGGTCTTCAAGATAGTACATGTGTTATTTGTTATTTATTTATTTTATTTATTCGAATGTGTTATTTGTTATTGCTTGGTAATTATGAAGCTGTATGATGTCTTCTTAACAATTGGGTACATGTGTCCGCACACGTGTCTATTTTTACTTGTGAAGTGTTATTTTATTTTTTTTGAGGGAAGTTGAGTGTAATTAAGTTTCACATCCCCTCTGTTACTTGGCAAAAGTGTACATTCTGAAATGGTTACTTGAGATAAAGAAAAATATTTGTTCTTGCTTTTAATAGATGTAGAAATAGTGTAATGTGTGACGTGCACATGTAGTAATGATGAAGTTTCTTTGTAGCGGGACATTGAGCCTGGCAATGAACTTTACAACACTATTTCAAATGATGAAATATCCAAACTTATTTATCTTCCATGCGCAGTGTGTAGGCCCCAAAAACTACATGGGAATCAAGAACAAGAAAAGGACACAATTTTGAAGTGATTCTTTGGGGGATTAGAGTCAAAAGATAACAAAATTTAAAACAAAAATAATGGGTGAGGGCCGGAAACAGCGAATCAATTCCAAAGTGCACTCAGACAATTAAATATTTGAACTTCCAATCACAACAAAAAGAGTTCCCTCAATTAATGTAAGTTTCAGAGGAACTTGCTTCAAATTTTAGACCGAATGCCAAAATTTCGGTCAAAATACAATTAAAGATTATAATGTATCTTCCTCCACTTTTTCTTGATTTCAAGTACCATCATTAAAGATTACCATTAGATACAAAAAATAATGTACCGTCGTATGTACGTTGTTGAACTGAGCACTTAAAAATATCCTCTCACAGCTGAAAGAGATCTCCCCACAGGCCCACAGTCACTTTTGTAGCTTTCTGTTAAACTAAAGTTTTTGTGAAAGAATAACACAAAGTTAAAGGGAGGCCGCCAACTTTGTTTAAAATTAGATGTCCAAAAAAAAATATATATATATAGAACATCAATCATGATCTTACCAGCTAACATCGAGGTTTATTACTGGTAAACAAAACAAAAGAACCAGTATCTATTTGTTAAACTCAAGAAACCTTCGCCAACTTGACATCTATTGTTGTGTCCATTGTTAAATTTATTGTTTAATAGCAAACAGGACAACCATGAGATTAATATGAAGCAAGGTTCTAAATAGCGATTACAGCGGCATAGCCGGGGCACTAAAAATAAAAGCTATAGCGAATAGCGTACCTATCATACATAGCGTTTTTTCTTTTTCAAATTTTTTATTATATATTTCTACTAATTATCAACATAATTAATATCAGAGAATTGAGATAACAATTAAATGAGAACTAATTTAAGTCTATACTTTTTATCAATTACGCAAATAAGAAGAAAAAAAAGAATCTAAAAAGTAACATTATTTAATAGTTCATACATTATAGTATTACATATTAAAATAGATGAAGCACAATTAATTTTATAAGGTAAATGAAGTCAGTATACATATTTAAACATTTTATATAGAGGAGGGATCGAATGACACTCTTTTTTGGTGATATCGGATAACATTATGCATTTTCAAAGTTTTTAAAGTCCAAATGGTCGATCCAAACCGTTCAACTTGATGTATATGTTAAAATGTGCTTGCAGATCAAATTTTATATTTTTTGGAATTTTACTATTTATTAAGTATTTAACAAAATTGATATATTCAGACCGTTGAATTTTTGTACCCATCTTAATAAATAGTAAAAAAATTTAGAAAAATATAAAATTTGATCTGCAAGCACATTTTAACATATCTATTAAGTTGAACGGTTTGCCATCCGATGTCACCAAAAAAGGGTGTCATCCAATCCTTCCTCTTTTAGATATTATAACAATAATCAAAGTCAACTTTCAATTGAAATGAACGATAATAATCTTACAAATAAATTCTATACAAAGAGCAAGCAAAATGAAGAATTAATATTTGAATATTTCTTGATATAGAATGAGAGAATAAATCACAAATAAAAACAAAAACACACAGTTTAATTTAGCATAGTTATCATAGAAGACCACATAGCATTAGAAATAAGAATAGAAGTACAGAAGGTCATATAAATTGCAAAAAGATAAAAAAAAAAAACCCATATAACATAGCGGCAGCAATAGTGCAATGCACATAGCGATAATAATAGTCAGCTATTACAGCTATAGCGGTCGTAGCTGAGTTAGCACAATTTTATCTCAGAGTTTAGTGTTTATGGTCTGAAACATTGATACGAAGAAATGAAAACGCTTCTCGGAATTTTTTTTTTTTAAACAACCCAGGTATAAATTTTAACCATTATTTGATAAAAAAAAAAAAAAGCATTTGAAGAATATGCGATATATCACATGACATGGGCTAGATGACATGTCGATTATTATATAGTAGGGATAAGGTTTACTTTTGGTGGTTTAATTTCATTGTAAGCAATGATTATACTGCATTTAATCTCCACTAGTTATAACAAAGCTGTATGAAAATTTCCACGGGCATTTACTGAAAACCCGGAAGTTAATTAAAGAAGGAACGAAAGATAGATAAATCGGCATCCAAAGAGCTTTATTATTAGTCGATTCTCGCTGATTAGATATAGATATGATCGATCAAAGAGAAAGATGAAAAATATGAGACATTGATTAGCCAATTCAATTGATGTAAAAGGATCTAGAATGCTAAAGTCAAGGCCTGATTGCATAGGATAACCGACAGAGTACAGGCCAAAATTTTTAAAAATACCATAATTAAATAAAATAAACCAAATAACTATCAAAATCTGAAAATTCAAAAAATACCTGACCACATCCCTTCCTTAGATGCGGACCTCCTTCTTGGGGCCGCATCCTCTAGAAACGGAACTAGATAGGGGGTCGCTTCCCCTAAATGGTCAGAGCTTCTGAATGGTAAGTTTTTCTTTTCTCTCTTTTTCAATTTTTTTTTTAAGTAGATTAGTAATTAATTTAGTTAATTTGTAATTTTAGGTTTCTTTGTATACTCAAACCAAAATGGTTATTATGGTATTTGTTTACACTGGTGGTAAGGTTTTAACAGTCTCTAATGCAGTTTTTAACAGTATCAGGCCAGTTTATGTGATACTAGTAATGTCGAGTATTGATTTGGTGGCCCTAAAATCGATTATTGGTCAGAACCTCGGATTGAATCAGGGTTGGTATGACCTTGACATTCAGGCCAAAATTAGCATGCCTACTAGTTTAACACAAACCTGGTTCCAACTATTTCCTGTTCATAATAATGGAGTCTGAGAAATATTGTACAACCAGACCATGAGTTTTTCTGGGGTTAACCGAGTCCAACGTCCCAATCCCTTTGCGAAGTTAATCCGGAGTGCTAGTCGGGTTAACTCAACATCCTCAAGTCCGGCCCCTTTCCAGATTGACATGTCTTTTAGTAGTGAAACCCTAGTTCAGAGGGACAGACCATCTAGTAGTCGCCCCCACCGTCGGTCCCGACCTAGACTGACCAAATATGCTAGTAGTCAATCCCGCCCCAGACAAACCATCGTTCTAATAGTCGGACTGCTTATTAGGGTAAACCTTGTGATCCGGATGAAACTGAGCACATAGTGGATCCGAAAATACAAGAGGCAGAGAAAAATTGGGAGGATGTTGATCTTGAGTGCACGAGCGATTGTAGTGACTAGGAAGATACCAGGCATGTGCTCGGGCAGAGAAAATTCAAGGTGGATCGCATGTTTCGCATAATGAATCACAAGTTTGAGCACCCGATTGCAGCTTTCAATCACACATCAAGGTTTCAGGAAGCAAATGCGGGGTTTGTTTGGTAGACATGCAGAATTTGAGGACGAATTATTAGAGGGAGAAACCTATGACTCAAAAGAGCAAATAAAAGCTGCAATTTTCAAGTTTCACATTCTTTGTAATAAAGAAATTACAAATGCACACATCGACAAACGAAGGATTAGGTTCAAGTGTAAGGACAGCAGATGTGGTTGGTACATATTAGCTTGGGCTACTGATAACTTGAAATGAGACTACAAACTTTTAGTATATATAAATATATACTTAGTTACGTTAATGCTACTCTATCATATTACAAGCGCATAATCCTACCATGTAGTAGTGTCGGGTGTCGATCTACAGGGATAGATACAACAACAACAACAATAACAACAACAACAATAATAATAATAATAGGTGCAATTTGATTTTATAGTTTACTCTGGCAAATTTATAGGTGGAGATGCTAATTGCTGTAAACTAAGTTTAGGGAGCATTTAGGATTTTAGAAGAATTCTTTCGAATTAACTCAATACAATATTTATGGTACTCGTGTCTACCTGTATACAACACTGTCACTACCGCATACGACCTTCTGTCACTGCCGTATGTGATATAGACCACCCCGCATAACAGAGCTGCATACCGGTACTATTATTCCCCACAGATTACTTAGTTTTGGTTCTATACATATATGAAAGGTTCTCCGACTCTAAGGTCGGCTTGTGGGAGACAATTTTGATTATCACAGGATATAATATAATTAAACCACTCACACCAATCTAATTAATTATATTTTCCTATTACTCGCTAAGTAATAACCCTAAACCCTATTCATTACAAGTAATAAATAAATTTCTAATTAAATCTCGAGATATTATCTAATCTATGTCATACCAAGAGAGCCCACTAGTTTCTAACTCTAGCCTTTGAACCGCGACTAGGCTTTGTTGCCACCCCTAGCTAGAAGCATCAACATCGTTCTCTGGCGACTGATACACCATTTAAGTGCCTTTTGGATCCCAAACTTGCAGAGAAATTTCATCAACGTCTGATGGCATCCACCTTAGTACCAGCTCCCTAGTCTACCTCTTGATCATGCCACCCAGTAATTAATTAAAGCCACAATCATTAGTACAATAAATCTAAATTTTTTCTTAATAGTATGTTGAAAACATGATTCATTTTTTAGTTTCCACAAGGTCCAACCAATGACACATAAGACCATAAGAAAAATAATTTGAGATTGTTTATCTAAAGTGAAAGATAAATTTATAATATCAATGATGGCAATCCAGTTGTAATAGTATTATTGGCTAAGTTTTATCCAAAATCAAATGTATTGGGCTAATTTGCATTCTAAAAAGAGATGATTAACTCTCTTCAGTATGACAGAATTGACACTATGTACAAACTGACCAACCTTTACTGCCCAAGTAGATTATGATCTATGAAACAAATTTTGAAATAATTTGAAAATCAATTAATCATTGTTATGTAGTTTACAAACTTTTTAAGATTCGTTTTTATTAACTTTTGGTTTACACAAAATTTGAGACATGAGAGAAATCATCCACATATATATTATCATTCTTTTGATTATGATTAGAGATCCTGGTAATTATCTACGCACTTTTATTTCCGCATTAACTTCCATAACTATTATGGAACTATAAAAACTCTAACACTGATTTTTTTTTTCATAAATTATTAATACTTACACATGGAAGTATTTATCTCTATAAACTGAAATATTTATACCTATAAGGCAAACAACTTTTACATAAATAATTGCATCGGGGCCATAAAGATTTTTAGAGGTGAGTTTTTTTTTTTAATCTCATTTCAATCTCGTCCACATTTCTGATGATATATGAGAAATTTTGCAAATCTAAAATCACGAACGTCTTCTACGCAATTTTCTTTTTCAAATGAGATCCACGATGACATATTTTCCGCCTCGTCGTCACACAAGTATTTATACCTCGTCGTGCAAGTATTTATATGTATACTTGCAAATATTTATTTACACATGATCCTGACTGCCATATGAAAGTATTAATGTCAAGTATTACAAGTATTTATACTTATGCACTAGAGTATTTATATCTTTGTAAAAAATACTTGAATAATCACCTCGTATACGTTTATCGTGATGAATATTTTTTTGTATGGATAAATAATTAGTGTGAACCATAATACAATATCTAATTTTAGAAGTGTTTAAATAATAAGTGGAGATCACAGTATAACTTTTCTAAATTGTAGCTACGGGGATAGAGGGGAGATAGAAGTGTGGGGATGAATATAATTATTCTATGATTAGTCATGACATGAGTTTGTATCCTCGGAGGTTACATAGTATTTTTGTTTTAATCTGGATCGTCCGATCAGAATTCAAGGCCAATTCAATTTGAGATAGAATGCATGATATCATTTTAATATTTGTACAAATTTTGACCAACAGCTCAGATCTGAACATAATTGTTCTCTTTACCTCAAGTAACATGAATTTATCATGACATTGTATGACAATTGTTCTTAAGTTTATCAAGTTTTTTTTTTGTAAACTCAATTCTAAAACTTGTCGAATTGGTTTCAAATAACGAATTACAGCTTTTGAAATTTTTCTACCTTACGAGTGATTACATGTGAAAATTTTAAACTTTCAAATTAATTTAGCATAAAATTAAGTAGTTAAAATAAGAAACTTTATAAATTAATTTTAATATATTTATTTTTTGATCACTTGACTCTATACAAAATTAATTCATAAGTTTAAAACTTTCACTTAGAGACACATTGTTCACAAGTAGATATAATTTAACAATTTAAATTTGTCATTTGAAATCAATTCGATAAATCTTAAAATTATGTTGACAAACAGACTTGGTGAACTTAAAAACACCGTAATTTTACTCAATAATGGTCAACAAGTTGGGATTTTCAATATAGTATAAAAAAAATAGAAGTTTATTTTTGGGTTCAATTAGAGTCCATGGCCTTCATGAAGTAAGCCCAGAAGCCCATTTTTCAGAACTGGTGATAACACTTCATGGCCAGAGGCAACCTAATTCACTTTACCAGTTCACACCACACCTCGCCTATCTCACACAGTCGCACCATCGGTAACTTTTGGAAGAGAAATTATCAACAGTTGACAACTGATCTCAGGCAATGCGTTCCGGAGAGCCACCACCAAGCAGCGGAGCTTCCGCCTCCTCTTCTTCTTCGATGAACCAGCAGCAACCGAAGATCCTCCTCACGAAGCCCCCCACCATCGGTGCCGTAAGCACCGTAGTAGCTGGTCGCCGTGACGAGGAATCCTCCGCAGGAGCGGTAGTAGGTGGTGCTGGGCCATCGGCGAGGTCTTCGTCGCGAAGCTCGTCTCAGCCAGCGTCGCTTGGCCTCCTCTCTGCTGAGTGGGAGCTGTCTATCGACCGCGTTTTACCCGTATAACTAAGCCTCAATTTAGTGTCTTTTTTGTGGCTTTAAGCTAGATAACTAATTTATTTCTTGAGATTATCATATTTTTAATAAAGAAAATTTTCAAAATTGATGCAGTTTCTGACTGAGAACAATGATTTTGTTGTGGTTGGAGTGATTGGCCCAGCTGGTGTGGGAAAATCTACGATCTTGAATGAGCTCTATGGCTATGATGCAAACCCTCCAGGTACTTATTTATTACTAGCATTCATTTTAGTTCTTTCATTACTCGGTTTTTTTTAGTTTGATAAGATGGTATTCATGGTTTCAATAAATGCAGGAATGATTTCACCATTTGCAACTGAGACAGATGAGATGAGAGCACTGGCTAAGCACTGCTCTGCTGGCATTGAATTGAGGGTTTCTAATGAAC
This sequence comes from Carex pumila, assembly GCA_033356055.1. Taxonomy (NCBI): domain Eukaryota; kingdom Viridiplantae; phylum Streptophyta; class Magnoliopsida; order Poales; family Cyperaceae; genus Carex; species Carex pumila. Next base: position 873,051 of record JARJHM010000011.1, on the reverse strand, counting down.
GCATGATTCTTCTTGATACCCAGGTTAATTATATTTTATTCTTACTGCATTTGCTTTTTAGAAGTGTTGTGATTCATCCTTCCCATTTGCATTAACTCTCCGGATATTGGACCTGTCATATTGAAAATGGCCTAAATGGTCTAGTATCTCCTATTGTTATTCCTAATTTATGTATGGCTAAAAGTTTGGTGTTTTCTAAGGTACTGATATAAACTAAAGGTTCCCTAAAAAATAATATATAAACTAAAGGCAGATAATTTTAATGCAGCCAGTTTTCAGTCCCACAGTTTTAACCGACATGATCAAGCCTGATGGTTCAAGTTCAATTCCAGTTTTGAGCGGGGAGCCCTTGTCAGCTGAATTGGCTCATGAATTAATGGGAATTCAGGTGATTTTCTTTCAACAACTAGTTCTTATGCATTTAATTGGTTTTCCCTTTTTGTTTGCTAACTTACTGCGGTTTTTGCAAGGAGTTAACCCTCTAGCTGGCAGTCTTCCTGGCATCAGTTTGTAATATAGTGCTCGTTGTGTCAGAGGGGATTAATGATTTCAGCTTGTGGCAATTGATGCTAACGGTATATTATGCTGTTTATCAACTTCTATATGGTTCTCAACTACATCAGTTGAATCACTCAATCCTGGTTTTTGAGATCTTTTTTACTGTTCCTGTGGGTAATATATATACATTGTCTGATACTGTAGGTTGATTTATTGAAGCATAACATCCCTGATCCATCTCAGGCATTAAATTTTGCACCAGACAAGGACAATAGGAGCACATTACAAGCTAATGGTGATGAGTACATGGCTGACCTTGTTTTTGTGCATACCAAGTGAGCCTCTCGTTTATTTTCACTTGTCACATGAATGTTAGCAAAATCTTATATAATTTTTATGCAACTATATTAATTTGGCTACTGCTTGACATTATACTTCTATTAGTAAATTTTTAATGTGACTGTACTTTATGCTGCGTCTTTTGAAATTAAATTCACCTCACATGAATTGAATGGTTGATAGCAGGTTGCGAGAGAAAGACTTCTCACCTCCAAAGCTGAAGCTCGTAAGGAAGGCATTGTATCAATATTTTAGGACAACCTCTTTTGCTGCAAGTAACTCTAGGTCTACTTTGTCAGAATTTAATGGGTCCAGTGATGTCGGCAGAAACAACAGAGAGGATTCAGATGCAACTCAACAAGAGGTGTTCTTTATCCCCCACAGAGCAACCCAAGAAGGCACTGGTAAATTTGAATGTGCAAGTTATTCCTGCATGATTGAATCTCTTCGTGACAAGGTACTCCTTTTCTTCAATTTAGATTGAATATGAGTGCAAGTAAATTTACTGAAATAATTATTTTGGTGCTTCTAACAAAAATCTAATATTGTCTTAGATTTTGTCAATGAATCCACATTCATTTTCGAAAAATATTTCTGAGCGTGATTGGCTAAGGGGCTCGGCCAAGATTTGGGACCTGATCAAGAAATCTCCTGTTATAGCCAACTATTGTAGTACACTTCAGGATTCAGGCCTATACAGAACTTAGCTTGTAGGGATCTTTCTTTACTGAGGAGATGAGGACACTCTTAGTAGAGAAGGCTGTGTTAGTGATTTTTTTTTAGTACTAAATAATGCAGTTCTTATCTGTAACGCTAAGAGTTAGCAATCAGTACATGAAGCTTCACTCAGACACTCACAATGGGAAAAAAAAAATAAAAAAAATAGGATGACTTGTTGAATTTCTAATGCCTCTTTGGTTATATTGATTGGTACGACTGCGTGTGCTAGTAACTGACGGATTATTTTTCTTTCCACTAAAATTGAATTAGAAAAAATAGTAACTTTTCAACTCTTAATATAAATTATAATAGAAGGATCAGAGGAAATAAAATTTGAACTCTTAATTTGGAAGTCAGTATGTTTTCTTGAATGATATGATACTCGAGAATATTAATTAGACTAAACTGATCTCAAATATTACAATTACATTCGTTATTACGGGCTTAAATGTGAAAAGATTACTATATCCCCTATAAATAGAGCTTATTAGTTTTATTTTATAATTTTTGCAACTGCTAAACTTTTCAATCTCCCGTAAAATAAAATTACACTATTTTTTTAACTGTCCTGAATTCCCTGATCCATAGGATAAGTACGATATAGCCAACGGGAAAAATACATACCCTTTGTTAGTAACGGATGATCCGTATTTAAACAAGTCTTTTACCAGTTCTACGATCGGTTCGGATCTTTTGCTCGGAAGCTTCTGTAAATGTTGTCAAAAAATCAATTTAGAACTTAAACCGGACACCGTTCTAACTGTGCGAACACCACATTAAATGTTTCTGGTAGTTATACAATTTCATAAAATTAAAATAATCTGTCTTTCATTAACCCGACATTTTTATTAATATCCAACCTAAAATAAAAATTATTAATTATGTCCATAAAATCTGATTTTTTTTTTTTTTGAAATGCCCAAACCAGCTATTAGGTTTGAAAATTTTAATTTTGATGTAATTAGCATAATTATAATCAAAGATTTAAATAACATTTATCACTTCATAGCATAATGGCTAAGAAAATGGCACTATGTCCATATAGCATCGCTACAGTGCAAAGTAGCGCCGATAGCGTCATAACTTTTATGGTCCGAAAACACTATAGTGTGCTATTTAGAACCTTAATTATAATGTGTAATTAGCATAATTATACTAAAATACACTAAATTACTTGAAGTTATGTTAAATTACGCTAAAATACGCTAAATTACACTAATTATACTGTAATACACTAAATAATGCTAAATTGGGCCGATTTTGTGTCATTTTTCATAAATTATAAAAAATAGTAAAAATTCCAAAAATATTAAAAATTGGTATTATTCAAGTTCATTATATAACCAATTTACTGAGCTACTTAGATCAAAAAATAGAAATGAAAATCTTAATCATAAACTTCGTCGTCTTTCTGAGTGAAGATATTGTCTCTCTTTGCATAATTTAGCGTATTTTAGCATAATTTAACATACTTTCAAGTAATTTAGTGTATTGTAGTATAATAATGCTAATTATACATTATAATTAAGGTTCTAAATAGCACGCTCTAGTGCCACTATAGCGTTTTCGGACCATAAAAGCTATGGCACTATCGGTGCTATTTCGCATTATAGTGGCGCTATATGGACATAGCGTCGTTTTCTTAACCATTCCGCTATGACATGATAAATCTTTGATTATAATTATGCTAATTATACATCAAAAGAAGTAATCTAACAAATATTTTAAAAAAAAATCGAATTTTTAATCTTAAAAAGAAAAATTAAAATTTTCAAATCTAGGTGGTCAGTTTGAAAATTTTAATTTTAATTTTCTTTTAGAACCGGCCACTTAGTGGCTGTTTGAAATAAAAATTTGAAACCGGCCACTAAATGGCCGATTTGGACATTTAAAAAAAAAAAAAAAATTTTGTGACATAGTTAATAATTTTTATTTTAGGTTGAATATTAATAAAAATGTCGGTTCATTAACCTCACAGTTAAGATCACTCGTGCATTTATAGCCAAAAGTTTAACCTTCAATATTGCTGTAAATCGGTCGTGTATATTCTATTCTATCAATATAATAAATTGAGTAGAACTAGGCCACTAGGATGTTCTTAAGTACACCAAGTTTTTTAGTAAATTTAAGTTTAAAATTCATTGAATCGACTTCAAATGACGAATTTAAATTATTGAAATCGGCCTATCTGGAGAGTAATGCGTCTACATGTAAACTTTTTTAATTTTATAAGTAATTTTGCACAGAATCAAGTGGTCAAAAAAAAAAAATGAATACATTAAAATTAATTTATTAATCTTCTAATTTAATTGCTTGAATATATACTAAATTAATTCCAATGTTTAAAATTTTCACATGTAGATACATCACTCGTAAAGTTAACAGATTTCAACGGCTTGAATTCGTCATTTAAAACTTATTTGATAAGTTTTAAACTTGAGTTCACCAAAAAATTTGGTGAACTTGAGAACACCCTAGTTCTACTCTAATAAATTTACCGTTTCACACCAATAAAATGCAACAAATAAACTATCAATACCGTATGTTAGAAAGTGAAAATTGAAAAGCTAACGACGTATACATAGGGGTGTAAACGGACCAGATACAGACGGATAACGATCAAACCGTTATTCACATACAAATCAGATATCATACGGATACAAATATAATTCGAATAATTAGAAAACAAATTATTGATGCACATTCTTAAAAATTATTACATTTTTTCACTTTTTTTAATGATCCGTAGATAAACAGACAAAATTCCCATAATATAGTCAAAAAAAAGAAAAAATATGATCCATGGATAAACATTTTGTACTTGTAACACCGTTGGCACTTGGCAGACTGTTATCAAAGCAAAGAAAAAGAAGCTCCGGAATCTGGATACTCCTTGGTCCCTCCCACAACTCCACAAGGGAACCGTAAATAATAAAAAGGCATTTCTATACTAGGTAAGAAGTTTTTAAACACTAAAAGTTGTGAAGCACCTTCAGCCGGTCCATAGCCCAGATAGTCATACTATGCTAGAAGCAGTTGAAATTTGCGAACCGTACGGATGATCCGGTTAAGTGAAATGTCGGATACGAATAATTATCTGAATTCAATTTCAAATTCAAAACAATATCCTCATCCTTATCCGTCACAAAATATCCGAATCTAATAATATCTGTATCCGAATTCATCATTTTCTGGATTCGGATCCGAATAGAATCAGATAATATCCGATCCGTTTACACCCTTGCATATGCACCACCCCAGCCTTGCATAATGAGCCAACACACAGCTCTAATGAAAAAAGATTTCTCAATTCCTCGATGGTTCCCTACGCTTTGTTCACACACCCAAGGATCACAAATTAGTGCCATGGCACAGCAAGTCATTTATTCAAAGGCGTCCATTGTACAACTTGAATTTGATGATCCTCCAATTAATTTCAACATTTCTTATTTGATGCATCACATTTTGACCCAACTTCTAGATTTCTAATAAAAATAAGATCTTGTACGTTAATTGCATCGAGAACTTTTCCAACCTTAATTCCATTTCCTACAAACTCATATAAATGAGCCGCAGCACTTAAGATATAACTGTCTGGCTTAACAGACCTGTGCAAAGTCTCAAAGAAAGAAATACCGTCTTCTACAAGACCAAGTTCCAGATATGCCCTCATCATGATCCTACAACAGGCAAGATTGGGTCTCACACCCATTTCTCTCATTTGGTCGTATATTCTATGGGCATTGTTGATTGACCCTTCTTTCATAAAGGCAAAAATAAGACAATTGAAGTGAGATGGCAAAGGGGTTAACCTCTTTTTGGGCATCACATGAAATATAATTTCTTCAGCTTTGGAGTAATGTTTTGATTCTGTGTATGCCCTTACTAATGCTAGGTATGTGACTGAATCTGGGTCTCGGCCTTCTTTAAGCATCCCAGACAAAAGAGACTCTGCTTCTTCATGAAGGCCTGATGTTGCACATGCATTTATCATAGAATTATAACTGATCTGCAAGTTCAAAGCCATATAATAACAATAAGTTACCCAATAACTCAAAGTCATGATGTACTAAAATAATGTTCTAAAGGACATCGGTTCGGGGTTTATGTGGGCCCAAAATATGGTAACTTGAGTTTTTTTATTAGTGGTTATTAGTTAACAATACCCTACCTCTCCAAAAATCAGTAGTTATCATTTAACAATAATGTGTATGGTGTAGAAAAAATGCTACAGTGCATTCATTTCCAGTTACGCCTAGTCATGGGTATATGAGGTTGTACGTTGAATATGTAAAATGAAATGTAATATTTCAAAGAGAATAAGGAAATGATACCAGTCCAGGCTTTATCCCATCCTCCTTCATTTTGTCAAATAGATGGGAGGCTTCTTTAAACCTACCTGCACATTTTCAGTTGAAAATAACAACAGTTCAACATTTCAACTTTGAAGAAGTAAAATATTTAAGATTAGGAAACATCAGCGCACCAGATTTTCCGTAAAAATTAAGCATGTTTGTGTACAACTTCTCATCTAATAGGACACCCAAGTTCTGTGCAGTACTAAACATTTCAATAGCTTTCTCCAATTTACCTCCTCTACCATAGACACTGCATCAGGTAACAATAAATGATTTTTTTAAGAGAATTTTGATATATAATCATATGTAGGATTGAAGTGAGAGAGGCTCTTCATGGAAAACTACATATAACGAGATTTATAATTATCAACTTGTCGGGTAAGATGTTGATGCATTTTTTTATTAAAAAGAAACTGAGGTAGGGTATGTACATACCTGATCATAGTTCCATATGTTTGCACAGATGGAGTGACATTAGAAGAAATCATGCGATCATATATGCTTACCGCTGAATGTAGTTTACCTGAAAAGGAAGTTCCAGTTTATATAACTGACAGTAATTTTTTTAAAAAGTTGAACAAGAAGTAAAAAATTCATCATGCTTTCACACCCTTAGATTGTATTAGTATCAGTCTGGTTCCTATTCAAGGTTTTGTTTGAATTTCTTCAATAATTTATTTCAACCAATGATATACTGAGAAACTTGAAAATATACATAAACAATAATAAGAAAGATAAATAATATTTAATTTTACCTGCTTCAAGCATTGACTTGATGCAGGTATTATATGCAACAGTGTCAAGCTCCACACAATCACAAAAGCTACCATTAATAATGCTTTCTGCTTCATGGTATTTCCCTGAAATCCAACAAAACAGTACTTTTATTATAAAAATGACCTGTTCAATTTCTCAAAATCAAGATTATTGAGCACAGTCATAAACTTTTACCATGCTTTGTCAAGGCATTTACAAGAATGCTTACGGTGACAGCATCTCGAGTACACCCCCGATTCACCAAATCATTATAAAGACTATAGGCCTCGTCAATTTTTAAACATTTACATAATGCATCTATCATAGCTTTAAGAACAATCCCTCCAACTAAAGAAGAGAGTCCTGATACCGAATCAAAAATTTCCCAGGCTTGTTCCAGTTGCATATTTTGGCCATAGTGGATGATTAAAGAGGCAACAGACGAGTCATCAGGCTTCAACCCTAGCTCAATTAACTTGTCATGTATAAACCTGGCCTGCTTCACATCCCCTGCAGAAAAGCAGGTATAGAAAATTAGATGTTATGTTATTGTCAGCCAAATTATCTTGCACTGCAAAACAGTATACATTTATTCTCTAATAATATATTCACTTGTACCAAAAAGGAAATGAAGTCTAAAATCCACCTAATATAAGGGAAGGAAATTCAGGTTGTAACATTTCAGTGATTGGTAGGAGTGACGGGCATACCTGGCACCAATGGAATAGGTTAAAAACTTTGAACCGCTGTACTGTGGTAACACAGACTAATGTATTTGTACCATGATAAAAATGAACAGTGGCGGCTAGTGGATACAGTTTACTATATTAAATAATTACAGTAAGAGAAAAATGATAATATAAAATACCTCTCCTGGCAAATTTCCCAATTAACTGGCAGGCAACAAAGGGACCATCATCCTTCGCCAGCATGCACTTCAAGGCATCAATTGATTTATTATAGTTACCAGTCTCCACAAATAATGACAGCATTGAAGTAAGAGTATCCCAATCTCTTTCTCCCTCTATAAGATTCAAACTTTCTAACAACTCTTCAGATTTATTAACCATACCTTGCTTCCTGTATAACTCCACCAATTTCAATTTTATGCCTTTATCAATGTCTATTCCGTCATTTTCCATCTCCAAAACAACTCTCTCAAAATCAAGGACTGACCCATCTCTGTAGTGCACCTCTAGAATAGTTTTACAAAGCTCCTCATCTGGCTGTGTCCCACCTTTAGTAATTTCCAAAACAAGACCCTTTGCTTTTTCCAAAAGATCTAATTTCAAGTACAGTTCAAGCATGAAGGTGTAATTAAGAAGGTCCCGTTTAGTTAGAGCACAAAAATAGGCCTCTGCTAAAGCCATATCCCCCTTGATTACATGACACCTCAAGAAGGCATTATACCCAATATCAGAAATTTTAACATTCCTAGACTTCATAATTTCAAGAATTTCAAGGGCTTTCTCGTGGTTTCCGGCATTCAAATGGACTTGGGCCATTGCCACATATGTTTTTTCATTAGTCAGCAGACCCAACTTCTCTATCTCCTCAAATGTTCTTACCGCATCCTCGTATAACCCTAGTTTACCATATATCCTAACTAAAATTCCATAAATTACCTCATCTAATATAACTTTACCCCTCTTCATCTCACTAAAGAGGGATAGAGCTTTGGAATAGTTTGAATTCTTAATAAATAGAGTGAGGAGAGTAGCACACGCATAACTACTCGGTATAATACCCGAATGTTCCATTTCTTCATAAAGTCTAAGTGCTTCTTCCTCTTTGCCATTTTTGGTGTATAAATTAATTAGATGACCATATGTGGCCTCATCTGGTGTGGAACCAGACCTCTTCATTTCATCAAACACTTGGAGAGCGTCATCTAATCGCCCCTCTCTGGTATAAGAACCAATAATTACGGCATAAGTAAAACTAGTTGGTGCAAGCTTGGCATCAAAAATTCGTCCCCAAAACTTGATAACCTCTGAATGCATCCTTTTCTTTTGGAGTGAAGAAATCATGTGATTGAAAACCGAGATAGAGGGAACAATGCCTCTCCTTTGAACGGCAGTATAAAACAAAAGCATGTCTTTGAGCCGGCCACACTTGGCATAGGCACAGAGGAGGGTCCCACAAGCAACCTCATCAGGCTCGACTCCTAGTTCAAGCATCTCTAGAAAGGTCTCTTCTGCAAGTTCTATTTTGCCAACCTGACCATATAATCTTAGAATGATGGTGTATGCCACTACACTTGGCCTGTAGCTTAGCTAAAATGACACAGCTGATAGCAAGTTAGAAAAGTGATAAACAATCCGAAAAAAAGATAGAAAAAAGTAATTAGTTTGCTCCATACCTGAAGCTTCATCCAAGCAAAGAAATCTCTGGCTTGCCTCCATCCTTTTTGCGCCTTGAGGACTGCACACATATCCCTGATTAATTGGTCAGCGGAGTTAGAATCAAATATAAAAACAGAACTTAATTTTCTACTCAAAAAACACTTGATGGAAGAAAATAACAGTGATCTGAGATCAAATAATACGGAATAAAGTAAACTGATACAAAGCAACTCACTGACAGTAAGGGTAACCCAAATAAGAGTTGAAACTACAAAATAAATTGACTACAAAAATTTAAATAATTATAATTTCATAGGCTAAACGCCTAAACCACAATCTAATCGATAACACTACCAAGTGACTCTGACATGCACTGACCTTCCTTCAAGATATATAACACCAGATTTGTTTACATAAAAGGTTCAATGCACAAACTACTAAGTCAGTTGACAATAGCTAAAGACAGGGGCGAACCCAGGATTTTCTTAAGAGCAAAAAAATATCGAATCGGGTTTAAATAACTAATCGGATTTTGTTAATGAATTAGATACTCGATAAAAAACAATGGTTTAACTTATATTTTCCTATCATAATTTCTGATTTTCTAAACTATAATTCTAATTACTAATCATAATTCAAGAAATTTATTTTAATTTTAAATTTAACCCGAATTACAAATCAAACATTGCAAAAAAAATTTCAAGGAGGGGCAAAGTCGATCGAAAGTGTGTGTGTGTGGGGGGGGGGGGGGGAGCCCTCGGATTTGTGTTAGGGGTGGGCAAAAAGTTTCGGAGTACCAGATTACCGGATCAGTTTACAAAATTAACTTATATACTTGAATCATTTTAATCAATCTCACCAAATTCTAAATCAGATTTAAACAGAAATACAAAAAAAAATTAACAATCAATAATTTTAGTCAATTATCAGTCGCAATTTGCAATTTAATTCATTCGATTGAATTGCAGTAATGAATTGTCAAATGACAAGGTAGGCAATCTAATTTTTAGGAGTAGGCATGCCAGCATATTTATACTACTTCATACCCGATTTTAAAATTTCAGGGGTAGGCAATTGCCGTTACATGGTGGCTCCGCCACTGCCCAGATGTACATAGGTTCGCCCCTGGCTACAGATTAAGGAATAGTATTTGCACCAACTACAAAGTCAGTTGACAATAAGTAAACGTATGGTCTGTTTCTGACATTCTGGGGAGACAAAGCTCTGATTAGATGGCGAAATGTAAACCAAAGGAAGCTAAATCGAATTAAAGACAGAAAACAAATAGGATACTGATCAAATTTAGTGTAATCAACAATAAACATTGATGCAACCCCGGAAAACAAATAAGACACTGATATCAATATCAAACCTGAAAGTAAGCTTGGCCACAAATGAACGCATGACCTCCCTCATGTCATAAGATCCTACTGGTCTCGATGCCAGTTCCCTCACAACCCTGGATACACACATGACCCCGACAAAAATAATATCAACACCTCTGATTTTATTTCAAATGAAAGTACCACTATGATATGTTGAATTGTTGATTGGTGATGAATTTTGTGACCTTATAGCAGCGACAACATGCTTGCCGTACAGCTGGCCATCACGATCTCCTTCCACGTATCTCACCATCTGCTCTGGCGTGCGCTGGATCCAGCGAGGGGTCATGGCGCCGCTTCCCTGTTTACGGCGAAGGAGGCGGAGGTTTTTCGCCTTGGCATCTATTATCCTTCGTGCATCATCGTCTGGGAGAGGTTTCTTCCCGCTACGTCGGTAGGGTTTGTCGTTGCCCGAAGAAAGTGACCATGAGTCGGAGGAGATGGAGGCGGACGTGATGACATTGCGATGGTGAAGATTGTGGTGGTAGGGTAGTTTGTTCGGAGGTGGGAATTGAGGGAGGAAGAGAGACTCCATTGGTGACTGAGTAATGGCGGGACTCTGAGAAAGAAAAGATGGTGCTATGGCAAGTGGATATGGTTAGTCACGTGATAAGCACGTGAGTTTGTAAATTGGGGGGAGTCTGGACCACTGGATCCAGACTTCCTCAATTTAAATAGATTAGGCCCATTGTTTGCACTCACAATCTCTTTATTTTATTTTTCTTTTTGATTCAGGCCCTGTTATTTCAAAATTATCTTTCATACTATACTAATTATGCACTTACAATCTCTTATTAAACCTGAAAATAGATAATAGTATAATACAATACTGCAGACAAAATTAACCGTGAGCTAACGTTCTTTCAAGTTTTAATGTCCCTTGTCCAAAGGAACATTAAAACTTGAAAAGAAGGTTAGCTGACGGTTAATTTTGTCTGCAGTAGTATTATCTATCTTCGGGTCCGTATTCCCTTAACTCAAGTTTTGAGTTTAGATCCGAACTGTTTGATCAGAATCCGGTCCTGAGGTACAATGCACAGATCCCTTTAATATATGTGTCATGGAAGATCAAACGGTCTGGATCTAAACTCACAATTTGAGTTACTTTATGGGATCCGAATCACGTCCAGAGCCGGTTTTCAGTTATCAGTGTTATTCTTGAAGTATTTTCCATCTATGAAATGTGGTATGGCCCAATTTTTAAAAGAGAAATGTTCCTGTACCCCGAGCCACCAAATCCGAGTCCGTTTCCGAACTGGTTTAACTGGGTTTAACTGTCCGCTAATAACGGTAATTTATTAATTTTTCATTAATTAACGAATTGTTGTTTTAACGCATTGCAGTTTTACATTGATTGCTTTAAATATTAGCTTTGCATGCTTTTGTCTTGCGCTTTAATTTCGTGGACAGTCTGTTAGAAACAGTTGTAATCACCAATCTCCAAATTAGTCCCCCAGATTGTTAACGGTCATCTATTCATTAATTAACTACTTACTTGAATGTACTTTAAAGTACTTTAAAGTACAATTTAAACCCAGTTAGCTCGGGGATGCGATGGGGGATTGGTTCTAATTTTAATTATGCAAATTAATAGCTTTTTATATTTAATAACTAAAAATACAGTCTCCATTTTGAACAAGTAATCCATTAAATGAAGATTTTTCAATGTTTGTAAACACATGTTTATATGCTTTAAAATATATTTGAAGAATAAGTTTTAAAATGTGTTTGTAAACACAGGTTTATATATTTGTAATACAGATTTTTTAATTTTTGTAAACACTAGTTTATATGCTTTAAAATGTATTTGTAAACACAAGTTTATATGCTTTACACACAGGTTTATATGCTTTAAAATGTTGTTTTCTTGCCAGTATATATTGGTTTACTTGCACAGGTTTATATGCTTTACACACATGTTTATATGCTTTAAAATGTTGTTTTCTTGCCAGTATATATTGGTTTACTTGCACAGGTTTATATGCTTTACACACAGGTTTATATGCTTTAAAATGTTGTTTTCTTGCCAGTATATATTGGTTTACTTGCACAGATTTATATGCTTTACACACAGCTTTATATGCTTTAAAATGTTGTTTTCTTGCCAGTATATATTAGTTTACTTGCACAGGTTTATATGCTTTACGCACATGTTTATATGCTTTACACAGATTTATATTGTTTTGTAAACAATTGTTGTTTCGAAGTAGTAGTTTCATTGTTATTTAATAGAGTTTTACATGCTTAGAAATTGGCATTATTGGGACAAGTTCTAAATTTATGATTGTTTCGAAGTAGTAATTTTATTGTTATTTAACAAAGGTTTGCATGCTTAGAAATTATAATTGTTGGAGTTTTGACTAACATAAAATAATTGATGAGGCTGCTAACAATTGTTGTTTCGAACCAGTAGTTTCATTGTTATTTAATAGAGCTTTGCTTGCTTAGAACTAGTAGTTTTGACTAACATAAAATTCAGAGCTGTAAACATTTTGGTGGGGGACGCGCTCGGGTATTGGTACAAATTTAGAGCTTTAAATTTTATGCTCGGGGACGAATTCGGGGATTCGTTTTTATTTTAAAAAATAAAAAATTAACTCATTTATAATGAAAGTTAAACACTTGAATGTAGTTGTTTAAACGCTTTCCTTTATATGTTTAAATTATCCGATTGTTTTGCTGCATTTGGTGATGCCTTTGTTAATTTTTTTAACAGAGCGTTTTTCTCTTCATGCAGCAAAATTATGTATAATAAAGAAAGATCGATACTGTTATTGCGCTGTATAAAATAAAACCTGATCTTTTTATCGCCGACATTCTAGAAAGTTGAGAGACACGTGCGAATACTTTGTTTGGGGTACAATTATCAGCTTCCTTTTTAAAATTCTCTTTGAACTCGCAACAGATTTGGGAAAAAGAAAACGCACCATGCACAAAGGACTTTGTTTTTGCGAGTGGCTAAAGGTGCAATCTTCTAACGAGAAAATAAGAAGAAACAAACTATAAACTTTGTTTACAGGGCTTGGCATTACGAAAATGACAAAATTCAATACAAAAAGAAAAGGAAAAACGGAACGTCATTGCTGCGAGGTTACAGAAGAAAATCAATATGCAATTCAATTCATTTCTCAAGTCAATAAATAGAAAAAGAACAAAATTCATACAACCTGGAACTACCTCTTGTACAATTCCTAACTCAAATGCTGCACAACAATACATGGTACTTGATGTATACAAAGAATACACAGCCCGAGAAAACTGTCAAGATAAGTCGGTCAAACTTTACAATTTATTTTTCTGCAACACTCACCTCTTCCTTTCACACAGCTCATCACTCCTGCCTGATATAAGGGGATGAACTAAGGTCAGTGGTATCATACATGGAATCATCATTATAGTTGTCATCCTTCTCATCGTCCCACCTCAGCACTTCACGTATGTACTTGAACACCTCATCCACAGTAGGCCGGTCACGGGCTCGGGATTGCCAGACGAACAATTTTTGACCCGTTAAAGATGAATAGAGATCCTTAAATTTCATGGCAATGTAATAGTAGGCTTGCTGTGCAAGGGACTGGTTGTTATGGTGAGTCCGGACTGGGCAGAAGTCACTAAACCAATCACACACTGACAGCTGGGCATTGCCGATTTTCTCCTCAAACAGGTCATACTTGTTCAGCACAAGAACAAATGGCGTATCGCGAAAACATGGCTGCCTGCCAAGTTGGAAATAGATTTTCATATGAATAAACAATATTTTGATTTTAACGAGGAACTATTTTTTGTATTTAATTTGTGTATATAACCTTATATTTTGCAAAGAAACATTTTTGCTGTAATGGTGGATTTTTCTTTATACTTCCAATTTTGTTGAAGTTTGGGTTACGCTAGTGTTAGACAAAACAAGAGTTCTATTTGTAAGGTAGATACCTTACGGTAGCTTCAAAAAGCTCTTTACTTTGCAGCATCTTATTCTGAAAAGGCCTTTCGTTGGCAGAACCAAGTGGGCCCCCCAGCTGGTCATAGTCACTGAGTGCCACACAGAAAATTACAATGCGCACATCTTCAAACATCTCAACCCATTTACATCCGTCGCTAATCCCCTTTGCGCTAACTCTAATCAACTGATATCTAACATAACCAAGATAACATGATATGTAACTATTCCTTCCCTCACAAAATAATCAATTAAACTTGGAGACATACAGAGAGAGGTAGAGAGAGAGATAAAGTACTTGGTAAGTGGTTGAGAATGAGCTTCGGGATTGTCATTATAGGGCTCAGACATAGGGCTCCGATCATCCAAAGAGAATTCAATGAAGGCCAAGCCGTTGCCTTGTGTTACTCCTTCAGCATAGATTATGTCTCTCTCTGACGGCTCATATTCATTGCTTGATATCTCCATTGCCTGCATTGATGTCACCATAATCATACACACCCATTCTTTTGTTCCTCACTGCATAATATATTAAAAAAAGTAGGAAATGATACCCGGCTCAAAAAGTACTCAGCAACATCAGGGAGGAAAGGCAGCTCGTTCTTGCGCTTGAATGTCTCCTGTATGGCACGGTCCCGCCACATCTCATCTACTGATGGTGCGTATTCCCGTGTGGCAGCTGGAAAGAACGCATCTAAGTCGCCCATTGCTATTATGTCCAGTAACCAATCAGAAAACTTTTTAAGCCTTGCATTTATGGAGTAGATGCATGCATCAGTCCCATTTGCTTCATGCCCATCTGCAAGGAGATAGATATAGTTGTAGGAAAGTGCAATTAGATTGTTGTTTGTTTTATCTTTGCATGTGCAAGGGCTTTTTCATGTTTGGTTGAAGGAGCCAATTGAAGCTTAATATTCAGTCAAACATTGAAAAAAGTATGTGTAAATAAAGGAGGCTACTAGTGACAAGACAGTTCATTTACTTTCAGCATGAGTAGGGTCACTTGGGCTTGTTGTCTCTTTCTGCTTAGATAGTTCTTCTTCCTCGAAGCGCTCACGACCTTCAAGCAAAATGCCAAGGTACTTGAACATATTACTTTGAATCATCAGCTTTATTTCCTCCAGCTCTTCTTCGGTAAACCTATTCCCGTACAAGAATTTTGCCTGTTTCAAATATTTAATAAACAAAAGTAAACATCATTTCCATGGTCTACCTATGAAGAAGTAGCAAATGAAGGAAAAGATAAAATACCCGACCTGCTTAAAAATGGTGCTTGTGCCAGATCCAGGTGGGCCCAGAAGCAGAAGTTTTTGGATGCGTTTGTGCTCAAGATAATCAGGCACGGGTCTGGCTATATAAGGAGTAGCTTCATCCCGGAACCCATTTGAATTCCCACGAGGCATGGGCAGTGAGAACAAGGTACAAGCCAGTCGTGTCAAGGTCTGACAGTTAAATTATGTACAGATGATTTTTAGAATATTGACAAAGCTTGACATAACATACGGCTTTTAGTAAAACCTTGTACAACATATCTCGCAAGAATGCTTCACAATTGGCTCCAGTGATAATGAGTCAACAAAAAAGTTAAACAGGAAAAACTTTAAGAAACGGAAAATAAACAGAATTAAACTAATATTGCCACATTTTTCCATCATAACCGTTCCGACAGCTTAACTTTCCATAAGTTAAGAGGGCTTACAAGGAAATTAGAAAAAATAATTAAAAGATAATAAGATAAGAACATACCGATTCCCATATCCTGCCCTTAATGTTATTCTGACCTTCTTCCTCATATCTACCGTCATCATATACCCAAAAATGTGTGTCCCTTGGACACTGCACATTTGCCACCTGGGAAATGACGGGAAGCTTAGCTGAGACTTAATTGTGGGTCAATCAAAGTTTATCTAGAGCTAATTGTTAAGTTATTAAATTCTTCTTTTCTTGTGGTGGGGTTGGGGGGCAGGTTGGAGGGTTATTGCACAGCACCATATTAGCAATTTTCATAACTTGCCAAAATTAAATCTTTAAACTATCAGATCAATTTAATAATGTAATATCACCGTACCTTTAGCACCCTTAGTTCAACTTTAGTGATCTCCCTCCCGTTAATAAACACTTGGGTGTTGCCATTACTCGCATTTGATTGGAGCTTCCCAGAAAAATTCAAGTTCGAACTGACAACCCTGTCTGGTTTTTGCCCCTCCTGCACAAGAGATCACTCTCAGGAAATGTGCTGCAATTCTATTCTTTTGTTATGTTCTTTAACTTTGTTTCAGTAAAGAAACGGGTAGCAAAGCAAACTTTCTCAAAAAATAAAGAAAAAAATTAACACCAACTCACAACATACATTTCCCCACAGCCCTGATTCCTTATCATACCAATACCGTCCAGGCTTCAACTTCTGAGGTGGCAATGGGCAGCTGAGCAATTCGGCCATCTCATCTGGTCTCAGTGGGAACCCATTTACAACCAGCTGCTCAGGCCGAAGCTGATTAGCAGGGCACTCCTTCTCAGCCTTCAAAATTTGCCTCACTTCAAGTGGGCTCAGCAACCGGCACAACATCCTTGATCCCTTCCCCAGCTTTGACCGCTTCAACTCGTCAATTGGCTGGCCAATGCAACCCACACACTTTCTCCCCTCTGGCATCGACCCCATTGCTCTTAGCACACAATAGCTACAGTACTTGGAGTCACACACCAAGCATGCCTCCTTGCTCTCCCACCTCCTCTTGCCGCACCGGCAACAGACCCGCTTGATCCCTTGGCCACCTTCCTTTCTAGAATCTCCCATGTATTGAGGGGATGTGGCTGAGGTAGTATTGTAATACTCATTGCTTTCGTACTTGTCATCATGGGATGATGGAAGGCTGCCAAAGGTGACGACTGGGCCCCTCCTCCCTTCGTTTTCTGCTGGAGTGCCCTGCCGAGACTGCTCAGGCCGCGGGCCTGGGGAGCTTCTGGCTGACTCTGAGTGGGACCCGTCAGAGAATTCAGAGTTTTGGAGGACAGAAACCACTGATTCCGAGCTGCCGCCAGAAGTGTGCAGGGTTTGGGCAATCCGGGAGACAGGGAGGGGAATTGGATTTGCAACAGGTGGCACCATGCCATTGGGGATCCGGTGGGGCCCTGACACGGGCTCTGCGATGGGGATTTCGGCGCTGTTGAGGTTAAATGGGTCGACCCGAGGGAGGTCATAGGGGACCGGAGGGCCGTCATACTCTAGAGCTATTGAGTAGTCAAGATTTGGGGGTGTTTCAGGTATGGGCGCACCTGGTGGCAGGATCCTTCTTAGCATATCCTGCCAGCTATCCCCATCCCCAACTGCTGCTGCCTTTTGTGCCATTTTTACTCACTCTTTCGCTCAAGATAAGTTTTCAAGGTTACGAAGAGTAAATTTGGAGAGAGAAATGCATAGAAAACACTTAAATTGAGCAAGTAATTACTCAACTTCAGTACCTTTGTATTAAGAAAAAGCAGAGAGGCTCGAGATAGAAAGAGCTCTACGACAAGATCCAAGCTTTAAAGGTATTCAAAATTTGAGAATAATGCTATAAGAAGAGGAAAAAATACCCAACTTTCTTAATCTTCCCAACTAACCCAAAATTCTCCTTTCTCTCTCTAGAAAATTCCTCCTTTTTGATCCTGCTGCTCACAGAAAGAACTAAAAAAAGAGGGGGCAAAAACTTAGCTTTTTGAGGTATCCCAAATATCCGAAGAACTTCTCGTGTCAAATTTGACTTCAAAGTAGTTCAAGGGAGACTTTTTCTTGATAAATTTCCGATCCAGTGAAAAATAAATTGATAAAAAAAACCCTAAAATTGCTAAATTTCAGGGCTCTCAAAGGATTGAAATTAGATTTGTTTATTCTAGAGAGAGAAAGTAGAATAGGAGGGAAGGAATCAAAAAAGGAGTTCAAGGTCCACACTTTTGAGAGAGAGAGAGAGAGAGAGACGGAGTGTGTGTGCATGCGTGTTGAGTCAGAGCAAAACTCGGATCGCATTCGGGTTCGTTTTTGAAAATAGGTATTATCCGACCCTTGGACCCTAGTTCGCCAGATTTGGATAATTTTATATACTCTTTCCTTTTGCTTGTAATTATTTGCAATCTGCTAGTGTAACTATGCTATATATCTAGTTCGCCTAATTTGGATAACTAACGAGAGCAGAGGATCGAAACCGCTCCATAGTCCGATCAGTAAATCGGTAATCATGATTTAGATCCGAATTTCCAATTCGCCCGGTAACTGAGTAGGGAGGGTGACACTACTCACTACTGTAATCTTTACTCTTTAGAGAGTGTGGAAGGGGATATCAAACGGTGTTTGCTGTTTTAGGACTAACAGAGGATCCGAAGTCCGAGACAGTGGATAGACGGGTCCGCATGATAGGGCAGTTGATATCCCATAAATCACCGTGATGAATTTCCATGTCCTTTTTTAAGAGATATTTTACGAGTTAGACAATAGTGCATCTTTTATTATATCAGGGCCCGTGTTTGTTAATTAACTTGGTAGTGTTTTTTATTACAATAACTTTTAAATTTGAAGTCTTAACGTTTGAGACATATGATCTATATAGATCAGTGTTGTAAAAGATGGTCAAGTTATTCGACTAATTAATTAGTCGTTTAGTCAATAGCAGCGGTCAAATTACGAACAGAAAGTGCAAAAAGTTGTTTACGGATGGAACATCAAAATAGCTAAGTTATATGATTAATCGTCTATTTTTTGTTTAAACAATCATTTAGTCTGTTTAATCGGTAATTTATTGGGTCATTTAATTTGTTTAGTTGGTTATTTATTAGGTCATGATCCATTTAGTTGGTCATTTCAAAAACTTCACATGGAAAAACATTATCTTAAATGTTAAATTGGTCTATATGTAGTATTGATTAATTAGTTACATATCAATTAATCGCTTGACAGCAACTCACACATCTGACGAGCTCATAATGTTATTTATAATATTGCTATATATGATAAGCAAATATATCCATATTTTGATACATACAATTTACTTGAGTTTTAAATAGCATATTATAACAATGTTATAGTGCTGCTATAGCATTTTTGAACCATAAAAGCTATAGCGCTATAGCGGTGCTATATGGATATAGCGCTATTTTTTTAATTGTTCTGCTATGACGCGATAAA
Source organism: Carex pumila (assembly GCA_033356055.1). Lineage (NCBI taxonomy): Eukaryota > Viridiplantae > Streptophyta > Magnoliopsida > Poales > Cyperaceae > Carex > Carex pumila. Next base: position 853,558 of record JARJHM010000011.1, on the reverse strand, counting down.
CATTATTTAAATCGCATTTTTTTATCAGGTTGAGATAATATGTAAAGTTGTCAAATAACTTTGTTATCAAAAGGGGAGAGAATCAATTTTTTTTTTTTGCTTGGATTGGTATATATAATATTTGACTTATTGATCAATGCAGTGATAATTCTTAAATTAGAAATATTTTATGAATTGAAATAGATTATAAATTTGCCGATTTGCGTAATTGTATATGAGACTATGAGTACTAGTCTCAAATGCAAGTCTCTATTCATCTTTTGTTATTAATAATTGTTTGAAATCCACCAGCTTTGGATTTAATGGTGATTTTTTCGCCTGACAAATATATCGCATGTCTTAGCTAATATGATATCTCTTATATATATATGAGCTATATTTCTGTGATTTTAGTAAAAAGCTATGACGTACAAATATATGTATCGGAACGACTGTATATGAGGTCGTTTGTGGTGAATATGAGTAACGTAAGTAATAATTAAGTGAATTTGTGTAAACACGAGAAAAGATATTCCATGTAGTCTAGGATTTTATTGATCATCTTTTAAGTTTTTTTAGCTCGTGACTATGTCACTAATAAAAAATTAAAAAGATCAAAGAGAATATATAATAATATAATCTTCAATTCTTATATAGACTAATTATGTATCGATCAATTAACAAACAGGTATCAATTCTTTAGTTGTTAAGTATTGATTTTTAATTTGTTTCCGGTATAAACTTGTAGATAAAACTTAGACAAACAAAACTTGCTTGTAAAGTGATCTGAGCACGTATTTATAGTATCAATTCATTAGTTGCTAGCTTGTAAATTGAAAACATATATAAAGTGTGAATTATGAGGACGGTTCAAATGCATCATCATTTTGATGTTCCAATATGCTCCACGTCATTTATCTCTATTTTCAAAGTTCAAATAGTTAATCCGAACCGCTCAACATGATATTCATAATAAGATATGGAGCTCAAATTTTATATTTTTTAGAATTTTTTTACTATTTTTTTAGATAGATACAATGTGACTTTATTGGATGGTCTAAAATCTCCTTAAGAAAGTGATTTTGTATTAATAAAAAAATTCTAAAAAATATAAAATTTGGTCTCCAAGCATATTTTATTATGAAAATCATGTTGAACAGTTCGGATCGACTGTTCGAACTTTAAAAATGGAGATTAAGGATGTAGTCCACGTGGAGCATATTGGAGCACCAAAATAATTGTGCATTTGAACCCTCCTAGTGAATTATATATAAATTTTATGTTAAGTAAATAGGTGAAATTCTCGCTTTGATCGGAGATGTGTTATATGATGGATGGTGATTGTGATAACAAATTAATAAAAATAATAATAACAGCTACATAAAATTTCAAATTCAGGGCCATTTTTTGAAGAATAATTATTGTTGGAATTTTATTTGAAAAACTCAAAATTTAGCATTTGTAATATTTGTTAACTTGAGGGACTAAACCGAAAATTGGATATTTGTTAAATATTTGCCCATTGGACAGAATCTTGATTGTACCTTATTTAGATATACGTTCTATGTTCAGATTTTCTCGATTCAAATCCGTTTAATTTTTTATTCATTAAGATATTAATGATTTTTCAATTATCCAATATTTTGAATGCCTTTCCTTTCTTTTAATAAATTCAATTAATTGTTACTATATAAGCTCATCTCTTTTTCATTCCGATATTGAGATATTGAGAAGATAGTAGAAAAAAGAACTGATGAATATCAGTCTCCATTTCTCTTTGTTTGTATTAGTCTCCATTTTCTTTTTACTCTCCCACATATTCTTTTTATTTATTTAAATTATCAAGTTCTGATTTATGCTGAATATTACGGAGTTATCGTTAGTTGCTTCCATGGCATGTCTAACAAGTAATAACCTCGGATTATTTTGGTTGCGGCTCCATTTTGCATGATAAGACGAAATGCATTTAAGGACAGTGCTTCGCACAATTCAGATAACTCTATTTCAATTTGATTTATTTTAACTAATTTATAATTATCTGAATATTCTAAAAATTTATTCCAACAATATTAAACGTATTTCTGTAATTCGGATATGATTGATTGAAACTAGATTTTGTGATAGATTTAGTTATTAATTTGATTAACTTGTAGTCAGTGTAGTTGAGAAATTCTATCATGTAGAATCAAGGACGACTTATATAATTTTATAGATCTGTTATATTTTTTTTTTAAGAAGCAGGTATATACCTGATTTTCATTACTAAACAAAAACCAGATTACAATGTTTGAGACCCAGTACCAAAACTAGTAGTAATAATAACATAGAACAAAACTTACAAACATATAACATAGGCATCAAGCATATACCATTAAGCAAAAACTAAAACCCGATAGACAAAATAATCTGCACTAAAACATAAACTATCACAAAGCATATAAACATTCATATAAAAAAACACAACAAAAACTGTATCTGTGAAGCTACATGTGCATCCATCTTCACAGTTCTTCATCCCTTATATGATCGATCCCAAGCATAGGGATTATATCCATGCCAGCCACCATAGGGATAGTAAGTAAATCGCCTGATAGTCCCTTTACATCAAGAGGCAACATACACATTAGTTTATCCAAAGTATTATATTTTTTATTAGAACACCAAAACCTAGTAATAGAAAGAATTTGTGTTCCAAAACTACTAGCCTGTTTTGCAATGCCCGCCTTGAAAATAACTCTATTTCTCTCAAACCATAAAGTCCATAAAACTATACCTATAATTACCATAATAAGATTCTCATACTTCATTGGAATACAACTATATCCCACAATTCATCAAGTGTTGTACATGTAAAAGTGAAGTTATTAAATTCAGCTACCCAACACCATAGTTGACTAGCCAAAGGGCAAGTCAAGAATAAACGAGAAACTTATTCATATGAATCACAAAATACATAATGTCAGTCACCCTGCCAACCCCTTCTACCTAGATTATCCCTCATCAAAATCTTGTTTTGTTTGGCCAACCAAAGAAAATTTCTAATCTTTAAAGGTATATGAGCTGTCCAAATATTAGAAAATGTAGAGTTTGAGATTCCACCAAAAGCCAACCAGGCATATAAAGAATGGACAATAAATCTACTTGAATTAGTCCATCTCCAAACTAATTAGTTATTAGTAGAGCTCAGGTGAAAATTATGAAATTGTGATAATAAAGCACACCACTCTATATGATAAATACTCACTAACTGTCTATAGAAATCAATTTGTAAACCATTTAGGATAAACATCATGTAAGGCACTATTATCAATCCATCTATCAAGCCAAAACCTGATATAATTCTCATTTTCCACCTGCCAATCAGTATTAACTTCAACAATATTCTTATTTCTCATAATGTCTTTCCAAAAAGGGGAAAGCGGACCGTAAGTACCTGGAACACTATACTTCTGTATCAAAATTTGTTTCCAAATGCCTGAGTGTTTATCATCTAAAAATCTTATTAGCCACTTAGCTAATAAAGCTTTGTTCATCATTTGTAAATCAAGGACACCTAAACCACCTAACTTTTTGCTCCTACATACCCTACTCCAATTAATAAGAACATGTTTTTTCCTCACTGTGTTTCTACCATACCATAAAAATCTCCTACATAATTTATCTATACGCAATCTAATAGTAGTAGGCATATTATATAAGGATAGCCAATATAAGGGAATAGCTTAAACGACCGAATTCAACAATGTCACTCTACTTCCTAAGGAAATTAATTTACTTTTTCAATATTGTAATATTTTCTCAACTTTCTCTGTTAGCTCATTCCAACAGTTGATGACGCCAATTTATATAGCAAAACTACTTTTAAGTACAAAAAAATGGCAAAAAAGCGTATGCAAAGTAGCTATTTTTCTGAATTATTTACCGCAAACGTGTTTTTAGGCTATTTTGACAAGTTTTATAGAAAGTTACATAATTAGGCCAAAAATAGAGCAAAAATGTCATATTTAGGCAATTTTGAAGATGGCATCAAAATAAGGCATCACATGGAGCATGCAACACCTCACACGAAGTGCACAACATGCAAAATATTGAAATTGCATAAAATTCGCTAAGTCAAGAGCCGTACAGCCAAAATCGAGTCCGCATATAGCTTGGTAGGATTAAAATAAGTAGTGATTTTCTCTATCACTTGACTTAAAATATTGTCATTTATCGAGTTACAATTACTCATTTTCTATAGAATTAGATTTATTTTTGTTATTTTACTTGATTTTGGAGAATTTTAGATTTTCAATGATATTCAAGCTAAAACAGGCATAAAATGAAGCAATTCTGACACTTAGTCTCAGGCATACGGATGCCCTCATCCGTATGCGACCCAGAGAGTTGCCGTGTAGGAAATTATGCCCTCTGTGCAGTTTACCCATGAACTGCATGTGACTTAGGCATATCCATATAGACAACTGCCAGAACAGCGGTTACAGCTCTAACTTGCCAACCAAGGCCTATATATGCATTTGGACGAATGAAAAACACATCGCTGGACTACCATTCATCATTCCACACTAAAGAGCATAGAATATTATGTTAGAACTAGGGTTTATCTTATGGAGGCTATGCAAAGGATATAATAGTAAACTAGAGAAGTCTCCATTAGAAGAGAAGGAAGAGGTAAGATCTAAAGATGGTGTGCATGAGAGAAGAGACAACATGGGTGTTCTTGTTGGCCTTGGGAGCCCTCAACTTATCTGTTTGACTGGATTTGTAAAACATACATAATTGCATTTTACAGTTTTTCTTCTTGAGTATTTGTGCAAGTTCATGACAAGTGAAGGATCAGTAATTACACATCAATGATGAATTAATGAACTATGATACAACATCAAATATGTAGTCATGAAGCACGAGACACTGGGTAGCAAAAACATTAATTCAAGATTAAAGATAACATATATGTAAGATTGGAAAAATAAGTTTGAGATTGACCTAAGTGAGACCTACTGTTGTAACAGTCCAGTGACCGTTACAACGGAATAAATAAATCCTCTGCAAAACTCATAATGCATAAAATAGGGTTTAGTGTCATGTAACGCTAAACCAGTCAGAGGATTTCCGTTGTGGAAACTGTTGTCATGGTTATTGACCATTATCAACAATAACCATCGTTATACTCCAAACTACTCAGATTAACCTACCATTGTAACGGTCCCTTGTACTGTTACAACGGTCAGCACCATTTACTTCATTTTTATCAGCTCTTTATAAATAGAAGCTATACCAAGGTTTGGAGAATAGCTTTAGCCGCCTCCAACTTCAATATTTCACTCTAGGGAAAACCGTTGTTGCTTGTGCACTCAAACTTCAATATACACAATCAATCTCAAGCTTATTCAATCAATCAACCAACTCCTAGAGTGATCTTACGTGATCGAATCATTTACTACTTTAAGCCTTGTGCTCACCTAGCAATCTTTTAGTCATCGCGAATCGGATTGTCTTGTTAGGGTTGTGTGACTTTTCAGAAGATTGTAAGGGCTCACTGGTTTCACCTTATAATCCTTTTTCATTAGGTAAAGAAAGGTGCGTCATCTAAAAGGTCATGAACCTTGGAGACGTAGGCGTTAGTGCCGAACTCCGTAAACAACTCTCATGTCAAGTATCTCTAAACTCTATTATTTACTTTATATTTAGTTTAGGATTAAGTTATTCTAATTTTCACCAAGAATAACTCATAGACACACTAAAATATTATTAAATAGACAAAAATATAAAAAGGTCTATTCACCCCCTCTAGGTGCCTTCGGGACCAACAGTTCTCATTCCATCTCTCTTTATTATTCTCTTTATTCATGTCTTTTGTCTCTTTCGTTGTTGAACCCGCCATGAGCGGCTAAGCAACCATTTTCTAGGGTGAAGACATGTAATATTGAATTCTTATGAGTTTAATCTAAGGTTTAATTATATTTATCATTTGCTTATGATCCAAATTATTTCTAAGATTTACTCTTTGTATCACTACTTGAAATGGTGCGTTCTAACCTCGAAACATATGAAGATGTACACTTTATGGTATGCATATAAGATTGACCAGTAGGTATAGGATTCAATTATCTTAGATCCAAGTAGAATAGACGTAATTGTTGACATCTGGCAATCCAAACTTCAGTTAGAAACCTATTAGAGTATAGATGAGTAGACGAATGTCACACTCTATAAACTGATAGTGGATTAGGATAAGGTATCATTCCCTTACCAGTCATACTTAATTAGGGTGTTACAATATAACAATGACTAACACTAGAACAGGATTAACAACTCTCAAATTGCATTTAATACCAATACAGGACATGTGCGGTTCTGATCAAACCGTGTGCGATTCTGACTGGAGGTAAAACTAGTTGTGTACGATTTATGTAGTAGCATGTGGATTGTGACATAACCGCATGCAATTGAATAACTTTACTTGACATGTTTATGCAGTAGCATGTGGATGGTTGATAGGGGTGAAATAAGTCATTATTTTTCCTATCACTTAGTTTAAAATATTGTCATTTATCGAGTTACAATTGTCTATTTTCTAAAGAATTATATTTCTTTTTGTTATTTTACTTGATATAAGAGAATTGCATATTTTCAATGATATTCAAGCTAAAACATGTTCAAGACATAGTTCATTATGTTTCCTCCAAATTAAAGCTATCAATACTATATGAAGTTCAAAGTTTTTAAACTACTTCATCGATGCACAATATAAATATTCAACAATTTGTTTTCATAAAGTTCATCATTTGATATTTCAAATCCATTTGATCTTTGATTCATTAAGATATTAATGACCTTTCAATTAACCAATAATTTGGATGCATTTCATTTCCTTTAATGAATTCAATTAATTGTTACTATATAAGTTCATCTCTTTTTCATTCCCAATATGAGAAGACATTAGAAAAATAAACTGATGAATATCAGTATATCACTCTCCATTTCTATCTGTTTGTATCTAAGAAAAGAAAAATAAAAATAAAATTTTCTTTTACTCTCCCACATAATCTTTTCATTTATTTCAATTATCAAATTCTGATTTATGCTAGATACTGTAGAGTTATCGTCAGTTACTTCTATGATGTGTAAGGAGCAACAATCCTGGATTATCTTGATTGTGATTCCATCTTACATGATGAGACGGAATACGCTTAAGAACAATGTTTTGCACGATCCGAGTAACTATATTTCAATTTGATTTATTTTAATTAATTTATAACTATCTGAATATTTTGAAAATTTATCCCAACAATTATTTCAATCCCCCCACTTCAGTATCTGCATCGTACCCACATTAACAATAGAGGGATATTATATTATAGTCCTTCTTTTTCAGTCCCTGCACTCATCTCCGCGTCAATCTTCATAGGTATAAATACTTGGAACATAAGATCTTGCAAAATAAGATATTAATACTTGCATGCGTAACTTGATATGATCATTTTCTTTTTCAGTCCCCCAATTGTCGTCGCATCAATCTTTCTCTAATGAAGTAGTAGCACTAGTGGAAAAACATGAATCAGGATCAGCCTATCTGGATCAGTTATATGAAACAACCGATACTAATACCTATCTGGATCGGTTTTATGAACAAAACCGATCCTAAAAACTAGTTAGATCGGGTTTTTTAGTCAACCGATCCTAATTTGTGAACTATCAGGATCAGTTGTTCTAAACAACCGATCCTAATAGTTTATTAGGATCGGTTTTTTAGAACAACTGATCCTGATACAATTTTTTTTTTCAAAATTGGTTCTGCAAAAAAAAAAAAAAAAAATCAGGATCGGTTTTATTGCTAAAAACCGATCCTGATAGTATCTGGATCGGTTTTTAGCAATAAAACCGATCCAAATAGTTTTTTTCTTTTATTTGGAAAATCTTTTCATATGGTTATGTTTAAATAAATATAAAAAAATTACATATTAGAAATATAAGTTAATTATTTAATAGAAATTTTATTTAATTTTCAAATTCTACTTAAATAATATTAATGCAATTTTGATGAAAATTAATGTAATTTATATTATTAAAATTTATGTGGTCATGTAGAGTTGATTTTTGCCGAACCAACTTTAAAAAAAATAGTATCAAGATCGGTTTTTTATAAAAAACCCATCCTAATATTTTATATGAGAAACATCACTGAACCCCACTCATATTGATGGTCTATCAACCATCAAACGGCTACCATTTATTTTCTTTTCTGTTTGGTAATGCATGTAGACGGATAAATATTAAGAAAAATGTGAAAAATATAAAAATTATTTATTTGTTTTTGTATGGCCAAATCAACTCTACCATGATCAATTTTGTACAATTTTATTATTATTAATGGCATCAAATTGTTAAATGGAATGCAGACCGTTCATTTCTGCATGATGATCCAACGGTGAGTCTGTAATTAAATGACATGTAATAATTTTTAAAATGATCAAGATATAACATGGAACATTAATAACGTAAAAGTGCCGAAGGCCCGACAACTGTAAGTCTTGATCCAACGTAAACTATTTACGGCCGTGCGATGTTGCTATATTGTTTTGCTTTGATGAACTAGTAAATGAATCCCGAATTGTATCAAATTTTATAATAGTGAAATTAATATGACATTCTTTCATTTTAACGGTTCCGATCGACCAAATGCTAATGTTCGTATTCGTTCCTTCACAACCCCACACAACAAGGGTTCAAGTCCTATGTATATTATTATATGGCACAAGTCATTGATGCATCATGCATGATTGTATAAAAAAATTCAATAGTCAAAATGAATTCAAAATGAAATATCAATGTCAAATAATTAATTATATTATCACATAAATTTTAATAATATAAATTACATTAATTTTCATCAAAATTACATTAATGAAATATCAATGTCAAATAGTACATATCTGCTGTTTAATATTATTTAAGTAGAATTTGAAAATTAAATAAAAATTTTATTAAATAATTAACTTATATTTCTAATATGTAATTTTTTATATTTATTTAAACATAACCATATGAAAAGATTTTCCAAATAAAAGAAAAAAACTATCTGGATCGGTTTTATTGCTAAAAACCGATCCAAATACTATCAGGATCGGTTTTTAGCAATAAAACCGATCCTGATACAATTTTTTTTTCAAAGTTGGTTCTGCAAAAAAAAATAAAAAAAATCAGGGTTGGTTTTTTATTAAAAACCGACCCTGATTTTTTATTTTTTATTTTTTTTTGCAGAACCAATTTTGAAAGAAAAAAATTGTATGAGGATCGGTTTTTTATAATAAAAAACCGATCCTGATATTTTTTTTTTCAAAAAAATTAGTATCAGGATCGGTTTTTTTATAAAAATCGATCCTGATACTATTAGGATCGGTTCTTTATAAACAACCGATCCTAATGATAACTTCCTATATAACCAGCTTAGCTAGGGTTCTTCTTATTTTCATTTCGTGCCTCTCATTTTCAATTTAGCATCTCTGTCTCTGTCTCCGTATCTCCCTCTCAAATCCTCAGTACTCTGTCTCTCTCTCTGTCTCCGTCTCTCCCTCTCCTCCGTGTCTCTCTCTCTCTTTCTCTCCGTCTCTTCCTCTCAAATCCGAGCCTCTCGCACCTCCGGCTCAATTGTGCCAGTTTTTATTTTTTTTATTATTTCAAAAATTAATTAATGGTGTTTGTATATTGTTTTACAGTTTTGAGGACATCTCTCTCAAGTTACTTAATCATCCGGCCGATCAACTATCATGGTATTAGCTTTATCTAATTTTCTCATTATTATACTTTTGAAACACATTTTTTTGTATTTTTTATTGGAAAATGTTTTTCCATCTAATTGTTACCTTTGTTTTTGTTTTTATGGTCTTTTTTAATCTCAAGTGATGCGATTGCAAAAGAGATAATTATTGATTTTTTTTATTGTTCTGCTTTACATTAATTGCATAAATGTGTGTTAATTGAAAAAATAGCCCAATTAGTCACTTGTATATTTGTTAATTAATTTTTTTTGGATTTAAATTTCTTGTTATAATATGTAATGCTTCACAAAACTTTGTATAAAGTACATGAATTTTTTGTAATAGTTTAAGATGTCTATGACAATTAATTTAGAATGTGTATATGATATTTAATTGATTATTGCTTCTTATTGTGCAAAAAAAAAAAAAATTTAGGATGCTGGCCAGCAAAATATATATGGAAGCTGGTCAAATAAATAAAAATATTTTAGCTTCAATAAAACATCAGGATCGGTTTTTATTGAAAAACCGATCTAGATATGTAATTTTAAAAAAAAAATCGAAAATACTATCAAGATCAGTTTTTATATAAAAACCGATCTTGATAGTACGTAATCTGGATTGGTTTTTATATAAAAACTGATATTGATATGTAATTTTTAATTAAAAAAAATTCGAAAAAACTATCAAGATCGGTTTTTATATAAAAACCGATCCTGATATGTAATTTTTAATTAAAAAAAATTCAAAAAAAAAATCAAGATCGGTTTTTATATAAAAACCGATCTTGATAGTACGTATCTGGATCGGTTCTTAGTCAAAAACCGATCTAGATAACAACTATTAAGATCGGTTTTGTTAAAAAACCGATCCTAATAGTTTCTATTTGGATCAGTTCTTTAAAAAATATAAAACCGATCCTGATAGTATCAGTATCGCCTTCAACAGGATCGGTTGGATTCCGATACTGATATGTGTATATAACCGATTCTGATTCCATATTTTTCACTAGTGGAAGGACCTTGTCTCCCCTCATCAACCTTCCTTAATCATCCCAGCGTCAACATTCATCTAACAAAAATAGTTGACCTCGTAAGTATAAATAATTCCGTGCATAGGTATAAGTATTTGCAGTACTTGATATTAATACTTTTAAATGTAATCCAGTGTCATATGTAAAAAAAAAATACTTGTAAGTATAGATATAAATACTTGTGTGACGAGAGTCCAAAAATACGTCATTATGTATCTCATTTGAAAAAGAAAATTGCGTATAAGATGTTCGTGGTTTTGAATTCGCAAAGTTCTTCACAGATCGTTAGAATATGAACGAGATTAAACGGAAAAAAAAAAATCTACCTCTAAAAACACATACGCCCACCCCCCACCCGTTAAGATGCGAGTACAATGTGAGTACTGAAATACGGATACTCATATCAGCTTCTTTTCTTTAATGAATGTAGCAAATTTGGAAGCGGAAATATCCCACAGACATCCGATAAGATTCAATATGATGTTCAATTTAAACCGTCCGATTCATATTGTTGTGCTTTGTATGATAATTAAAATTGTAGACCCTCTCTCAAAACTAAAACGAAATCGACGTAAATCTCGATATGAATCGAACATAATTAGATTTGATGGTGGATGGACCTTCGCTTCCAGCAAATCTCCTTCTTAGAAGCCTTCTAGATCAAACAACCTCGACAATCTTGTCAGGTTTATTTTCAACTCCAACTAACTTACCATACTTACTAAAACAGAATGAATCATGCTGAATGATTTGAGGAGGATGGATCACGTCCCATCAAAATAACATAGTTTAACGTGAATTGAGAATTATCAAACTCGTACAGGAGAAAAATAATTTAATTCTATTTCATTATTTTATCCTCCCTCTAGAGTCAATCCAACGAATTTTTCTTTTCATTAAGGACCAAGGATAAAATTCTTAATTCGCACACAAAATATTAAAATAAGTAAACAATAAACTTGCCTCCTACTAGTTCCGACTTGGCGACTTGGAACTGGAAGGTGGACATGGTCCATGGACCGTGACCCTCTAAACTGTCGATGAATAATTAAAATTATTCATTCTAAACTTCCTCCTACCACTCTGTAAGACTCTTAACTTTCTAACAAATATCGTATTAATTGTAATAAATAAATCTGGAACAGAAAATCCGGCCTGTCAACATATTACAAAACTCACTGAAAAATAAGCATCTTTGTACGATCGTTATTGATAGTTCTGTTCCGCACTCTTCTTGACCAATATATTAAATGTCAATACAGAGCGTAGCTTTATCAAAATTCAGAGCTACGATAATTTTGGAGTATACAATTTCCATCTTGCTTTTTTGTAAGCCGACGCCTGGTCAATAAAAGATGCTTGTGTAGCCTTCTAATTTTCTCTTTGTTTAGTTCTCACTCAAAGAAAGATTATTATAATGATAAATAAAATGTTTTTTTTTCTAGTCCTCCAGATGTGACCTTATTTGTTTCTCATTATATCCGAAAGTGATGATCAAATGACATCAGCAATTGGATTCGGCACCGATTTATAATTAGTCAAAAAAATTGAACTGTCCATATTGATCTCATAAAATCAGAAGCATCAATCATTTTAATCTTCGTATCAGCGAAGAAAATATAATCTGGATCCATCGAATCCCCAGATGTGTACAACTCTCAATTATTAAATTTATTGCTAAAAGAAGGATAAAACTGAATGTTTATTTTTTCATGCACTCGAATAAAATAAAAAAGCGATATCTTCTTCCATGGTAAGAAATTAAAATAAAATAAAGTACTTTTTTTTTTTCTTTTTCTTTTTTTTGGCGCTAGCTGCCTAAGCTGGTAGATACAGACAATGACACTGTGAGGCACGAGATACGCAATCTTCTCTTCATGATCTCGACGTCTCGTCTCGAATTCAGATCCAGTTCAGTAACTGATTGAGTAGAGTGAGATCTGAGTCGTCATTTTTAATCTGGCACGAATTTCAATACGGACCCTGTATCGCTCGCCCGGGATTTCATTGTACTAAGGGCGGTACCTGAGAGATACCGTTTCGTCTCATCTCTCTGTTTTTTTTTTTTTTTTAATTGAAAGCCCTTGGGCATTTCGTCGCATCTCTCGGTCTCGTGGCTGCAGACTGCAGTTAGGCAGACAGCATTAGAATCTGTTTGTGTCTTCTGTGGCAGATATAGTGCTTCAATATATGCAGCAACGGTTTCCTCAACTGTTTTAGTTTAAACTGTTGATGTGTTTCCATCAGAGAAATTTTATAAAGTATCTTATCAAATCATAAAATAAAATATTATTCTTTTATTTTTTTTTTGACAAATTGTCCTTGTGACCTGTGGGTTCTATTTTTATTTTTAAGTTATCATATTTAAAGAAATCATTCTTACATATCAGTTTTCTAATTGTTACGTATGATTTTTTTTTTTTTTTGCATTATTACAAACAAACTTTTTATGCAACTTTGAATAGAAACTATTTTTTATACATGGTCGATAACTGCAATTCTTATTATTATAAGAATGTTAAAATATTTTGAAATTACATATTTTTCAAATTATAAAAGGTAATTTTTTGGGTACCTCTAAAATTTAATAAATCAAATAACATTTTTCTTTCGTCATTTTGGTAGCATTTAATTTTACAACTTTAATTATATATAACTATCAGTTACAAGCACGTGATACTTTTAATTAGTTTGAAAATTAAATTCGAAAATTAATTTGAAATTTAAATTTGAATATGATTTGGAAATTAAAGGCACAAAGTTCAGGGCTAGTGGAACATGCTAAAGCTGACATCAAAATATAGTTTCTTAGAGAATTTTTAAATCATTTTAAAAAATATCACTTTCTTAAATGTAAAATATTATGTTTCTTAGACAATAAAGTAATAATATAAGCACAGATTCTTCTATCTCGATTCATTTTTATTTTTTTTACTCTAAAAAAAGTGAACATTGGCTAAGAAATATTTTACATTCAAAGGATAGTTCTATCCTTGCTTATATTATTGCATACAAAACAAAATATTTTACATTTAAAAAGGTAATACTTTTTTAAATTCTTTAAAAATTCGTTAAGAAATTACATATTTGATGCGAACTTTAGTGTTCTACAGTGTTGTTCCTTTAACTAATGCCTTTAATTCCCAAATTAATCAGAAGTATCCGCTTGTAATCGATAATACTAAAATGAAGTACAACTAAAATGCGAAAACATAAATGTTATTCAATTTATTAATTTTTAGAGGTACCCAAAAAATTATCTTTTACAATTTGAAAAATTAAGTTATTTCAAAATATTAAACATTCGTAGTTATGAATTGCGTATAAGTTATGGACTTTATTCGTGTAATAACGACTGAACGACGTGCAGTGTTCAAAGTTTTGGAATTTATTGATAGCCACACAGATTACTACAGAGAGAGAGCCTCGGAAGAACCGGAATAATTATAGTCGAGAATTGGGCGTGAAATAGCAAAAGCAACCTGAACAGGAACAGGGTGGGGGCTGGGGGGACCGTCAGCACGTGTCATCCATGCGTCATTTACTGTAAATTGAATTTTCACATCCTTGGATCCGGACCGTTCTTTTAATAATACTGCCCCTGGGCTAGTCCGAATCTCAAAGAGGATGAGAGTAAATCCCAAACCGTAAAATGAGGGAAATATTGTACACATATTGGAGAGGATACTTTTGAATGTAAATCGCACCGTACATGCGCCTAATTCACGCTTCGTTATATCATTCACTAATAAATATAAGAATAATTATAACAAACCCCCCACTCTCATCCCCCCATTTTTTCCGCACTCTCTCTCTTCCTTAACTGCCATATATCCCCCTACTAATTTTCTTAAAAGTTTCATTTTATCCCCCCACTAATTATAAGAAATCCCCCACTCCCATCCCCGCATTAATTATGCCTTCCTCTAATATCAATTCATGCATTAATTATTCCTTTAAAACCAATCTCTGCATTAATTATACTGTTATCTAAAAATAATTTTCGTTAATAATGCTTATCTGTTAATTGATGTTCAAAAAAGTATTTATCATTATTTTTGAAAAGTATTTATCCTTATAACATAGAGTATTTATCCATGTAACATAGAGTATTTATCATTATGTCTGAGAGTATTTATCATTGATGTTTTTACTGTAAGTTGCAATTATGTCTGAGAAGTATTCATCTATGCAATACAAAGTATTTATCTATGTAACATAAAGTATTTATAATTATGCATGAGAGTATTTATCATTGATGTTTTACTGAAAGTTGCAAGTATGCATGAGAAATATTTATTCATGTAACATAAAGTATTTATCCATATAATGTAAAGTATTTATCCATGTAACATAAAATATTTATCATTATGTCTCAGAGTATTTATCATTGGGTGAGGGGATTGTTTATTTAATGGTCTCCAGTTGTGCGGGGAGAATTAATGGATTGATTTATTCTTTCATAAATAGAGATCATTGCATAGGGTTTAATACCTGACAAATTCAAGTTAAATACTTCGATGCTTCAAGTTAAATACTAACAGTTTTTTAAACGCTCATTAATGATTGAGTGGTCCCCCCATGTTTAATGGTCCCCAGTTGTGCGGGGATGATTCAAAAAAAAAGGAAATTTTGTGCGGGGATAATTAATGGATTGATTTATTCAGTCATAAATAGAGATCATTGCATAGGGATTAATACTTTGCAAATCCAGGATAAATACTTTGATGCTTCAAGTTAAATACTAACATTTTCTGCGGAGCATTAATGATTGAGCGGTCCCCCCATGACTTTTTTGGCAGTTAGTGCGGGGTTTTTTGCGGGGATAGACCTGCGGGGATTGTTATCAGCGTCCTTAATATAAGCAGGTTTCGATTTTTAACGGTACCACAAACCAAAAAGATAGAGGTAGAGGTCCTATCGGGTTGGGTTGGGTCGGGTCGGGTCCGGATTCTATTATATTTGGATCCGTATTCTAAAAGTGTTCGAGTCCAAATTTCGATTCATACACTTATTTGTTTCAATTTGGATTAGATTCGGATCCGGGTACCTATCTACCCGTAGATATTTCGGGTTCAGTCTTTCAGTTCTTGATAGTTATATACCCATAACTTGTTTGTAGATTATTGGGTTCAGTTCGGATACAAGGGGTTCCGGATCTGGAGCAGGTATATGTCACAAAAAAATCAAGAGGATGAAGAAAAAATAACTTTAAAAAAAATATTAAAGAAAAAAATAATTTTTTAAAAGTAAAATATTATAGATAACGATTTCATTTTTTATGATTCAAAAAATTTATGAATGAAATACTAATAATTTGTAGAACTGACATATCAATAAGAGTAATAAATTTTCATTATTATGCAAAGGATATTAAGGCAAATATTAAAGGATGTATTCATAGTAATAAATTTTATTTAAAAAATTAATGCGACTGTTATAGAAGAAATAAATTTGGCATCCATATAAATCCAAAATTTTTATAAATATCCAAATCAAATAACAAATTACGAAATCTACCCTATTTTGCAAAAAAATTTAAAAAATACCCAATCCGGTTATTTAATAACCAGATTTGATACAAATTTCCGGTTAACCACTGTCCGGACTCAAAAAAATAAATTCGGTTAATGGTTAACCGGATTTTTGCATTTTTCTTTTTTGTATTAAAATATTAAAAATGTTGAATATATTTCTTTAAAAATAGATGTAATACAATATAATTTGATTTATTAGAAAGACTGCAACAAATAACCTGGATCAATATTTTTCAGATTGAATTTTTCGCGGCTGTAAGAAAAATTAATATATTTCTTTATGTGTTATTGGCAAAAAATAAAAATAATTAGATTCTGAGTTATTGATCCCGGTTCAAAAGTCAATTCTAGGTAATCCAAAAAATATTGTGACCTTTCTAGTACATTTAATTTATAAAAAGTTGTATCTATTTTGAAAATTCTTTTTGAAAAATAATTATTAAATAAATTAAAGTTTTTTATTTTTTTCAAAAATAGATTCAACTTTTTATAAATTAAATGTACTAGAAGGATCACAATATTTTCTGGATTACCTTGAAGTGACTTTTGAACCGGGATCAATAACTCAGAATCTAATTATTTTTATTTTTTTCCAATAACACATAAAGAAATATATTAATTTTTCTTACAGCCGCGAAAAATCCGATCTAAAAAATATTGATCCGGGTTATTTGTTGCAGTCTTTCTAATAAATCAAATTATATTGTATTCCATCTATTTTCAAAGAAATATATTTAACATTTCTAATATTTTTAATACAAAAAAAAATTCTGTTTTCAAAAAAAAAAAATGCACAAATCCGGTTAACCATTAACTGGAAATTTGTATCAAATCCGGTTATTGGATAACCGGATTGGATATTTTTTGAATTCCATTGCAAAACATGATATATTCCATAATTTGTTATTTGATTTGGATATTTATAAAATTTTCGGCGTATAAACATAATAAATATGTCACTGCATTCTATTTTTTCATATTCAAAAAAGTACTGGACTCACCATGGCTTATGCAAAACAAAAAAATAAGAAGCAAGATAAGCCCATGGCTACGCAATAAAAAGAGTAGAAAATTAATATGCAAAGTTGTATTTTTATATATTAATAGTTATTAATATATGTTGTATCGGGTATTTATACGGGTATCAGGTCGGGTTCGGTTATAGGTCAGATAATTAAATGAAACTCATATCTTACCCATTACAGTATCAGTTCCGGTTCGGATCCAGGTCGGATATTAAATTATTAATTTTGTAACCATACCCATAATTTAACCGGTTATATTTTTTAAACCATACCCTATCCAAATTAATCGGATCCGGTTCGGTTCTAGATCGGATCCGGGTAATCGGATAAAAGTAGCACCTCTAGATAGAGGCAGTGTTTAAATATTCATTTTATATGCAGTGTGTGAAAAGTTATCGTATATGCAGATTTTTATGTAGATTTATATATGCGGATTTTAAATGAGAATTTATATATATAACAAGTATCCTGTAATATGTGGTACAAACCAATGTTAATATTGTAAATCGGTATTTTGATCACTATTAATGTACTTTAAACCGTAGTATAAATTACTGGTAATATACTCTAAATTTGTATTTTTATTACTGTTAATATACTTTAAACCGGTAATATGTTTTAAATTGCATGTATATTTAAACCGAATATATATTTTATATTCAAATTGCAACTGAAGATTACTACACTGGATAGATGGTACAACGTACGATCTCCCATTACTTCACCTCTGTTACGTGCTCGCATGATCCATAAAAATTAAAAGTTTAAATTTTAATGGTTCGTCCGATAAGAAGTTGTTATTTTTATTTTAAAATAATTATATTAAATGTGTTCATTGGAGTAAAATTCTAAAAAGTATCATGTTATCTTGACAACGAGTTCATGAAGTTGATTCCTTCCATTTCGATTGTATAAGATAAACTTTTTTTGACCAAGGAGTGAATTACAGCCATAAACAGAGACAAAGGGAAGAGAGAAAATGTAATCAATTGATCTCTATTTTTTTAATTTTTTTATATTTATGCATGTTTTATATAATTAAAAAAAATTGTATGTTATTATGAAATTGACTCTTAATTTTGGTAGAAAAAATTTATATGATTGATTTTTATGTGTTTATATCTCATAGTTCAATAGTTTGATTCTGCCTCTAATATTGAACATCATGTACAACAAAAGACAACAAAGAAGTCATAAATATATAAATTCATATCTCGTTCGATCATAACTTCATTCAATAACTGTAGAAGTTGCGGAAGTATTTATTCAAAAATTATATAATTGTATGGAATGAGATTCTATTGGGTAGAGTTTCACTGTTAAGATTACACTTGGTTCTAGCATAACTTGAAGATCAAGCCGAATCATCTAGAAGATATATATCTACTCAAAAGAAGAAAATAAGAAATTAAAAGATATTAATCATATCTAGTGAAATAAGCAATAGATAATATTTGATTATTTGTCATTAATTCTAAGAATTGGTTTTCATGTTTAGCATGATATACAAAATATTTCTAAATTGATAAATAGACATGTAAGAGCCGTGTAATTCATACAAGAAAGAAAATAAATAAAAATCTGGGAGGGAAGGGAGATTCATGGGAGTCTTGTATTATTGAGTTCTTGAGCTGTTATATTAATTTTGACATGGTATTAGAGCATGGTTGCCTGGTGGTATAGCTAGAGAAACTATTGCTTTTCTTGTCTTTAACTTCAATTTTTTGTGCTATACTGCTCTAAGGAGCGATCCATACTTAGTAGAACAATGTCAGAAGTCAAATCTCAAGAATCGACCACCATTGCTGCGTTGATTGAGTAGATGGCGAGAATGATGACTCAAATGGAAGCTATGCAAATTGCTGCCATAAACAATCCTCAACCTGCTGCCATAAACAATCCTCAACCAGCAACACAAATCATACCTCAATTTGTTGTCATGACTGAGGATATTGATGCGCGCAACAACGTATGGACAAAGTTTCAGTGCAATGATGTACTTTTTAAACCTTTAACACGCGTTTGAGTTGAATTGCAAGTGCACAATTCTTATCAAAGTAGTATTTTAGGTATCGATCCATAGGGAGTACGATAAAAACTTAGTTTAAACTTTAATAATAAATTTCAGAAAATAAAATAAAGTAAAGTGCAATAAAAGTAAATTGGGAGGTTTGTTCTAACAATTTCTAAATTTGGGTTCAATACCCGAATAGAGAGTTTAAAACAACAAGAGTAAATGAATGAAAGAAAGATTGGTTTGCTTTCTATATGAGGAGATCTAGGGGTATTCGGTCTACAATCCCTTGCTAACTCTATTAATTCGGTATTTGTTTGAATTCATGTATGATTTGACGAGGTTTATAACCTAATATGTTATTAAGAGTTACTTTCGTAAATTAATAACTTGCCTAGGTAACTTGAACTTCTCGATTAAGTCCCCCACCCTAGCTACCTAGACTCACTGAGCTCTTGTTAGTCTCTCATCTTCTCAAATATTGGTACTTTGCAATTAAGTCCATCATACCAATACCCGATTTGAATTGAGATGTCCTAATTAGGGTTTGACTTCACGATTAGGTTCTTCACCAAATTCCTAACCTTAATTTCTATAGTTCCGGCTTAGATTAAATTGGTTACAATCTTAACCTAAACCTAGGGTATTTGCATTCATAGTTTGGTACTATCCTATTGATCACAATCAATTTTGATTCTTTTGAATCCAAAACGGGATACTACAATTCAAGTACTAACTATGTAATTAACACAAATTATTAAATCATAGAAATTAACAATCAAATCCCATAAAATAATCATAATAAAAACAAATAACAGAATAAAATAGAATTAAACAAGTTCATGCATTGACCTAAACCCCTAGAGAGAGAACTACTCCCTCATGGAGAGATCCATTACAAAAATTGGCTAAGTAAGAAGAAATGAAATAAATGAAGTAATTACACCCTTTAACAAATCAAAAACCTCTATCTTACTGACTTCTTGCTCAGGAAACCCTTCTTCTCCTTGCTTGAAAGCTTTCATTTCTCCAGAATTTATCGCTAAGTATGGTGTGTGTGTAGAGAGAGAATGAAAGAATGAGGGATGATATGAGGTGAGATGTTCTCCCCTGAATGAAGAATGAACCCCCTCTTTTATAACTAAAGACCATGTCCAATTTAGAGGCTAGGAAGTGGAGTTAGTGGGTGCTATATTTGGATTATTTTTCAGGATTTCCTTGTCCACATTCAGCTGTAAAAACGTGTCCTTGGTGCGCCAAAAATAGAAACCGTGTTGAAAACATGTATTTCTGGCTATTTGCAAATTTAGTGCGTCCAACTGACTCCAAATTTTCTTTTTTAGTTTCTCATATTTTAGATCTTCTTCCTAGCTTTTCAAAAAGTGGTCGCAAACCTTAATCGGAGTTACGAGTCAAAAGTTATGGCTATTTTAAGTTCAGGCTGCAGTTATGCGTTCTGCTAGAGTGCGGCCGGACCACCCGCATTGCTATAGTACCATCCGCACTGGAATTCGCACCACTACAGTAACATCTTCTACATTGCTACAGTGCATCCGCGCTGCTACAGTGCATCCGCGCTGCTACAGTGCATCCGCACTGCAGATGCATCGAGATCCGCACTAGGCTCGGACTTTTCTTGTGTGACCAGAGTGCGGCTGCATCGAGTTCCGTGCATCCGGACGGATTTTGATGTATAGCTTATTATACCTTTTTAAAATTGGCGCGCGTCCAGAAATTCATCTAAGTACTTAGTGTGGCCGTATCGTAAACCGTGTGTCCGCATTGGGCATTTTTTTTTTGTTTTTCCTCGTTTTTCTCCATTTTCTGCAAAATAAAACCAAACAAACGTAGTAACTTGGTCCTAGGTGTATTATATTCGCTTTATATTCAAAATACAAGATATTTGGTGTTATTTTGTGATAAAAATCAGATCGAATATATATATAATTTAGGCTTATCAGGTATAATTCATTCAAGTGCTATTGATGTAAAATTTGATGGCACGAAACTAAGGTGCACAAACTGTGGCAAAAACCGGCACCCAAAGGAGCAATGCTTCGAAGTGGTAGGCTACTCAGATTAGTGGAAAGGTGACAAGAAGAAGAGGTATGAGGAGAAAGGAAAAGGTGTAGCAGCAACAACTGTGGCTGCAGGCAGTCGGGTGACCAGCAAGCAGCAACCGACACTTGTACAAGGAGCAGTTTTTGGACCCAAACCAGAGCCAAGGTAGCAGCCGAGATCGAACTAATCTAGTCAGCATGTGGCAGTTAGAATTGAGCCACAAACAAAAGGAGAAGATCATTGTGAAGGTAAAAATGGTATTCTCAAAACTAGCATGGGTAAGTATAATATCTTGGATTTGAGAAAAAATAGTAAAAAATGAAGGTTGGGTCATTGACTCTGGTGCAACCAACCACATGACACATGAAAAAACAGAATTAGAAAACATGTGCACTTCACATAAAACTGAAATCATTAATGCAAATAGGGAAGTTTATCATGTAGAAGGTGCAGGAAAAATTGTATTACTAAATCAAATAACGTTGAAAAATACACTTGTGGTTCATTTCCTTGCAACAAAACTGATATCTATTAGCCAACTTACAAATGATCAAAATTGTGTTATGCTTATTGTTAGTTTGTAATAATCTAGAAGTCAATAATATGATAAATTATCATAAATCTTTGTTCATGAATTGAATGTTTATATCATTTTGTTGCCTTAAGTATTATTGCATTTATGGATCATTTCGAGTTCATATCTGAAATTGTGAAACTCCATAATATAGATGATATATACTCTTAATCTTAAAAAGTCACTGACCGAGGTAATTAGCAGGAACACTAATTATCGTTATAAGGTTAGTATGTGGATTAAAAGATGGTTAAGTTTTACAAACCACTTGACACGAGATGTCATTTTAATCACATAGGTACATGTTTAAGGAACATGGTATTTGACAGACCTCGAATGAAACATTAAATAGAATTGTGTTCGTGTCATTTATGTTTTCATTCAGTGTCACGTTCTACAGTATGAGGTATTTATCGTTCCCACTGAGAGATATGTATGTGTGATTGTTATCCACCGCTGTCCGTAAAAAGCAATCATAACGGTAGCATTCCCATATGTATAGCTTAGCTGAAGAAGTGATAGTCTACCAAGAGTACTATTTGTCCCTCGTATTTTATACAAGCTATAGCATCACTGGGCCCTTTGGTAGAGTTAGATTATCTGCATGCGGTATAATTACAAGAGTAATTATATTTGATAATCTACTCAAGATCAAGAAAAGATACAGTTAACAAGGATGACACACATTTACCTTGGAACTGATCTGATAGCTATAAGACAGTAGAACAGACACAAGTAAATTGTTTACTGGATCGTGATATTGTACATTACATCATCATCTGTGTAATTGGATGGTCATGATGTGTTGCCAGACACCATCCATGATTATGGAAGTTAAAACTGTTTTAACTCTGTTTACCAACATAACACAGATCCTATTGGGTCACACCATATAGGAGCTACTCGGAGAATCTTACTGATTAATTATAAATTGATTATAATTAATATTAAGATGGTTATAATTAATTATATGTGATATAATTAAATTATAAATGTCATTTAGAATGACAAGCAGAAACAACGGTTAATTTATAAACGTACACATTACGTTGTATAAAAGTTACCGAACAACAACCGAAAAGAAATATAATTGTACATGACAATTATATATATTTGATTTGGATTTTAATTTGTTAATTATGGATTTGAATTATGGGTTTAAAAGCCCAAAATAATCAAACCCTTAATTAAAATTAAAAGCCCAAAGTCAAAGCCCAAAATCAAAGCCTTTTACTATTCATGCCTTAATGAGCCAAGGGCAAAATGGTCATTTCACACCTATGCCACCTTGCATGACACCTTAGGGTGTAGAAGGGTGTAAAAGCCTGGAGAAGAGTGTGGAAGGTGTTGGGTTTCGGATACCACTTTTGGGGTTTCGCGGTAACCAAAACCCATTTAGGCTTAAGGTGCGGAATGACCGTAGAACAAAAATTTCTATGACCAACTTAAGCTCAGAATTAAATGGGGTATGTCAGGAAACTTTCTAAGGCGGTCCACCTTCAGTATTCCTTTGGCATCAAAACCCAATTTAATCATTTTACAGATCTACTCGATGATTGATTTCTAAAACTTTAATCTAATTACCAATTAAATAGATTAATATATCATATTTATACCTTATTTTCATATCACAGTTGGAATGCAGATCAAGCGTGTAGAGCTACATCACGGAAGGAATCGACTTATCTCGGAGCATCAGCCGTCTGATGCCTCTATCGGTTATCCACCAGGACTAACTAGAGAGCAGTTTATTTCTTCTGTCAGAAATACCGTAAACCACAAAATTCTACAAAAACACTATTTATGGGGAAAAGATGAAAACCTGTAAACACAAATTTTTGGTTACTCAGTTTCATCAAATGAGCAAAACTGACATACCGCAAAATTCGATAAAACACTATTCATCGATCCCGTAAATATACTCCACAACAACCCGCAAGATTATACGTCAACTACGTATAACTTTTTTTTCTCAACCGAAACACTATTTGGGAGAGAAATCGAGAAAGAGAGAAAATACCGATTCGATTCTACACGAAACAATACAAGTGAATTAGTGGTTTTTCTCTCTACATGCACTCCTCTATTTATAGGCTTTTGAGGAGGTTCGCAAACGGTCAAAATACCCCTCAACATATACTGATTTACAAGATATGTCATTGAATGGATAAGAATGACATGTGGATAAGATCGATAACGTATCATCTGGATAGGATCGATGACACGTCATGCGGATAAGTACGAATCTGAAAAAACCCGAATGCCCTCGGCCCGAACACAAATAATATTCATATAATTATTCTGAACAATTATATATATTTTTTCTATGGTTGTTTGTTTCGGTATCGATGATGTGTCATCTGAATAGGATCGATGACATGTCATGCGGATAAGGACGAATCTGAAAAGACTCGAATTCCCTCGTCCCGAACACAAATAATATTCGTATAATTATTCTTAACAATTATATATATATTTTTCTTGCGGTTGTTGTTTCCGTAATTTATACAACATGTCATGCACATTTATAAATTAACCGGTTAACTTTTATACAACGTGTCACACACGTTTATAAATTAACCAATGTTTTTGCTTGTTATTTTTACATAACATTTATAATTTAATTATAACACATATAATTAATTACAACAATCTTATTATTGATCATAACCAATTTATAATTAATCACAATAAGATTCTCCGATTAACTCCTATATGGTGTAACCCAATAGGATCTGTGTTATGTTGGTAAATAGAGTTAAAACTGTTTTAACTTTTATAATCATGGGTGGCGTCTGGCAACAAATCATGACCATCCAATTACACAGATGATGCTGTACAGTACAATATCACGATCCAGTAAATAATTTACTTGTGTCTGTTCTTCTATCTCATAGCTATCGAATTAGTTTCAAGGTAGATGTGTGTCATCATTTTAAACTTAATCTTTTCTTGATCTTGAGCAGATTATCAAATATGATTACTCTTGTAATCATATCGCGCGCTGATAATCTTACTCTACCAAGGGTCCCAGTGATGCTATAGCTCGTATAAAATACGATGGACAAATAGTACTCTTGGTAGACTATCACTTCCTCAGCTAAGCTATACATATGGGAATGCTACCGTTATGACTGTTTTTTACGGACAGTGGTAGATAACAATCACAAATACATATTTCTCAGTGGGAACGATAAATACCTCATACTGTGGAACGTGACATTGAATGAAAACATAAATGACACGAACACAATTCTATTTAATGTTTCATTCGGGGTCTGTCAAATACCATGTTCCTAGAACATGTATCTATGTGATTAAAATGACATCTCGTGTCAGGTGGTTTGTAAAACTCAACCATTTTTTAATCCACATACTAACCTTATAGCGGTAATTAGTGTCCCTGCTAATTACCTTGGTCAGTGACCTTTTAAGATTAAGAGTATATATCATCTATATTATGGAGTTTCACAATTTCAGTCATGAACTCGAAATGATCCATAAATGCAATAATACCCAAGGCAACAAAATGATATTAATCATCCAATTCATGAACAAAGTTTTATGATAAATTATTGTATTATTGACTTCTAGATTATACAACTAACAGAAGGGCATTTTGGTCTTTTCACATATTAAAGGATGAGTTGTCAAGGTATTTTGGTAAATAGATTTGTTTTGAGGGGTATTTCGGTCTTTTGCGAACCTCCTCAAAACACTATAAATAGAGGGGTGAGGGTAGTGAGAAAACTTACTAATTCACGTGTTAATCTGATTACTTCGTTAATCGGTTTTTCTCTCTTCCTCGATTTCGGTTATTACGAGACTTGGAAAATAATATATTTTGTGAAATCCTGCGGTTTAGCTTTTAAGCGATACCAAGTAACCTCGGGACACAAATATATTTATTTCGTCCTTTTCTTGGTGAATAGTGTTTTTACAGAATTCGACGGTTTACAGTATATCTGGCAGAAGAAATAAATCGCTCTTTGGTTAGTCCTGGTGGATAACCGATAGAGATATCACACGTGTGATACTGCGAGTCGATTCCTTCCTTGGTGTAGCTCTTCTCGCTTAGCTACATTCCAACTGAGATTTGGAAACGAGGTATAAATTATGTTATATTAATCTATTTAATTGGTAGATAGATTTAATGTTTTAGAGATCAATTATGGAGTAGATCTGTAAATGAATTAAATGAGGTTTTGATGCTGAAAGAACACTGAAGGTGGATTGCCTTGGAAAGTTTCCTGACATACCTCATTTAATTCTTAGCTTAAACCGTCAAATTTTGTTTTACACACTTTCCGCAATTAAGTTAATCAATGGGTTTGAACCGTCAAAACCCCAATACTTATGTTCCCCGACCACTGTGTAATCCAAGATATTCTCACAAAAAGGATTATTGGCCATGGTACTAGACGGGATGGGTTGTATTACTTGGATAAAGTCAAAACTGACAGCAATTATATAGTAAGGGGAGATCATATATCTACTAAGAATAAAATTTGGGTATGGCATAAAAGACTAGGTCACCCGTCTTTTTTATACATGAAAAAGCTTTTACCCAATTTATTTTTGTATTTAGATCCTAAATATTTTGTTTGTGAAACTTGTATCCAATCTAAGAGTCATAAAATAATTTATTATAGCAATCAAAATAAATATAAGAATCGTTTTGATTTGATATATACAGATGTATGGGGACCATCCAAGTTCTATCATCTCATGTGACCATACCATATGTTTTAAATTTGTCTTCAAAAATATTTGGGTGTATTGCTTATATCCATATACAAAAACCATTTTGCACAAAGTTAGAACGTAGGGCTGAAAAATGTATTTTTTTCTGGGAATGAGAGCAAATCAGAAAGGTTATAAATAGTATAATCCAGGAACTAGAAAATTCTATACTACCATGAATGTTACTTTTTTAGAAAATGAGTCATTTTTTAACAAAATCCAAGATCAGATTCAGGAGGGTAGCAGTCATGATGAACTGGACTTTGATCTAACTTTTTTATCCAGTCCAATAGTAGCTGATTTAGGTCCAAGCTCAGTAGTTGATTCGGGTCTAGCAGCAGCTAATTCAGGTACAGATCCAACAACAAAATCCAGCAGAAATAGGTCAGTCAGGCCATTCACCAAATGAAATTAAGCCATGGATAGATCTTATTGAGATAATACCATGAGAGGATAACAACGAGGTATGTCCTTTTGAAACCCAGCCTAGATATCCTACACGTGTTAATCGTGGCAAACCACCAAGAAGATACATCCCAGAATATGGGACGTGTAAAGAAATAACATATCCAATTGCAAACTACACCTCAACCGAAAAATTGTCACAACCATTAAGGAATTTTGCAGACCAACTATCTTCTATCGCCATACCTGAAAAAGTTGAGGATGCTCTTAAAAGTAAATAATGGATTAGAGCAATGATTATAGAAATGGAAGCCCTAAAAAAAATTGTACATGAAAAATAATTGATTTACCACAAGAAAAAAGAACAGCTGGTTGTAAATGGGTGTATACATTCAAGTACAATGCAGAGGGAAAAATTGAAAGATATAAAGCTAGGCTAGTGGCAAAAGGGTATACACAAACTTATGGGGTTGACTTCCAAGAAACCTTTTCTCCGGTTGCAAAATTAAGTTCGGTTCGAATTTTATTGTTCATTGTATTTAACTTTGACTAGCCATTACATCAATTTGATGTCAAAAATGCATTTCTTCATGGAGACTTGGAAAAAGAAATTTACATGGAGCTACCTCCTGGTTACAACCATATTGGATTGGAAAACAAAGTGTGCAAATTAGAAAAATGCATTATATGGCTTGAAACAGTCACCAAGAGCATGGTTCGGGAGGTTCTGCAAGGCTATGAAAAACTATGGGTACAATTAAGGAGATTCTAATCACACTGTGTTCTTTAAAGAGACTAAAGGTAAAATTGCAATTTTCATTATCTATATAAATGATATGATTATAACAGGCGATGGCAAAGTTGAAATCAAGAAGCTTCAAATGAAGCTGTTAAAAGAATTTGAAATAAAAAAATTGGGAGGTCTAAAATACTTTCTAGGGATTGAAATATCACGATAAAAAAAGGTATAATTCTCTCTTAAAGAAAATACGTTCTTGATCTCTTGGCCGAAACTAGAATGTTGGATTGTAAACCGGTTAGTACCCCAATGGAACAAAGTGTGAAGTTCGAGATTTGTTCTGACCAATGTCCTACGAACAAAGAAAAATACCAAAGGTTAGTTGAAAAATTAATATATCTGTCACATACTAGACCTGACATATCTTATGAAGTAGTAGTAAGTCAATTAATGCATAATCCAAGTGAATATCCCATGGGAGCTGTTACACGTATCTTACGATATCTGAAGTGGATACCCGGTAAATGAGTCAAATTTGAGAAGAATGAACATACAAATATTGAAGAATATATAGATACAGATTGGGCAGGAAATATCATGGATAGAAAATCAACATCGGGTTACTTTACTTTTGTTGGGAGAAACTTAGTAACATGGAGAAGTAAGAAACAAAATGTGGTTGCCTTATCTAGTGCTGAAGCCGAATTAGAGGCATAGTGAAAGGGATTTGTGAACTATTATGGCTACGAAAAATGATCAATGAATTAGAACTGGGAACAGAAAATGAGATGAAGTTGTATTTATGACAATAAGGTTGCAATTGACATTTCACATAATCCAGTGCAACATGACAGAACAAAACATATAGAGGTAGACATACACTTTATTAAAGAAAAAATTGATTCTCACGTTATTTCTCTTCCCTTTGTTAGATCAACAGAACATGTGGCCGATGTTTTAACTAAGGCGGTAGCAACTAAACCATTCGAAGAAATACCGGAGAAGATCGGAATCATAGACATTTACATACCCTCGTGAGGGGGAGTGTTAAGATTATACTCAATTCTAGCATAACTTGGGGATCAAGCCGAATCATCTAGAAGATCTATATCTACTAAAAAAAAAAATAAGAAATTCAAGAATATCAATCATATCTAGTGAAATATGCAATATATAGTATTTAATTATTTGTCATTAATTCTAAGGATTGGTTTTCATGTTTAGCATGATATACCAAAATATTTATGAATTGATAAATAGGTATGTAAGAGTCGTGTAATTCATACAAGAAAGAAAATAAATAAAAATCTGGGAGGGAAGGAAGATTCATAGAAGTCTTGTGTTTTTGAATTCTTGAGTTGTTCTATTAATTTTGACATTCACTAATCAAATTCACATTTGCAAAAATACATTGAAATAATTCAAAAAATATACATGAATTTAAATTATTTAACTCTATTGACAGCTAGAATAGGTGTAACAAAATCATTTTTTTTTTCTTCGTGTTTTTGTGATAATAGAAGCACATTAATAGAGATCTTGCCTACTCAGTCATACCAAATCTCATCCTATACAATCATATAAATACAGAGCGAGATTATGTTTTCCGACTACTTTTGATACCAAATCCCATACATTTTTATCGCCGATTTTTTTATTTATTTACTATCTTTAAAAATTAAACGATTTGACTTTATTTTCTGAAAAGTTTTATATTTACTAGAATTGCAGTGCATTTAATATCACATTTAGACTTTAGTGCATTAATTAGGTACCGCAATTTGAAACTGTGATACTAGTAGATATCAAGGTTCTAAATAGTGTTTATTGCGTCATAATGGGGAGCCTCCAAAAAAAGCTATAGCGAATAGCAACGTTATAGCGAAATCTATTCTAAATAGCGTTTTTTTTTTTATAAAAATTATATTATATATTTGTACTAAATATCAACATTATTTAGTCTCATAGAACAATAAATAATATCAAATTGATTAAAAAATTATAATATTCATATTGAATCAATACAAAGTCCAAATTGCTGACTCAAAATATCTATAGTAATACTAATATCATAAACTATCGATCTTTTTCTATTTAAAATATCTTTAACATCATAACATAATTTATCTTTTTTCTATTTAAATTTCAAAATAACCTAGAAATTGAAAATAAAAAAAAATTATACTTCTAGTAAAATAAACAGATGATCCTTGAAGAAATTCTTGTTAGTCCCTAAAATTTCCATAATTTAGCAATTATTTATTTGATTTATCATCAGTTAAAAAAAATCAAGAGCAAAATGAAAAAATTATTATAGCGGACCTAAATTTGATATAATGTAATATTCATCAAAATTAAATAATATCTTCACCATTTATTTATTTTAAAGCTCATATAAATTGAAAAAAAAAAACAAATGTTGCATAGCGCGTGCTATTTGCGCTACACGCTATATGCTATAGCGGACCGCTATTACCGCTATGGTGTCTGTAGCGCAAATAGCGTGTTTTAACGCCATAGCATAGCGTTTGGTCTCCAAAAATACTATAGCGCCACTATAGCGCGCTATTTAGAACACTGGTAGATATGAAATGATAAACAATTTAACTTTATTTTCTGAAAAGTTTTGTATTCACTAGAATTACAGTGCATTTAATATCACATTTAGTGCATTAATTTGGTACCGTAATTTGAAACTGCGATACTATTAGATATGAAAATTTTCAGAAAATAAAATAAAATGGTTTATTTTTTTAAGATGGTAAATAAAAAATTTCAGGTTTTAATTTATCCGACTATCTTGTTTCACTTTTCTCATATATCGTAATCAGATGACTCCTTGGATTTCTACACCTTTCTCCTCATTTGAAGGTGATACATGTGTTTTGAATAAGATGCAAATTAAAAGGAAATAATACAACTCTTTTGTATTTATTTGCAAATAATTCATGAGTAACTCGTCATGTTATTTTTGACTAAAATGTAAAGAATTCATTGTACAAATCTATCGCGTTAAAAATATATTCTGTCTAACTATTTGTCGAATACAATTTTTTATTATAAAATATTCTTATTTGAAAACCTTTTAATTTAGAGTAAAGATGTTGTCCCCCTTGAATCTGTCCCCCTAACAACCTTCTTTTTTTGTTCTCCCACGTGGTCAAAATTCACCATTTTCAACTTTCCTTTTTTGTCCCACTAACAACCTTTTTTTTAGTCCCAATCTGAACAGGTGTGAATATTATTAGTGTCAGATGTTAATATTGTTAGTGTCATATGTGAATACTTCATTAGTTAGATATGAATAGTTATATATATATGAATATTTCATTTGTTAGATATTGAATACTTCATTAGTTATATATGAATACTTCGTAATCGTCAGTATGAATACTTTTTGGAAGAGATAGGGTGAGAGAGATGAATCTAACTTCCTTTTTGAATTGTATAAATTATTTTAAACATGTATGAATACTTTGTAATCGTCAGAATGAATACTTCATTTGTTTAGATATGAATACTTCTTTATTTAGATATGAATAATATATAGATTCGCTGTAGTGGTCCCCAATCTTGGTAAATGTCGCTTTCAAACGATTGTGGTCCCCAATCCAGGCTGTCACAAGACGTCAGCGGTCCCCCTGGTTGTTACTGGTCCCCTCCAACTTGTGTTTACATATGACGAATGGTTCTAATAATAAGTATGAATACTACAAATTCGTAGGTATGAATACTATACGTTTTGACTATTAATAAAATAGCATTAATCTTGCTCTTTGGTGGTAGTTAGCACGTTTTAACTTTTTTTTTGTCTTTTAGTGCGGTGGACAGATAGGGAACTGAAGTAGGGGGACTGTTAGTTGATCCCTTTAATTTAATACATAATTTTATTTTTGAATTAAATAAAAAATACTATTTATAAATATTGCAACAAAAAAAAAAACACAACACAAATTAAGTGAACCTTTCATATCCTTCTTTCAGTGCCACTAAAATCTAAGAACATCTACATTCTTAAAACTCAAAAGGATTTCTAAATAACTGTTAATTACTTTTTCAAAATTATAATCTTTAAAGTTTCTAACTCTCATATATCTGAAACTCATTTTAGAGTTTCTATTAAGCCACGTCAACAACAAATTAAAAAGAAGAAACAATTTGAGTCAATAATTTGGCCAACATAGAGTTTATAAACAGTTTCTTAATAAGAAATTTTCCCACATAGTTTCTAAATAAAACTCTCCCACATCTCTGAAACTGGATTAGAAACTGCCACGTCATATTAGAAACCCTAATAGTTTCAGAAATATAGATGCTCTAATACTTCCAAATTCCGATGCAATTCTTCCTTGATGTACAATAGTGATTAATGACTAAAATGTAGCGGAATTACAAATTACATTTTTATAAATAAATGATTTTTAGGAAGCCGTTTTAGAACTTAGAATTGTTTTACATGCAAACGAAC
Source organism: Carex pumila (assembly GCA_033356055.1). Taxonomy (NCBI): domain Eukaryota; kingdom Viridiplantae; phylum Streptophyta; class Magnoliopsida; order Poales; family Cyperaceae; genus Carex; species Carex pumila. The sequence goes on along the minus strand of JARJHM010000011.1, from coordinate 821,219 downwards.
AGCTATTAGCTACTGAATTATAATATTTTTGTTTGAGTAATCATGGATCAAGCTTCGCAACTTAAAAGTTCAATAAATAATTAAATATTCTCCAATCGAATTTTAAACTTAAATGCGATCTCCTACGCAAAATATTGTTTTAGTTATCAAAGCAAAAATTAGTTCTCCTATTACATTATAATATTATAAAGAGGAGAGCTCAAATTAATGATCCATTAATACCGTACTCCAATAATATTTCACATTCTAATTTTCATCTTTGAAATCCAAACAGAAAATCAAAACGTTTAAGATGATCTCCATATTAAAATGTGTCTAGAGATCTAATTTTATATATTTTTCAAATTATTTACTATTTTTTAAATAGATACAAAATTATTGTTTTTCATAAAAATTTAAACTATCCAAAAACAGTGATTTTGTATCTATAAAAAAAGTAAAAAAATTTCAAAAAAATAATTTTGTTCTCCAAACACACATTTTAATATGAATTTCATGTTGAACGGTTCAAATCATATCTATTTGAACTTTGAAACCAAAAAATGAGAACGTAAGGATCAATATAATTGGAAACAAAAGCAATAAGACATTTGAACTCTTCTTTATTATAGATATTATAATTTTTTTTTTCAAATAATCCATACTCCATAAAACTGGTTGAATTTCAAAGTTTCTTAACCATGTCGGGTTATCTTTTATAATAGAAATCTGATAATTATCTCTCAAGTTCTATCATCAGTCAAATTCTCCGACTCTTAACTATTTTTTTTATCATGATCACATAGTTACAGCTGACGCTAGTTAGTACATGCAAGTCTTTAAATCCAATATATAAAATCTTTAAATATAGCATATCAAGTTTTTATGCATAACATGTCAAGAAGAAAAAAATAACAACGACACAAATATAATTCAAAATTATTTCATCACGGATGTCATTTGAAGAGAAAAATCGAGTATAAGATATTTGTAGTCTTAGATTCGTTAAATTCCTCACAAATTGTCAGAAAAATAAACAAAATTGATCAAAGGAAAAAAAGATAGAGTAGGTGCAAGTCTCTATACATAACATACGGTCTTTAAATCTAGCATATGAAGTCAAATCTAACATATCAAGAAGGAAAAAAAACAACAACAATATAATTATATTTTAAAAGTATTTCATCATAAATCTCATTTAAAAAAGAAAATCGAGCAAAAGACATTCTTAGTTTATATTTACAAAATTTCTTCTAAATTGTCAAAAAAATGAACAAAAATAATTGGAGAAAAAGAAATAATTAGTGAAAAAAAATCTTTTCTTTTGTTTGCTCGAAGTCAAATTGAGAAAAAAAAAACCTAATTAGCAGTTGAACTAGTCGAAAAAAACGCACGAAAATGAATGCTTAAGGGTAGTGGATTGCTAATACCCGTTCGGGTATTACCCGTTTTACCTGGCCCGTACCTGTTACCCGAGGTACCTGTGCCTGGGTATAGGTGGGTAAACGGGTACGGGTTTGAGACGGACCGGACTCAATAATTCGGGAAAAAAACCCGTCCAACCCGTATCTGAAACCCGCTTACCCGCACCCGTTTACCCGATCAACTTTACCCGTGTACCTTTACCCGTTTACCCATTTTTTTTAAATTCAAAATTTAAAATTATTTTTCCGCCGAAAAAAATAGTATTAAAAACAGAAAAAACAATATTAAAAAACGAAAAAAACTAAGAAAAAAAAAATATCCATATCCTACCCGTATCCGAGGTACCCGTTACTCGAGACGGGCACGGGTTTGAAATGGATAGGGTATACTTTTTTAAAAACCTACCCGTACCTGTTCTACCTGACTATCCGTCCTACCCGTATCCGCCCTACCTGACTACCCATCCCGGATATATCCAAGGTACCCGTACCCTATCCGAGAGCAAACCCCTACTTAAGGGTATAACCTTCTCTCTTCCTAATAACCATTTGATGTGCGTTTATTTCTATTTATACCGATTAAATAACTCGCACATTTTTGCTTCTCTCTTTATTCATAAGTGCGCTTGATATATCTATGATGAAATAATTTTTTTAAAAATCATACAACTTCATTATATTTAGTTTGTTTAAAATAATATTAAAGTTATTCGAAAAGTTTTCATTTTATTTTTTAAATTCGTTACTGGTAACTTTTCTAATAGAAGCAATCAATATCATTTTAAATTTAAAGTTACTCCAGCAAAAATAATTTTCTTTCACAACCCCTTAATGCCAACGTGTTATATAGGAACCTACTCTATCTACGAGTGGATTTGCAGTGCTTGTGTATCAGCAATCCAGCATCCACCTGTTCACCTTTGATGACTTGGCTCATGCAATATGGTGTTTTTTTAATGTTATTTTCCGAATGTTTAAGATGAGCCAAAATCGAATGATAATTATTGGATCCGACCCAGTCCGTTAGATCCGAATTCATTGCACCAGAATAAAGAATCAAACAGGCAACTCTTATTATTATGTACTTAGTAGCTTCTACTAAGATTTTCAAAAAAAAAAAAAAAAAAAAAAAACTCTTATTATTATGCGATGATTCCTGGTCCGTTGGTGGCTTGGTTGGTGACGTGAACTACCAAATTCGGGCGTGAAAATAACCACTTCGACACCAAATTAAGATCTGGTTCCTCTTTTTCAATCTTCCTATAAGAAATGAGCGATTAGTCTCCTTCTCTAACCAAAACACCACCTAACCCCTACTCTTTTTTGTTAGGAAAAAAAGAAAAAGGAGAAAAAGAATCTCAGGTCTCACTTGCTCTTCTCCTCCTAATTTTCTTTTGTTTTAAGTCAATTGTTGGTTTAGCTTACCTGCATCCAATTTCTTTCGATTTGTTTTTATTTTACAAGTAAGTCACTTTTCATGGAATCGTTTTTATCGATAATCGTAACGGATTAAAATAAGTCTGTTTTGTCTGATCAGAAACCTTTGTTCTTTCTTTTGAATTATATTACCTTTCTGTCTAGGTTTATGAAGTATAAAACTTTTGTTGTAAAGGTTCCTACTCTGGAGCTGAAGAAATGGATTTGATCTGTCACCATTTAGGAGACCTAGTTCTTTAGATTTGATTTCGATCACAGTATGAATTTCGATTTTGTTTTGCTAGATTAACGCTGATCATCTTATTATCCCTCGCAATTTATATTCGTCGATGGATGGGGAGATTTTATGAATGTCTATCTAGCCGTCCTTTCATATCCTACGGATAATCAGTATCAGTTACGTTGAAAGTATATTCAATCCTGGCACCACAGATCAGCTTTTTATTGTTAACAGATCAGAAAATATTACTTTAGACAGTAGTAGTTCAAAATTAAACAATCAGCCTTCATGTCGACTTAAGATTTCAGATAGGTCAATGTATTACTAGCATCTATCAAGGATCCTTGTTTCTTCTAATTCCTCCCTCTTGATCCATCTGCGCTCTGTTAGGGCTGTAATGAAATTTTCTCAGATCCAAGTATCTATATGCAAATTTGTGCTACTCTCTCTTTTAAACAATGCATTTTGACAATTGCAGGAAATGGCGGCACCTCTGACAAGAATCGGTCTGGCCGGACTGGCTGTCATGGGCCAAAACCTGGCTCTAAACATCGCTGAAAAAGGTTTCCCAATCTCAGTCTACAACCGCACAACTTCCAAGGTGGACGAGACTGTTGAGCGGGCTCGTCTGGAGGGAAAACTCCCCTTGTATGGGTACCACGATCCTGCCTCTTTCATCCAGTCTATCCAAAAACCTCGTGTTGTGATAATGCTGGTAAAGGCTGGTGCACCTGTGGATCAGACGATTCGGACCCTCTCGGCTCACATGGAGAAAGGTGATTGCATCATCGATGGTGGCAATGAGTGGTACATATCAGTATTTACTTAGTTGATCATATAATTGTTGATTTGGTATCAATAGTTCAGATAAGGATACCTGTGGTTTTGTTGGCTTGATTTGCAGGTACGAGAACACAGAGAGGAGGGAGAAGGAAATGAACGAGCTGGGGTTACTCTACCTTGGCATGGGGGTGTCCGGTGGTGAGGAGGGTGCCCGCCATGGCCCCTCTCTGATGCCTGGTGGCTCTTATGAGGCCTACCAACGCATTGAAGACATCCTCCTCAAGGTTGCCGCTCAGGTCCCTGACAGTGGTCCTTGTGTTACTTACATTGGCACCGGTGGCTCTGGCAACTTTGTCAAGATGGTCCACAATGGGATTGAGTACGGTGACATGCAACTAATCGCTGAGGCCTATGATGTTCTCAGGTCAGTGGGGAAACTCTCCAATGAGGAGTTGCATGCTGTTTTCTCTGAGTGGAACAAGGGAGAACTTCTCAGCTTCTTGATTGAGATTACTGCCGACATCTTCTCGATCAAGGATGACAAGAAGGATGGATACTTGGTTGACAAGGTGTTGGACAAGACCGGCATGAAGGGAACCGGGAAATGGACCGTGCAACAAGCGGCAGAGCTGTCAGTTGCAGCCCCCACCATCGAGGCATCACTCGATTCTCGCTTCCTTAGTGGTCTGAAGGATGAGCGGGTTGAGGCCTCAAAGGTTTTTGGTCCAGGTGTGCTGACTGGTGGGCCTGAGGTTGACAAGGCACAGTTGATAGATGACGTGAGGCAAGCATTGTATGCCTCCAAGATTTGCAGCTACGCACAGGGGATGAATATTTTGAAGGCGAAGAGTGCTGAGAAAGACTGGGGACTCAATTTGGGCGAACTGGCAAGAATTTGGAAAGGTGGGTGCATTATTCGGGCTATTTTCTTGGACAGGATCAAGAAGGCCTACGACAGGAAATCTAACCTGGCAAACCTGCTTGTGGACCCGGAGTTTGCAAAGGAGATCTTGGATCGGCAGGCTGCATGGAGGCGGGTTGTTTCCCTCGCTATTAATTATGGAATTAGCACGCCTGGCATGTCGGCCAGCTTGGCATACTTTGACTCTTACCGTAGGGAGAGTCTCCCGGCAAACCTGGTCCAGGCGCAGAGGGATTACTTTGGGGCCCACACTTATGAGAGGACTGATATGGAGGGAGCCTTCCATACCGAGTGGTTCAAGATTGCGCAGAAGTCGAAGATTTGAATTTCTATTTTGGAAAGTTTCCCTGAGGTTGTGGTGTTATGAGGTTTTTAATTCTGTTTGTTCTAATCATCAATTATCAATTTGTAAGAGGTTGGTGAATAACCTAGAGATATCATGCTTCTCTTAGGAATTTGAGAACCTGTTTTATTGCTGTGTTTATTTAAATAAGAAGCATTTTTTTGCTATTTTTTTTTCAATCTACGCCTGTCTAATGATAATTTAGGAATTCAGTCGAAGGTTTGACACGCAATATGTAGTTGTCAAAATCTGAGCTTCCTATGTCTGGAACTATGAATTTGATAACCTCATTCAGTACAAAAAGGGGACAGAAATGCCTGTCGCGAGATCGCCACTCCCGTTAAAAGCAGAAGCAAGATTAGGAGACGCATTTTAGCAAATCAGTTTATTCAACCATATGACTATTTTTTGAAATTCACGTCGAAAATATAAATGTATTAGAAAAAATAATTTTAAATTAAGGCATTATCAAATAGAATAAAACATTAAAAAAATACATAAAATAATATTTTCAATAGATGATCACGTAATAAAATAATTAATTCCGCCCATCGAATTATACACCCCATATATGGATGAACATATATTTGTAAAATTACATAATTTTCAATCATATGATTAAATTTGTAGTGAGCTATGGGCGCACATTGGTTTGCACTATGAATTTATATTTTTATTTTCAAATTCTAGTTAAACTAAACTGCTCAATATGACATACATATGAAAATGCATTTTAAAGACCGAATTATATATTTTTTAGAATCTTTTTACTATATTTTTTAATAGGTAGAAATCACTACTTTTGGATGACCCAAAAACTTTAGATTAAGTAATTTTTTATCTATATGAAAAAAAAATGAAATGTTGCCTTCCAAGTACATTTTCGTATAAATCATGTTGAGCAATTTAGATTAATTGTTTGGACTTTGAAATAGAGATACAAATTCATCATACGAACTGATGTGCGCTATGCATAGCACCATAGCCTCACTCTTAAAGTTGACAATAATTAATGAATTATCCAATGATTAAAAATACTTGATAACATGATATACATTAGAGCCTTACAACTTCACCATTTAGAAGTACTAATTAAGCACAAAACAGGTGCATGTGCAGGCACAAGTTATTAATGTCCATTATACGGCACTAAATCAGACTAAGACTTTGATCAAGTCTGGGAGACTAATCAAGAAATGCATCAAAGTGCGTTGAAGGCACAAGTTCGCAATAAATCCGAATGCAATCAGCCAATCACTATCCTTGCATCTATCCATAATTGGCAGTTAGCAATAAACAAGCAACAGCACCTTCTAACCAGAGATGGAGGCAAAATCATAGAATATTTCTCGGAAAGGGGAGGTGGTCAATCGGAAATTTTTTGAGGTCAAGTTTGGAATACCTGTAACATTTCTGCTTAAAATACACACAAATATGTCATGTAACTTCAGCATTTTTGAGAAAGTTTGGTAGTCGACTGAATCCAGTTCAATCTACTACATGTATCCACTCTAGCTTCCAACAATTATTAGGTACAAATGATAAAAACAAAACAGACACCCTTCTTAAGACCAAAATTTACAAGGTAAAGTTCCGAATAAAACCATCAAACAATTAACCATAATAAAATAAAAAATGGACAAAAATAAATATACATAACAATATCTAGCCCTATTGTTCACTTTCAGGAAGTGCAGAAAGTGCAGATTGCAACAAGGAAACCAACCTAGACCTCAACACAGAAATGATATAACCTAAAGAACAGTGTGAATTCACTAGTTGATTCTGAGTTTGCACCAGAACCTCAGCCTCCAAATACCGCCTCAGGCTTACCTCAATCACATCAACTAACCCTAGAGAACTGTGCGTGTGCATCCATTTTGAGACCATAAAACCGGCCAATAAAAACTCACCTCTTATCACCAACTCTGATAGGAAACAGGGGAAAAGTAAATGTGCAAATACCAACTTTTCATTCCACTTTTGCCCCACACCGTCCCACTGCTTGATGAACCCTTCCTGACAAGTCCGTGAAAGGTGGCCCATTAAATAGCATAAATATGAGAACAATTTAGGGTAGGCTGTGGGCCCCGCACTGGAACTGCACAAAAACCCAGAGAACAAAACAAGTACCAAGAGCTCAATGTCATCATTATGCGCTGCGTTGTAAATGGTGCTGTCTTTCAATTTTGTCTCTACCAGCTGAAGACACTGGCCACGAGGACCCTCATGTGGCAGAGTCAATAACAACTTCAGAGCAACAAAGCAATCTTTGGCAGCCAACATTGGTATCAAATTATTTGATTCTTCTTCGTCAAGAAGCACTTTTGACTTTGAAAGAGCCCGGTCAAATAGCTCCATTACCCGATTTATTTGTCCAAGGTTAATTAGTTTCTGAACCACATCCGACCAACAAGTATGAAGGGGGTGAACCAAAACCGAAGCCGGTTCCGACTCAGCTACTATCTTTGATGTACTTCCCATATCATCAGGGAGTGAGTCCCATCCATCATCCCACTCATCATTGGCCCATTCATTAACTACCTTTGGTGAATCATGGGTCTCCTCTCGCTCTAGTTTGGAACAGAACAACTCTTCCCATTGCTCTAACACCGCTTCCAAAACATTTACAGTCTCGACAGATATATCACCAGAAACATTTTCAGAAACTTGCAGGAATCGAGCAACAGCAGAGTCTAGGGTTGCGAGATCCTCTGGGGATATTGTAAAACTAGGGAACAGTGAGGAAACTAATTGGGTCGATCTTAGAGCCACCAAAGTACTTGTGATACTGCCGCTGGAGAATAAAGAGCTTTCTGGAGCAATACCAGTATTTTTCTGAGTACCAGATCCATCCCAAGATTCCCATTTCTCAACGAAAGAAACAATTTCGGGAGGTAGGGTTTTGGTGTTCTCGCTAGTTATAGCTTGCATAAGTTGCAAGATGAAAACTCGTGTTTGGCTCGCTAATTCCAATTTCTCTGAGAAATTACACAACTGTTTCCAAACCTCACACCTTACTGTTTTCAGGTCTTCTGGGTACTTCTCTGAAAATCTGCTCAGAGAAGATAATAGATTATACAATTCCTCAGTTGAATTGGATCCTTCAATTAAGCCTGATAATGATTTGCTCGCCACATCACCATAAAGCTCTAGAAGAACAACATTGTGGTTCCAGCCTTCAGTACAGGCATAATATAGTTCACCTACTGACTCAAAATCACACCCTGAAAGAATCATGGCTTTGCAAAAATATGAAACATCAGCAGTCAAATCGCTTGAAAAACCAACTTTCACATACCCTGAGATAGTGTCCCAACCTTGGTTTATTGAAATAGCACCATCTGTCAGAAGGCCTTTAAAAATTTCAAGACAATTTAAGACCGCTGTTTTCTCAGCAATTTCCTGTACAAGCTTGACCCAGAAATTAACTAGCGAGACAAGAGCCTCCTTCCAAGCAGGGTCCTCTGGTGGGACCCGTGAGAGATTAACCGGAAAAAAGAGGGTGAAGTACCTACCTGTGACATAAGAAATATCCGATTGAGAGAGACAACTTATGTACTTCTTGCACCTATCAAAGCTTGTCTCAATCTCTCCTATGAAATTTTGCAATGTACTTGCTTCTATACTATTCGCTAACCTTGCTTCACTCCTCCCTTCCAAAGAGGCCAATAGACCCAAGATGTAGTGCTTGTAAACCCCTTTACTAGATATCAAACCCTTGCTAAGGCCACTATCATACATTCCCACAAGAGATTGCACTGTCTCTGCCAGGGCATTCACATTACTTTCATACACATTCTTGCATATTTCTTCATTAAAATGCTCAAAATTCAAATCATACAGCTCAGCAATATTTTTGAAATTGAGATCATCTATGAAGGAGAGCCGACGGCACTCTTGCTCCAGCATTTTGTAATACCTGGAATGCTCGAGCATATGCATGTGGTGGTGCTCTTTGTCCATGTATTTAATGTATTCCGGGTCTAAGGAACGTTGCAGATGTGCATGACAAGCAGAGAGGATGCTGAATATATAGGACAGCCGTTGTTTGTTTCGGCCATCAATTTTAGGGTAGACTGATGAAGAAACCATGTGGATAAAACTCATGGCATTTTTTACAATTTCATCTCTATATTCTGAGATTTCAGCTAATATGTCGTCATTCTCCCAGCAATCTGAAACTAGGGCACAGCTAAGGAAACGAAACACCACCTGTAAGGAAATACAAGAATGTTAATAATTAACTTTTCCACAGCTCAAGGATGCAAAATATCGATTTGAAGCAGTTAAACAAGAGGGGAGAAAGAAAACACAGACAGACCTCAGTACGATGCAACCCATACATATCAGCTAGCTTAATTGCCTCCTTCAAAACATGTTTCTTCTCTAGTTTAACGGTCTCAACCAAAGCAAAAATTGAACTCTTGATATAATCGGCATCATTAGATAAAAATCGTGCTGCATCTACCCCAGGCATTAGCTGCTCAAGAGTTTTGGTTTGCTCGGTGAACCTCTTCTCCTGCTCTAGTTTTGCCTTCCATTCTGTCCAAAAAATACTCTGTGTTTCATTCATTTGGTCCCCATCTGACAAAAGGGAAAATATCAGTACAATAAACAAATGTATCGTACTCTGACCTTGCAGGTACAATACTTGTGAACTCACTGAGTTTAATCGGGAACCAAATGTCGAAAATTTAACAACTTAAAAAAGCAAAAGAAAACAAAGGTTATAGTTTGAGTTTAAACTTGTGATATCTATAATTAATTTACGTTTCAGTAAAGACTCTGACGAAAAGTTTCAGAAAGTTATCGATTGGTAAAGACTCTAATATGCAGATTTGACAAAAAAAATCAATTGGAAAAGATTCTGATGTGCAGATTCAGCAAAGCATCAATTGAAAAAAAAAGGAAGAAAAAAAAACACACTTGCTGGCATAATGTACCCACATGCTACCATCTAAAAGACAAATACTAGTTAATACCTGAGTCAAGTGAAACAAGCTTCTCATAAAAACCATGCAACAACAGCCCCCTTCTCTCCTTGGGGGAGGCACATTCCTTCCTGGCATTGTTCAAAGAACTATAAGCCATTCCAATCCCCATCATGCTATGCACCTCTTTATAGTCCTGTCTGTTTTTTATCTCTTCTTCTATGACTGCCACACCCCCCAAAGGATCCACCAAATTTAACAGTAACAAGAGGGAGAGCATGTCATCCTCTTCACTAACAGGTGGATCCATCACTGATCTTGCCAGAGATGCAACTAGCTCATCTTTAGGAGAGAAGCCATTTCCAGCGAGCCAAGAGATGATGACGTTTATCGCCCTTGTTTTGACTGAGAAATAATGCCTTCTGTGTGGTACTTTAGGTATATTTTTCTCAGTGTATTCTTCCTTATTACACAAATCCATGAGCCAAGGGAGTTCAGTTGAGGCGAAAGACATGATCTTCTTCCTCTCTTTCTCTTCATTCGGTACCTCATTGCACACCCAAAATAGCATTTCTTTTAGCTTTTCAACTCGGTCTTTTCCAATTGTACCCTCCCTACTTATACTTGAAGGGAAAACCCAGAGATGGTCAAGATTTTCAGAAATATCAAACTCCTTCCATGCATTTAACAATTCCCCAACAGACGCCTCATCACAATTGCTAAGTGCAAACCCTATTAACTTCTTACGGGAATCCAAATCAAGGCTGTCAAGCTGAGGCCCACGAGCAATAGCAGCACAGAGGTCCCATGCTGGTCCATGTCCCTTTTTTGCCAGGCCGAGGCACAGATCAGATGCCAGTTGGATATCACCGGCCACAGCTGCCTCTCTGGCAATAGCCTCCTCAACCACCGAAATTTCGTCTTCAGTTTTTAACCCAAGAAGTTTGGCAACATCAATAATTTCATCCACATTTAGATAAGCTCCAGTTCGGCTTGTGATTATGGTACGGATCACCTCCATGAAATCTTTTATTTGTTTGAATTGCATGGGGAGGAGAGTGACACCCAGCTCAGGGAGGCGTATTGTTATTGCATCAATTATATCAGATTCAGCCTCAACACTTGGGCTGTTAGGAAGGAGGCTCAAGCATTCCCTTGCTTTCCAAATCTAGAAAAACAACAACAACAACCAAGCCTTTAGTCTCAAACAAGTTTGGGTAGGCTCAAATCTAGAAAAAATATTTTGAAAAAAAAATGAAGGTTATGAATAGTATTAAGTTCAGTCATTTCACTTATTTGTAATAGACAAAAAAAGAAACATACTGCTAGAGGCAATAGGAAGTACAATATCCTGGGTCATCAAATTGAACGGTTTGCATTTATGGGCCTACTTAACTGGGACATATTATGTGACAGTACATCAAGCCGCTGGTAACATATTTATGTCATCTTTACCAGAATCACGGTGCAAATAGCCAGCTGGCACGTGTCATGTCATACTAAGGTGGTAGCCATGAAAGTACTGTACTATGTGACATATTACTACTCACAACTATAAAAGAGGGGTTTAGGGTTGCCGTACTAACCTCACTGCAAGAGAGAGTAGAAGCAGAGAAGAAATACTCCCTCGCGGCACTGATGACAAGTGATTCCGCCTTTTCAATTGGCAATTCAACAGAGCTTGTCCCTCTGAGGTAATTTCTTGCAAGGGAAAATTTGCCAGCCTTCAACAACCCCCTTATGAACTCTGTTAGCAAGTACTCTGAATCAAGGAAACAGAAAGCCTTCTCCTGGAAGCACTGCATGTCACGCCACATGCCAGCCCATTCGGTGTCTGCCCTGCTGGGCTGGCGTCGCCCAAATTTTGAAAGGATAAGTCGGATCAGTTGTCGTACATTCTTCTCTTCTGAATTTCCACCCACAAAGAAACCCATTGGTTTTGGGACCTAAGTAGAGATAATTTTAAACGCTGGTGGTTAGTTCACAAGGGAAGTTATGTTACACGAGAACTCATAATATCTCTATGCCCCACCAGAATATCATAAGTAATCAGGTTAAAACAAGAGGAGGGTTAAAATGTACCCTCTTTTTGTGCTCCTAACGTGCACCCTCCCCTCATATCTTCATTTTCAAAGTTTAAATAGTCGATTCGAACCTTCCAACGTTTTCTTCATACTAACATGTGCTTGGAGACCAAATTTTACATTTTTTGAAATTTTTTTACTATTTTTTCAGAATTTTTTATTAAACTAAACAATAATAAAAAATTCAGCAAAGTAATGATTTTCAAAAATTCTGAAAAAATAGTAAAAAATTTCCAAAAAAATATAAAATTTGGTCTCTAAGCACATTTTAATATGAAAAACACGTTGGAAGGTTCGAATCGACTATTTGAACTTTGAAAATGAAGATATGAGAGAAGAGTGCACGTTAAGAGCACAAATAGGAGGGTGCATTTTAACCCTCCTCATATAACAAAACACCTACAACTTATGGAAAAACTAGAATGTGAAAAAACTTGCTGTGTTTTTTATTCACATTGAAACCTTTGGAAGATACCAATAGAGATTGTAACGTTCCATTACTCCGATATTTTTTTAATTAAATTTACTCTGAAAATTTTAATTTACTGTTGTGATTCAGAAGAATAAAAGGCTAATTTAGAGGCTAATTATTGTTTATTTCTGTGTTAAAGGCCAAGCAATACAGTACTAGATCTTCTAACTGGACAGGTTGCGCCTTGTATTGGTATCAATCTGCAGCAAGATCCAAGTTATTTCTCTCTATCTCTTTCTTTTCTTTTTTTTTTATACTTTTGTGGTTTTGGTATTTAATTGAGGCCAGGATCAAAGCATACTTTAAGTCTTGAATAATAAGATCTGCTGGTCCCAAAAAAAGAAAGAGAGCGAAGATTGGTGAAAGGATATTACAATCATCGTGTACCACGTTTGGCACCACTATTGGATAGCATTATAATACCTCATACCTGATAATATGCCAATAGCCTGCCAACTTCGACATGGCCTTGAACAACTTTAACCCTCCTCTCCAATTTGTCCAACAAATCGATAGAAATGTCATCATCACCAGAAACCCTGTCGCTTGCCATTCTATTAAGCAGATTTGACAAAATGGACCCCATTGTGCTCCATTGATCTGTTGCACTGCATATGTACACACATTGAACTGCTGTCTCTACCAACTCCAAAATGTCCTTAAAAAGGCCCTCTATAGGGCTTTCCCCACACCCGTTTTCAAAAACGGTCAAACAAATGGATAATTGATTTTCTTTTGCCAACTCCTTTAACCACCTTACTAAGTATGATTCTTTCTCCTCTTCCATATACTTCATCATAAAAGGAACCGCCTTTTCTCCTAGCTTTTGGACCACATTATCTTCTTTAGCCCCCTTAAGCAATAACTTAAATTTCTCATATTGGGGCAGTGGCTCCCATGTGGCAAGGTCCATAGTAAAATCAATTGCTTCCTCAGAATAAATAAGGTCATGTAAGTACTTGGTTTGATCAAGAAACTGTTCCAATCCAGTGATACCTTTTTGGCATGCTAGCTCCATCAAGGAAATGGAGTTATCCAATTGGCCACTTAAGCTGTCCATTTCCCTTGCACGGTTCATGTACCAATTAGACAGCTCATTAACTGCCGGCCAAAGAAAACCCTTTGAGAGTCTTAACATAATCTCTGTTTTTATGTTCTCAGTATTTTCTGATTGGTCTAAGGAGTTCTCTATGTAGGATACAGTTTTTTCACATTCGACCCAATCAGGTTCTCTTAACACAGTGCTGCTAAAAGGAGAGACACCAGGTAGTAGCTGGGAGTAGGAATGAACAGGAACAGTTTCAGGTATAGAAGTTAAAATGTCCAATATGCTGGTCGAAATGGTGTATGGGTGACGCTTGAAGAGCAGATTCAGAGCGCCGATCCTACCATTTTCAGCAAGGGAGATAGCACTGTGAATCAAAGGATGAGAGAGGAACTGACCATATTCTTTTTCTGAGAACCTACAAAAGAAAAATATATATTGTAAGTGGGTAGGGAGGGGATCAAATAAACTATTCACAATCCTTCTAATGCGCATTAAGATAAATGAATTATTAGCAGTCGTGGTAATTTCCAATGATATCAGTATGCAGTAATAATGATAATTACAAGAAAATCATAATAAAGGTTTGCTATATCTTAAAGTTCTTACAAGTCGCAACTACAACTAAAACTCAAGCTTTTTTCGTCTGAATCAAAAGTGGGTTATTTCGAATGCACCTAAAAGGCTATCGAGCTGCTTGGGCTACACTAACAAGAGTTCAGGTTCTTAAAGCATCTATTAATTAGACTTCAAGACACAAAAGTTAAAACTAATGAATAACTCAGCTACGCACCTCCCCATATTTATCCCCAGAAATGTCTCCAGCCTATCTCTGGACTGCAACAACCGGAGCCTGAAGATCCTCATGTTCCAAGCTCGAAAACTGTGTTCACTCTGATCCACTTCCCCAAACTTGTATCCATCCGTAACACGAATGCCAAAAGAAATCAATGCCCTCACAGCAGTCTCAGTAGGACCTATACTGTTAACACACTCAGATAAAACAAACTCCTTGTCCTTGATATTTGATAGGCAGGAATCTATATCAGACATAACTTTGCCAGAACCCAACCACTCAGCTTTGAACACCTCATCTTCATCAAGTCCATAACGGGAAGCAAAACCAAGGGCCTCTCTGTAAATTTTACTGCTTATCAAAATTCTATACATCTCTGAGATACTAACTTCGCGAAATGATTCCAGACACCAAAGTTCCTCCCCTTGCTTCTGAGGCTCCAAAACAAGCACACATCCAGGTTGATGTTTTATTCCTTCAATTATTGGCATAGAAACCATGGCATCTTTTTGTGAAACCTTTCTCTTATCTGTCACATCATACAAAAATACATTTCCATGTTTCGAGGCCAATATCAGAATGCCATCCCTCCACCAAGTCATGTCGACTATACTTTCCAGGTATCCCCCCTCAGGAGATGAATGATATGAGAGAAAATTTAGATTGGAGTCAAACTCGAAAATTTTCAAAGAACCAACAGAATCCAGTGTGGCCACGTACTTGCCTTGAGGAGAGATCTGAATCTTGGGATAAGAGTCAGCAGTTGTTTGGCCTTTAGGCGGAGAAGACAAAAATGACCCTTTGAACTCAGGTCCATGATCACCAAAATTGAGTTCTAAGTTTTTAGCTACACGGAGTAGATACAGACGGTAATTTCCTGAAAAAAATATTGAAACAACAGAGTAAGAAACAAGAAGTTATTTTGATTTATAAATTTATCATCACGTACAGTTAGACAAATAAAGCGTCACCTAAACATGCATTTAAAAGGGTAACCTAGCTAGAAGGATTAGTATGAAGACATGGCCATGTGTATTTTGAATGGAAGAAGTATGTTTATTTAAGTTGTCTAATTGAATAAAACATATTACAGAAACAAATTAAACAAAAAGGTGTCCATATTCACCAGATCTGGAGCTGGAACCTCCGACCAGAACTACCAAAGAAAGACTTGGGTTGAAATCCACACACGCTACAAAAGAAGGCAGTTCTCTGCTCTTAGATAATGCCATATTATTGCTCATACGTTGAATTGATACAGAAGTATTGCTGTCATGTGCTTTTCTGATACAAATTTGATGGATAGATCCATCATTTGCAAACAGTGCAAACTGACCCCTACAATTATAAGAAAATCAAACTTTTAGGAACTAACAGAGAAATTTTATTGGGTGCACCAGCAAATATTTGTAGTTAGTATTTATGTTCCCTTGATATATACTCATTTGGGACTTAATGATTCTTTTTGGAATTTGTGTCTGTGTATGAGCTTATGTGCAGATTATGCATGCTCTCCTATATTTCTTTTTGAGTGTCTGCTCAAACAAATTTTGTAGAAACCAACCACGTATACAGACAAGGGCAATATAGGCACCCTAGAGAGAGAGAGAGAGAGAGAGAGAGACTAACAAAGACCTGCTAGAGTTAGCATCCTCAAGTGTGATGATGGCAATAATTGGCAAAGAAATTTTCAGCTGCTTGTTACTTTGCCTTGTTACTTCCTTTCCATCAGCCTTTATTAAATAAAGGTTACTTAAATCATCCAAAATTACAAGCACGCCCTCAGCCTCCGACCAAGCTCCAGTTGCAAAAGCAACTGTTTTTTCATTAGCTGATCATAGAGTATATTTGAGATGTCAAACAGGCCTCAACGCTCATTAAAAGATGCATTACATAAGAATCCGTCAAAAGTACATACCTTTAAAAATGCCACAAGGTTTCATATAGTCATTCTCTTTGTCCAAAATATAAATCTCATTGCAGGCACAAACTGCCACATACTTCCCCTCTGGGGACACAACAAGAAATATCTCCCTTTTAAATGACCTTCCCCTGTAATGCCCGCTCCATTTCTCCTTAATCTTGGCTACACCTAAAAGGTTGCATTTGTGCCACGTAGTTGTTTCAGCTTCAAGAGAAAACGGAAAAGGAAAAAGGAAAATAATTTTCAACGGGATAGGATACCTCCCAAGGAGAGATAGGATAGGAAACCGCTTCCAGCCTCATCTCTGCTAGTCTGAATTGCAATCATACAGAGTTATTGATCTACATATGGAAAACTATGGATACACTTCGGCGTGTATAGAGCATTTGATTCAAGTGAACTTGAACATAGTTTAAAATTGCATGTTATTTCAAGGAACTCGGAAAGAGAAAGGGAGAGGAGGTAACCTGGCCCTGAGCTGGATCGATGGGAAGAGATCGAGAGGTATGGCGACGGATCTCGTATAGCACCTCCGTTTGCCTCTCTGTTGCCATCTGAGGCCACGAGCTTGTACACTGGCCGGTTCTCTTTGCCGTGTCTCCTCTCGACACGAGATTCGGGGAGGTCGTTGCGCGAGCTTGGTGGCCGGTCGCGCCTTTAGAGGACGCCTGAACTGAATGGATCCCAAATTGGGCCGATTAAATTCAAATTGCAACTTTAACGGGCCCAATTTAGCCTGTGAATCAGAATTTAAGCCAACGGTCCTATTGGGCCAAATGTTGCGTGAAGGAAATCGAATTCGTTTAAAATTTTTCTTGATTGAAAAGGCCCAAAGGCCCGTGGGGAACAAAAGCTTACAAAGTTCAAAACTTCCTATGTCAAAACGGGATCAGATGCAATTGGAACCATCCGATCTGAACCGGAGGTAAAAAGATCTTCCAGAACCAGGACCGGAACGACTCGAACTGAGAGAGAGAGAGAGAGAGGTACCATGAGGTCAGAGGAAGAGCAAGATGCTGATTCCGACCTATGGAAGCAGAATTACTGTTGCATTACCCATGCTTTCGCCAGTTCCGCGCAACAGTACTTGACCCGCATGGCTGTCGTACACATCCTCTCCTCTTCGCAGCCTCCTATTTCCCTCACCTATGCACAACTATCCTTTGCTGTTCGATCTCTCAGCAATCGTATCAGCAACATCTTAGGTAATGGTTAGGTACTGGACTCCATTCACTGACTTTTATTTCTCCTTTTCTATTATCTCTGTAAGAAAAATTATTCTTGCACCGCATGCTCTGCATCTCTAATCTGCACTCCAAATGTGTTTATACATATCTTAGAAAGTTATTCATATCTGAATCCTGAAGTGGTTTTACCTAATGTATAAACTGTTTATCACCTTTTCTTTTCAGAATGATAATAAGAAAATTCAATTTAAAAACTTTGTTGAAATATAAAAATACGGTTTTTAAAGATTTTAATCCTAGTAAGGTAAGGTATAACACTTTTATGATCAAGTATAAAACTTTTCGGGAGAAGTATAAGCATATCTGGCATGCAGGTAAGGGGTGTGGATAGGGGCGCTAACTATTGTCTAGGAAGTTTTGCTTATCTCTCGTTGTGTACAGGCTTCACCCTTTTTTCATTAAAATGTCTGAGGGATTTACTCTTCTAGGAAGTTTTGCCCAATAGGGTGAACCCTGCATTGGGCAAAATTTAGGCAATTTTTTTCTGGACAAGCAAAATCATTACCCTATTTTAATTTGTAATTTTAGGTTTGTCAAGCTCAGACAATAGAAGGCCTCGTATTGTGGGAGTATACATGCCACCTTCACCTGAATACATAGTAGGTGTTCTATCTATTCTCAGATGTGGTGAAGCATTCTTGCCATTAGACCCGTTATGGCCCGAGGAGAGAATAATGTATGCTATTTCTTCTTCTAATGCTTCTCTTGTTGTCACTTTGGGGCCTGCTTCTGACAATTGGCTTGCTGCCGTGTCATCTTGCTCAATTCATTATGTTGACATGAGAGAACTTTTAGGAGAGAAAACTGAGGAAAATTTGGAGATGTCAATCATGTCATGGCCTTGTCAGAGTGCAAATAGGAGAAAATATTGCTATTTGATGTACACATCTGGTTCTACCGGAAAGCCTAAAGGGGTTTGTGGCACTGAAGAAGGTGATAAACTGATAATCAACGAATGAAATTATAAATGATCAGTTTTGATTTTTGAAAGGATTTGTTGCAAATCACACTTAATATCGTACTGTATTTGCAAACAACACCCAACACTTGTACTATTTGCCCCTTGTTCTGCAACTTTTGTTTTTTCTTGATAATCATAATAACTATGGTTGAGCCGATGAAAACTTGACCGGACTAACATTGATTTTTTCTTGTTAATCAGTTGTGCTACAAATGATAGTTATAATGCAGGGAGCTTTTTGTACTTTTAGTAAATGTGATTAAAATCCATTATCCAAAGTTATTTGTTGTTTTGTGATTAATATAACTTGTCTCCTCAGTTACATGAGTTTGGCACTAAATCAGATATAGGTTAAAAATGATTTATACTATGAGGGGCAAAGTTGTCAATATAAGTAGTATCTTTACCAAAATTAATTAACATTGGACTGTTTTTTTTTTGAGGGTTAGGGGGGGGGTCAATTTCCCACTAACAAATTGTATCAATGAAAGAAAGCTTTGCAACATAGGGATCTATCACTAGTCACAGAGTAAAAAAAAAATTATCATTGTACTGTTTTTTGCACTTAACCTTAAAAGTGTATAGACCAGCATGCAAATTCGAGAAATGAAGGCACCCTTTTTTTAAAGATTCAAAATAATGGGTTGTCCTTTCCAAAAAGGCCTAACTGAAAAATTGTATTTTAGGCCTGTGGAATCGATTTGCTTGGATGCAAGAAACATTTCCTGTACGTGCAGAGGATTTTCTATTGTTCAAAACCTCAATTAGCTTTGTTGACCATTTGCAAGAGTTTCTCTCCTCCCTGTTGACTGGTTCAACTCTTGTTATTCCCCCCTCTGACGAATTGAGGTCCAATCCTATGCTTCTGATTGATATAATAAAGGTATATAATCAGCATTCAAAATTGTTCGCCTTAAATTCTGTTCTCCTTTTATTTTTTCGTAGTAATTATGTAGGCCCACAAATATTGAAATACCATGTGTCTGAACACCTTTAAAAATGTTCTCCTTCTGTTAGAACACCTTAAGTTATCTGTACGCCTGCAAAACAGAAATACCATGTGCACCTCTTCATAATATACAAAATTCCCTATATAACATGAAAAACATGCACACCCTGCAGAACATGAAAAATGCATAACCTTTACAGCATGAAAAACATTCTATGTGCACCCTTCCTTCACTGCTTACTTGGAACACACTGAAACTATCCTTCTTTCTTCATTATTTACCTCATTTAGAGGAGCACCTGTGAATTTTGAAGAAGTAGAGGAGGGGTATAGGTGGAATTTACTATGTTTTAGATGAACGTGTTTGTGATTTTTCTTATTTGTTATACATAATATCATTTTTATGAATTTTGGCTGTACTGATGGTAGTATATTTTTTAATGTCTCAGTCATACCGCATCTCAAGGCTTACTGCTGTTCCATCTTTAATAAAGGTTCTACTACCATCACTGGAGAGATGCTTTTTGCATAAGTATAACCCTTTAAGACTTTTAATACTCAGTGGGGA
Organism: Carex pumila; assembly: GCA_033356055.1. NCBI lineage: Eukaryota > Viridiplantae > Streptophyta > Magnoliopsida > Poales > Cyperaceae > Carex > Carex pumila. The sequence continues at coordinate 801,131 of JARJHM010000011.1, read as the reverse complement.
GGTATTGTCTTTACATTTATGGAAAGAGCTGGACCGCATCCTACCCGATACTACCATCCTCAATTTATATGGAAGCACAGAGGTTAGAATTGATGTGTGTTGTTCTTTTTTGGGCTTTTTATGCAAAAGGAGTGCAAGCTCTTTATACTAACTGCAGGAAAAGAGAATCTGACATAGAGAATTTGTTTGATATCATTGTTCTTGTTGATCCAAATCTGCAGTCAAAATAGGTTAAAAACCTTAGCATTATTGAAATGACGGCAAACTAGCACTTTCATTTTCGTTCAATGAGCGAGTGATCATGTTATTCATGTGACTTTTGTGCAAATACCACAATAAATGTTATTTAGTTTTTGCTGAGCAGAGTTCATGAACAAGTAGGTGCTAGTCTAACCCCAGTGGGGGAGTCCCTAAAATACTTTTAACTGCATATCTTGAACTATTTATAGGCACTATAGAGTAAAATTATATTATCAACACCTATAGAGGAAAATTGTATTTTCACATTCTTCCTATATACTATCACCTCTTCTTTCAGGTATCAGGCGATTGCACATACTTCAATTGCAAAAGCTTACCAAGTATTTTGGAGTCCAATAAAACTTTGACAAGCGTGCCAATAGGATATCCTATCTCTAATTGCATTGTAACTCTAGTTGCTGAATCTTCAGACATAGCTGATGAAGGTGAAATTCATGTTGGAGGGACCTGTCTATTCTCAGGCTCCTTCCCAGGACCCACATGTCATAACAGTGTTTTCAGAACTGGTGACTTTGCCAGGCGCTTGAAAAGTGGCGAGCTTCTTTTTCTTGGCAGAAAAGACCGCATGATAAAAATAAATGGTCAAAGGATTGCATTAGAGGAGGTGGAAAGTGCCTTAAGGGGGCATCCTGATGTAAGGGATGCTGCAGGGACTGCTGTTGTAAGAGACAGTGGAGCATCTCATATAAATGCATATTTGGTGGTGAAAAATAATTGTACTGAGCTGTCATTAAGAAGCTGGTTGATGAAGAGGCTTCTACCGGTGATGATGCCAAGCTATTATTTTAATTTAAAGGAATTGCCAGTGACTTTATCTGGAAAGATAGACTATGCTAAATTATCGAGTTTAGACCATAAGCATCACAGATTTGCAGAAGAAATGAAGAATAGTTCAGATAATTCGCAGTTGGATATCATCAAAGAGGTGATCTTTTATTAAACAAATAGTTTATGTTATTTCTATTTCTTTAATGTGGTTAAAACTTCAACAATATGTTGTTGAGATTTCCAAAAAATGTACCAACTACAATATGCTAACAAAACATGAGTGTACCTCTCATTTTTACAAATAACTCTGGTTGATACTCACAAGCATAAAATCCAATATACTTATAACTTATGTAGGTCTGAACAAGTAGAATATGTAGTTTTCCTTTCTGGTGAGAATTTAGTACATCTTTTTTCTCATTTTTATGTAGAATAGGCATTCGCTGAAGCACTGTCAGTCGAAGAAATATCTGACAATGATGACTTCTTCACCAAGGGTGGTGATTCACTTTCTGCCGCCCATGCTGCCTACAAGTTGGGGATTGATATGAAACTGCTTTATGCCTTCCCTACCCCTTCTAAGCTTCTTGAGAAATTACCCAATAATAAAATTACTTTCCTCCATAGCAGCAAGTACAGTCGCAAGAAAGCCAAATTGGTTGGGGAATCATTCAAAAATTCAAGGTCTGATAACGTTTGGATGGGACAATTAAATTCAGAGAGGAGGTTTTCAGTTAGCCGGTGCAACCGGTACATGATTGAATCTCAGTGTGGGGAGGATCTCGGCTTGGTTCAGACTCAGGGGGATAAAAGAGGGCGGTTAAAAGATGTTTGGAAAGTTCTCCTTGGATCTTGCGTGGATGCTTCCCCTCTGGTTGTTTTTGTGGATGGAAAAGTGAGCATATTCATAGGATCTCACTCACATAATTTTCTTTCAATTGATGCTTTGAGGTTAGTTGATTTTGGTTTATCCAAGGACAAGAATTGACATTTGTTACCAGAAAGGTAATCCTGATTGGTATATGCAGTGGTAATGTGCAGTGGGAAGTCAAATTGGAAGGACGGGTCGAGTGTTCAGCTGCTATTACCAGTGATTTTACTCAGGTACTTTTTTAAAACTTTATACCAAACTATAATGCAAATTAAACATGCTGTACTATCTGCAAGAATCACCTGACACATTTAAGGATAACACCTAGCATCTCCTGAGATGTTGTGGTCCACTGAACCATTAGATTGATGTGATGTGAAAGGAACACTTGTTTAAAGTTTGACAGTTTTGCACTTACCTCTAGTTTTTCCTTGATTACACAGGTCAAGCAAACTTCTGTTGTAGGATGCTACAATTTAACTGATGAAGTGTTTTCAATCATTGGCAATTTTGTCTTAAATAATTCTGTGTTAGTCACAACTTGTTCAATAAAATTGAGCATGTGTTTGAAATGCTAGAATTGTCAGGCTTTCCTTGCAATTACTGCAAACACGCATAATTTGCAAACGGGCATTTACCTTATTAATGTTGTGGGTTTTTTTCCTTTCAGGCAATGATTTTTGCTTAATACTTTTGTGTTTTTGGGTATAGGTTGTGGTTGGCTGTTACAAAGGGAAGATATATTTTGTTGATTCCAGTACTGGAAAAGTGGACTGGAAATTCCAGACAGGAGCAGAGTTAAGTCTTTCTGTTTGCTCTTTACTCATGCATTACTCCTAACTAGGATTGCCATACTGCCTAACACTCGCTGAACAACTGAAGTTGATAAAACCTTTCTTGCAAATATCAGGTTAAGATGCAACCTGTCGTGGATGAGAAAAGAAATTTGATATGGTAGTTTCTTTTTGTTTAACTCTATTAATATTTCTTTAGGCACTTTCTGACCCTGCAAAACCTTAAAATATCACATACACATCCTGCAAAATGTTTTTTTTTTTTCCCTGTTTAGACCATGGAAACATAACATATACCTATGCTAGCACTTTTATTTTAAAATATTATTTTTTTATCTAGTTATGATATCCTGGACTTAATTCTCAATCTCTCTCTCTCAGTGAGATCTATGAGATGCAATGATATGATATCCTGAGTTATGGTATCCTAAGAAGGAAAGTCTAGAGAGATGCAAGGATATTGTTGTAGATATGAACAGTTATCCTTAAAGGTCCTTTTCATTTAATTTTACTCAAGCCGTTAACCAAAGTACAGTAACACAGTCATTCACTCATTAATTAGTATAGTAATACTGTCATTCACTCTTTAATTATTTTGGCAGAATTGAACAGCCTATTTGTGTAGGGGCACCACTTATACTTGTCTTGTTTGGGAGGGACATTTATTATGTTTGTCATTTTTCAGGGTACCCATGATAGCTTCAGTTTTTATGGGTTGTATGTTATATTCTGCATTATTTGGCAATTTTCCATGGAGATAAAATGATCTACCCGTGCAGGTGTGGATCCTACGACCATTTTCTTTACGCTTTGAATCACAAACACAAATGCTGCATTTACAAAGTATCATGTGGCGGCAGCATTTATGCTTCACCTTGCATAGATATACTTAAGGATATGCTATATGTCGGGTCAACTAGAGGCCTTGTCACTGCTATTAAGTTGGAGGTACTTCATTTTTCTCATCAATACTTCTTTCCCAAAAAGGACAGACTTGTGGTATTTTGTGAAAACAGCAATTCAGAAGGAACAGTGCAACAAGAAATTTTATTTCACTCTTATTTGTTTTCTTGGGCAAATTTGACCCTACTGGTTTCTTTGAATGAACCAAAGAATAGGGGAAGGGAGATGTATTGATTTGAAGCCCTTCAGGCTGTTGATAATATTATGGAATATGGACCCAAATATTGGGTATGCACATGTATTATTTATCTATTGATTGTTATCGGTATATGGGGAATGTTATCAGTTCCCATTCACTCTGTAATAGTTATGCCATTCATGGGGGCCAATTTTCTGAACGAGCTATACTGTGTATTTGTTTTTCCTGCTCCGATTTTCTCTTTTGGGAAAAAATACAAATTTAAGTGATAGTATTAGTAACTATACTTCTGGAAAAAATATCAGGTCGACCCTTATGACATTGTCTGGCAGTATGAGGCAGGAGCACCAGTATTTGGGTCCCTTGTACTAGTTTGCGATGTTGGAAATGGTAAACCTCCCCCCACTCTCTGTCACTCTAATGTTTTCAGGTTCCATCCTCCCCTGAAATAAAAGTAATCAAATGAATTGTAATTTGCAGTTGTATGTTGTTTGGTGAATGGAGACGTAATTGTGTTAACTCCAAGAGGAGAAGTTTATTGGAAGGTACTGCAATCTCCACCTAATAGATGTATTCAATACACTGTTGACCTACAACATAGCTTTTTCATTAATTAGCATATTTTTTGGGAATACCCTCCATTCTAGGCAACCGTTGGCGGTCCTGTATTTGCAGGAGCTTCTATATCTTCTGTTCTTCCATCTCAGGTATGAAATCCTACTTTTGCGTTATTCTCAAAAATACTGTTGACATTGTCAAAAATCAAAATGCATCCCCCCCCCCCCGCCCCCCTTTTTTTTTTTTTGCAAAATTGTGAAGGCTTTCTTTGCTGTTTTTCTTATGTTAATTTTAATTGAGATTTTCCGTTTTGCCTTGATCTCCACACAGGTGTTGGTGTGTTCTAGAGATGGAATTATATACTCCTTTGATAAAGTAATGTCTGTTTTTTTTCGTGATGTTTAAGTGCAATTCGTATAATATCCAAACATCTCAATATTTAACAAATGTTAGTTTTGCAGAGAGATGGCAGTCTACTTGCAAAATTTGAAATAGGAGATCCAATCACGACCTCAGCTTTTGTTGATGAGCATTTGGTTTTAACTTCAGAATCCACACAACTTTCTGATAGGTGGTAAAAAAATTAGCATTCAAGTTCTAAATTGGTCATTCTGTCTGTCTGCTCCTGCCTTTTTGAAACAAATAACAAACATGACCAAGCATAAAACAATTATTCATGGATATAAGTGTAATTGGGTCATAATGAACTCAGGCACAAAGTCTAAATGTCACTGGTACATTTTAAGTTCATTGCTGATAGCAACACTGTAGCGAGAGACCTGCTACTAGTGGCAAATTCCGAATCTCCGGTGCATGTGGTCAAATAGATAAAAAGAGAGCTAACGTCTTTATGGAAATTAGTTCTGAATATTTGTAATACTTGAATCTTCTTTTGAAAAGTTAGAAGGGGTCAGTTGAGCACACTTTGCTCAACATTCATCCAATTTAGAAAAAAAATTCATGGATTATACATAGAAGGAAAAATGCAAGTTCTTTTGGGTGTAAGATTTCTGTTGTTTAATACTTGCCATTTGCTGCTTTCCCCATGTTAAAAAACTGTCATGTTTTCAGGTTGGCTTGTGTCTGTAGCAGTTCGGGCCAGGTTCACGTGCTTAGGATCAAATCCACTCCACGGGTGAAGGATGATGAAACCAGTGAAGAGTCTTCGTTAGTGCAAGGATTTGCTGAGAGGGATCTCCCAGGTGAAATATTTTCTTCTCCAGTCATGATCGGAGGCCGTATGTTTGTCGGGTGTCGAGATGACTATTTGCACTGTCTGGAAGTCTTTTTCTGTTAAAATTTGTCTGCTGTGAGACAACTAGACAACTATCTGCACCGTCTGGTAAATTTTCTATGATGCAAATTGTCGGGTGTAAAGACGAGTAAATGTATTATTCAGATTTGTTACTTTAATGAAATTACTAGCTGTGTAACCCCCTCGTAAAAGTTAGAAAAGACAATAAAATATAACATTCAGCGACTTTGCTGGGGCCAAACAATGAGTCACCTGTGATGCTAATTTTATTTTATTTTTTATCTATTTTTTGGAAAAATGTCAATTGACGGTTCCTGCACGAGCATTTTCTCGGAACTTGAGTTGATTGCTCTTTTCTTCCTTATGCCTGATAACCACTTCATATTAGCTCATTCTCTAAACACTTCTCATAAATTTTTCACTTATTTTGGAAACTTCGGATTGCACAATAAACACTGATTTATTATGCCGATACACAGTTGTCTATAAGAGCATCTCCATCGGCTTTTAATTGCAATTGCAAATTCGCGCTGGCGTCTTACGTGGTATTTTATTTCTTGAATAACCAATGCAGACAAAATGGCAAATATGCAAGCTTTCATATTATGAAAGCTTTCATTTGGCCTTTCATTTTGCTAAAATCACACTTGCACGGAGAATTTCCAATCAAATTCGCTCGTCTCTTGTATTCGTCACTCCATCTCACCTGCTTCTTCCTCACACAGGCGCATGACGAAACTGAAATCTATAGTCGTTTTTCCTCTCCTCCGTCCCGTTCCTTCGCAGATCTGAGCCCATCGCCACTGCCTCCGCTCTTCCCCTCTCCCCCTTCCCGGTCCCATTCCTCCATAGGTCTTTCTTCTCCATTAGAGCCTCCCCCTTCACTTCAAAGGAAGTTAGTGTTCCAGGATTTCACTGATAAGCGAGCTCTAAAGGTTTCTTTTCATGTTTTCAAACTGAAATTTGGTACCAAATTTAGAGGATCAAGGTTTCTTTTCATATTTTCAAACTGAAATTTGGTATCAAATTTAGGGGATCAGCTTACCGAGTAGCTTGAACAAGGTGTTTCGATCCTTGTCAAGCTAACCAGCTTTTAAGTTTATGCTAGTTCGAATTTTGGGGCAGATTTTTTGGGAACAATAGTCTTAATACAAACTGAATGGGAGAAATGCTCCAACCCATTTCATCTCAAACCCAGTAGGAGCCAATTCTCTTTTCATTTAGTAATTCTGATGTATGTTGTACTGTAGAAGATGATTCTACCGGATTGTATTTTAAAATTTCATTTATAATATATGCTTTGACAGCTACTGCCAATAGTTTAGTAAAAAAGAAGAGAGAGGTCTGAGAGACTTTATGTTTGTTTTATCTATGTGAACAAGTCGGGAGAGAGAAAGAGTTGATAAGGATATATTGTTGACGTGGCATTCCAAATGCAATTAAAACGAATTGCACCGATGGAGGGATTTTGAAATTAGAATTGAAGTTAATTTCATTTTAACTTCCGATGTGTATTTGCAATTGCAAATCACTTGCACCAATGGAGATGCTCTTTATAATAATACTGATGTACATTTGTCTATTATTAAGACATAATTATTGACAGAAGTTAATTGCATTTTGACAATTGTCAATAATTATTTTAATCTACCAAATCCGTTCTTTTTTTTAGAAGGTCAGTATACACTGACGTTTTCATTGATTAAAAAAGAGAGTTATTTACCAAATCTGTTCTTCAATTTTTTTTTAAACTATACACTTAATTATTGCTTATCACACACTTGAATATTACATCAACGTGTACATTGGTCAGTGTTCCATTGCAAATTTACTTAAATTTCACCCGTGTTTGGTCAACTTTAAAAAATGAAGAACGATTGATGGCCACATATGATATTTATTCCTTAATAATAGTGGATTGCCTTTCTAATAGTGGCTTCGGTAGTTGGATTGGGTAAAGTTGTATGAAATTTCCTCAGCAGATACATAACTAATATTGATAATACCTCAAGGATATTAGGGAATGCATATATACATAATAAAGCAAAAAAAAGAAAAAAAAGAAAAGAAAAAAGATAAAGCAGTTATAATTGGTCACCCAATAACAATAATTACACAGAAAATTAGAAGAAGAAAAAAAAGTAACAGCAATTAAAGATATACGTAGATTCATGGCTTCCACATGTCTTCAAAAGTAGAGTGAAAGGATGCCAAGATCAAAACCAAAACCACCAAAGCCGCCACACCCCATGGTGACGACCCGCCTTCATTCGAGTAGCCATAGTTGGTCCGTTGGTTGCGTTGGTTTGGATAAAAGAACCCTAGAAACCCATCAAAACTCTCCATGGATGAGAGCCACTGAATCAACAAGATCAATATAAGAGGCACAACAAGCAGGATCCAATTGAACTCTTCTTCGACCGTTTCGAAGAAATCTTCATAAGTGAAGTACCAGGAGATGCCAAGGAAGAAAAACACCATTAGTAGGATTAGTATCACTGGATAGGGGAGGGGAGAGAGTGTGAAAGAGTCTATGATGGATGAATCATCTCTTCTATCATAGTATGCCATGGTTGGGGGATTGTGTTAGGGGGTGAGGTGAGATAGAGAGAGGGAGAGGGAGAGGGAGAGACGTGTAGAAAGATTGAAGATTTAAAGGGGTTAGGCGGAGCACAAAGAGATTTATTAATAATAAACATTTCTTTACCCCAAAATATTTGCAAGCGCAGCAGCGCTTCAGTTTACGTGGAATTAACTACCTCTGGTCTCTGGAGACGGGGACAAATTAAATTGGTTTTCGGACAAACTGTGTCAAATAATAAGTACATATTGTTTGCTAACATTCTAACAAATAGTAGTAATACCGGTGCACACTTATTACATTAACGAAGGATGTTCAAATTGTTGAAATTAAGACCTTTGTTATAATATTTATAGTAAATTAATATTTATGATATATAAGTTTTTAATTAGTATAATCATTGAATTAGATTTAAGGGTATTTAGATAACTATAAATGTAACATTAATGTTGAAACTGACTCGTATAAAATCTAGTGCGCGAATTATTTTATATAAAACAAAATAATAAATCAAGTAATGAGAAAAAGAGAGAATCTAAAGTTCTTTAGCAACCATCTTTCTTTTTCTTCCTTCTCTCTCCACATTACAAAAAATCGAATGAAAGTATTTTCAATCTTTTATCCATTAAATTAACGAAACAAACTTATCCTATGTTCCAACCAAGCAAGATAGTTCTTTAGAACCAGCTCATGCTTCAGAGATAAGCTAACGTCATTCGTGCTACAGTCTAAAAAATCTATCGTATAAATTTTAAATTTTGATTTAAGTAATTCAATAAATTGATTATATAATAACCTTGTAAAATACTAATTTTTACTATTTTTAGATTTTTTTTTTTATGATTTATGAAAGATTGTCAAAAATGACCAAAAAAATAAAATAAATTTTTTAATATTTTAAATTATTTTTTTGCCATCTTTCATAAATCATAAAAAATAAAAATAAATTTAAAATAGTAAAAATTAGCATTTTACAAATTTATTATATAAAAAAAATATTGAGCTACTTAGATCAAAGTTTAAAATTTATACGATAGATTTTTTAGGTCGTAGCACGGATGATGTTATGCTATCCATAGCATCCAAGTCTTACTATATATATAGAGAGAGAGAGATGGGCTACAGTGATTTGCGAAGTAAAGCGACTATTTTACTTCACGCTCATGTTTTGCGATTTTAAAGTTCAAAACGTCGATCTAAACCGTTCATCTTGTTCTCCATATTGAAATGTGCTTGGAGACCAAATCTTACATTTTTTGGAATTTTTTTACTATTTATTAAGCAATTTTGAAAGTTGCTGATCTGATGGTCCAGAAAATTTTACTGTTTTTACTTTTCACAGCAAAAAAACAATTTTAAAAAATACTTAATAAATAGTAAAAAAATTCCAAAAAATGTAAAATTTGGTCTCCAAGCACATTTCAATATGGATTAAACATCTAATAGTTCAAATCGGTCGTTTGGACTTTCAAAATAAAAATACGGCGTGAAGTAGAAACGTGTTTTACTTCGCAACTCACCGTAGCCCATCTCTCTCTCTCTATATATATATATATATGAGGAGGGTTCCAATTACACTCTTTTTTGGTGACACCGGATTACACCCTATGTTTACAAAGTCCAAATAGTCGATCCAAACCGTTCAACTCGATAGATATGTTAAAATGTGTTTGCAAATCAAATTTTACATTTTTCTAAATTTTTTTACTATTTATTAAGATGGGTACAAAAATTCAACGGCCTGAATATAGTGATTTTATTAAATACTTAATAAATAGTAAAAAAATTCCAAAAATTGTAAAATTTGAACTGCAAGCACATTTTACATATCCATTATGTTGAACGGTTTGGATCAACTGTTTGAAATTTGAAAACTTTGAAAATGAAGAGTGTAATTTAGTGTCACAAAAAAGGATGTAATTGGATCCCTCCTCTATATATATATAGAGAGAGAGAGAGAGAAGAGAGAGAGAGTAACTAATGTGCATTCAAATGTATATGGACCGAAATACATACGGTCCAAATTTGACTTTTCAAAATCCAAACGGTCGATTCGAACTGTTCATCTTGTTCTCCATATTAATATGTGCTTGGAGACCAAATTTTACATTTTTCTGAATTTTTTTACTATTTATTAAGTATTTTACAAAACAGTAAAATCAGCAAGCACCGTTGGATCAATAATTTTGTAAAATACTTAATAAATAGTAAATAAATTCAGAAAAATGTAAAATTTGGTCGTCAAGCACATATTAATATGGATAACAAGATGAATAGTTCGGATCGACCGTTTGGATTTTAAAAAGTCAAATTTGGACCGTATGTATTTTGGCCCATATACATTCGAATGCACATTAGTCTCTCTCTCTCTCTTCTCTCTCTATATATAGAGTATGGCTAAATTTCTACCGGTAGCACTTCAACCTAAGTGCTTACGAGGTCAAATTTTAGTATTTAATGTCCAAACAACAAATCCAAACCGAAAGATGTTCAATCGATATTAAAATGTGCTAGGAGACCAAATTTTACATTTTTTGGAAACTTTTTACTATTAATTAAGCTGGTTTGAAAACCGCTATTTTTCAATGCTGCAGAAATTTAATAAAAACAGCGATTTTCAAACCAGCTTAATAAATAGTAAAAAAATTTCAAAAAATGTAAAATTTGGTCTCCAAGCATATTTTAATATAGATTGAACATCTAACAATATGGATTTGTTGTTTGAACATCAAATACTAAAATTTGACCTCGTAAGCACTTAGGTCGAAGTGCTACTGGTAGCACTTTAGCCATACTATATATAAGGCTACCATACATTGTGAGGCATAGTCATTTTTGTGCATTGGACTATAAATCACCGGATTAAAAGTTCAAATGACTGATCCAAACCATTCATTTTGTTCTCCATATTAATATATTTTTGGAGACCAAATTTTATATTTTTTGAAAAAAATGACTATTTATTAAGCCACTTTGAAAATCGCTGATCCAAGATAGCAGTAAAATCAAAAGGCACCGTTGGATCAGCGACTTTCAAAGTGGCTTAATAAATAGTATAAAATTTGGTCTCCAAACACATATTAGTATGGAGAATAAGATGAATGGTTTGGATCGTCATTTGGACTTTGAATCCAGCTATTTATAGTCCAATGCACAAATATGCCTATGCATTGCAATGTATGGTAGCCTTACTCATATATATATATATATATGTTGGCTACTCTACTTCCATAAGCATATAGCATATGAGAGCATATGCTTATAAATCATTTTTGCGTTTTCAATATCCAAATGGTTGATCTGAAGCGCTCAACATGTTCTCCATATTAATATGTTTTTGGAGACCAAAATTTACATTTTTTTGAAATTTTTTATCTATTTTGAAAAATTATGAAAAAATAGTAAAAAAATTTCAAAAACATATAAAATTTGGTCTCCAAGCACATTCTAGTATGGAGAACATATTGAATGCTTCAGATCGACCATTTGGATATTAAAAACACAAATATGACTTATAAACACATGTCCTCATATGCTTATGGAAGTAGAGTAGCCAACCTACACACACACACACATTTTCCTATATATATATATATAGAGAGAGAGAGACTAATGTGCATTCGTATGCATATGGCCCGATATGCATACGGTCCAAATTTGAAATTTTAGAATTTAAAACGTCGATCCGAACCGTTCATCTTGTTCTATTAATATGTGCTTGGAGACCAAATTTTATATTTTTATGAATTTTTTTACTATTTATTAAGCCACTTTAAAAATTGCTAATCCAACGGTGACTACTGATTTTTACTGTTTTGTTAAGCTACCGTTGGATCAACAATTTTCAAAGTGGCTTAATAAATAGTAAAAAAAATTCAAAAAAAATGTAAAACTTGTTCTCCAAGCACATATTAATATGAAAAACAAGATGAACTATTCGGATCGACGTTTTGAATTTTGAAATTTCAAATTTGGACCGTATGCATATCGGGCCATATGCATATGAATGCACATTAGTCACTCTCATATATATATATATAGGAATATGCTAGCATGTTATGCATAACAGAAAGCCCCTCCGTGCAACGGCTCGGATTTCGAGTTTTCAAAATCCTAACAGTCAACTGAACCGTTCATCTTGTTCTCCATATTAATATGTGTTTGGACACCAAATTTTACATTTTTTGAAATTTTTTTACTATTTCTTTAGATTTATTGAAAATCGCTGTTTTTTTATGGTCCAGATTTGCTGAAAACAGGGATTTTCAATAAATCTAAAGAAATAGTAAACAAATTCCAAAAAATGTAAAATTTGGTCTCCAAACACATATTAATATGGAGAACAAGATGAACGGTTCGGATCGACCGTTAGGATTTTAAAAACTCAAAATATGAGCCGTTGCACGGAGGGGCTCTATGTTATGTATAGTATGCTAGCATATTCCTATATATACTAGTAATCGTGCCTGTGCACAGTAACGGGAGCAAATTATGTAGTAGAAAACATTAAGCTCCTTAATAAGGAGGAGAGATAATTTAAATCAAATTTGTAGAGAAAAATAGTTAAATACTATATTTATCCACAAGATAACACATGTGAACTCTAGTGTAGTAGTAAGAATTTTGGCACCAACAGAATTCAACTGGGTTCGAATCCCGCCTTCAGCAGAAAAAAAGAAAAAGGGTGCGCGGTGTACAGGCTCGGTCCGTAGGTGCCGTGCGTGGTTCAGAGGCGCGGCCCACGAGTGTGGCGCGTGGTCTACGGGCACTAGGATCATATGCGGCGCGACCAATGCATACTTAAGTGTTGAAGCTCATAATTTGGAAAATTCATCTATGTGCGATCTAAAAATTCAACGGCTGAGCATCATTCTGAAAAAAAAAACAGTAAATCAAGACCCTTGCAGGAGCTAGACATTAAGCTCCTTAATAAGGAGGATATATATATATATATATATAGAGAGAGAGAGAGAGAGAGAATAAGACTATGTTACTTCGCGAATTAAACGGGTTGTTTTAATTTGCGCTCATATCTCTAGTTTCGAAGTCCAAATAGCCAATCCAAACCGTTAGATATTTAATCTATATTAAAATGTGCTTGAAGAATTTTTTTACTATTTATTTAGATGGTTTGAAAATCGTTGCTTTTATTAAAATTCTCCATCATTAAAAAACTGTTATTTTCAAACCATCTTAATAAATAGTAAAAAAATTCCGAAAAATATAAAATTTGGTCTCCAAGCAAATTTTAATATAGATTGAACATCACCATCTGATAGCCACTATCAGAGTTTCAGAAAAAAAAAAAATATAGATTGAACATCTAACAGTTTGAATTTGTTGTTTGAACATCAAATACGAAGATATGACTCCGTAAACACTTAGATCGAAGTGCTACCGATAGTAATTTAACCATACTCTATATATATATATATATATATATATATATATATAACAATAGTTTTTATCCGTACCATTATATGTTATGTTAACCAAAAAAAAACTTTAACATTATCTCAGATAAATTAAAAAAATTAAATTAAAACTTATCCATCCACATTTTATCGAATACGGCACGATAATAAAGGACGGAACGATTAATATTATCTTTGAATGATTTCTGGAGCAGCGCAGGTCTATTGGGTATCCACAGCAATATTCAGATAATTACTTACCACTAACCAATAATTAATCATCCATCCTAATCTAAAGCACTGTAATGTGGTCGTCCATGTGGAGCAATAGGAGCCACTTGGCTTTAAGAGGCGCAAAAGCGGAGACCGCATCTATAGAATAATTCTAGGTAGAATTCCCCAAGAAAAAAAAGCAGAGTTTTGTACATTATGCAAATTTAAGTGAGAAATCATACTTCAATCCCAGAAAAATGGGAAACCATATCCAAATTACTGAAATTCCATTAAAAAATCCTAAAGTTGCTCGACTCATAGGTGCTTCTGCAAAATTAAAAGCTCAATGACTCATATTAATATTTTATGACTGCCATAAAATCATACTGAAACCGTATGATATGTTTTAAAATTTGTGCGCACTAATTTTAAAGTGAAGTATGAACGTAACTTAAAGTGCATCAAATGGCTCTGGTGCCCTTCAAATCCAAAGTACTTTTGATATCCATCGGACTATACTTTTCTCATATTTTATGCCGTAAAAAAATTTACCATATGTTGAATATGATGAACATCAAGAGAACTGAAGAAAAATAATGAACTCAAAAGGAATATTCATATTTCTATTTCTTGCAACAAGTTCATTGCTTCTAGCACGATCAAATATCCAATTTCAGAGTTGCACAACTTATCAATCCTCGTGCCATTTATATTATTATGCAGTCACAATCAATAAAATCCAATAAAGAAGATTTGAGAAGAATGGTATACCATCAAAAGTCGGGTCAAGCCCATGAATTAGTGGCTCATAATTTGTCAGTTTGTCAAGCTCTCTTTTTCGGGGATTGAAATTTGATATAACAACTCGGTTCCTCTGAGGCGGATGTGACCATCATGCAATGTAAAAATGCTAATATATGAATAAATTTTGTGATATTGAATTATTGATTATTGACGCCTTCCTGGGATGAGTCACAGGATGTAACTTGTTTTATGCGTGTCACAGAAAATCCTAAATTTCGAAAGGTGTATGCATCATCCATTCATCCTGGTCCCTTAATGGGCCCAGGTTTGAGTAAATCCTGGCAGGTGTGAGATGATAACGCGTTGATTTGTCGTCCCCTTATTGGGGTTGCACTTTAAGTTTCCAGTTGTTGAGGGAAGAATCGATCACCTAGTGCAGTACCACTGCCGACTTCCATCCTTGTTGTTTTGTTGTTGTTCCTTTGCTATTTACCGTGCGCTCAAACAGTAGAAGGGTCATGATTGGATCATAGATTTTCAACTTTATGAAAGAAGTGATAAGAGACGGGCGGATCTTAAGTCAATCAAAAGAGCTTTCAAAATTTATATTATTAATTTAATTCATTATTTTTTAATGTAGCGTCATCATTTTTTTCCAGTTCGTTGGATTGGACTAAGGTTTGCACGAATGATTGAACAAACATAGAAATAAGATGTGCTAGCACACGAGTATCCAGGTTAATTATATATTTCAACATGATGCATCAGATGGTTTAAAGTTTGTTCCCGTAAAAAAGGGATAATTGAATGGACCTAAGCAGGAAAGGGGCTGCTTTCGATATATAGTCGATACCCAATTCGCATTCCCCCACGTACGTACCTGAGGGTACAATAACTAAATTGATCTGGATCGTTATTGTTAACCTTGCATGAATCTCAAAACGTATCTCATGTATCTCCTATAGACACCAATTTTTTTTTTTTGGTTTAAAACCCGTAGGCGATTGTATTAATCCAATAAATGACAAAGTAGCTATTACATAAGTTTTTTTTGTTAAAATTAAGAAGCATTAAAACCTATATATTTTGTTACTTGTACAATCATCTAATTTGCTATTTCAGAAAATAAAAGATAATTAAAGTTAGAGAATGCGAATTGATCTATTCGCGCTCGAATAACAAGTAGGGGTGAGCCTTCTGATTTTTTTCTCTGAGAATGTAGACACAGCAGTAAGTTCTTTGAGTTGCATATCCCGTGAAATATGCCGCATTGAACCCTTTTTGATGACGAAACATCATCTTCCTTTTGAATTCAACACCGCCCAGAGGAGTTTACAGCCGAGAGGTACTGAATCAAACTAGATCAGGATAGTCACCACTCGAGAGGAGGAAAGGAGAGGGCACTGAATCAAATCAAGACAGGACAGTCATCACCCAACTTAGATGGCACTGAATCAAACCAGAACCGGGAACTGAATCAACCTGACCAGGACAGTCACCATTGAGAGAGGGGGAAGAAGAAAAAGAGAGGAAAGAAGACAACTCGTTGCGTTCTCGTCATCGTCAATAACCAAAATACATACCTTATTCATATATATATATATAGTAGATGCTATGAGCAGAATGAATTCACAAACTCTCAGTCGAACCCGAAAACTTGAGATGAACGGAAAATATAGCAAGCGGCGAAATTCTTGAATGAGTCCATCCACTCAGTTAAAACATAGCAAGTTGAACCAAATAGACGAAGAGGGGTGGATAAAGAGGCAGGGTGGAGAAGTGCGGAGGAGCCAGTCGACTCTCAAACCTGCAGCCTGTCTTTGTTTTCTCTCTGTGCGGAGCTCCCTAGGAGGCAGCGGAGCTTCCTAGAAAGTAAGCTATTGACTCATAGACACCAAATTGAGTTTGACCTACCTAGATTTAATCTAAATCGTCATTTATATATTGTATGATGTATCCCTCCAATACCTGAGGCGAGACATCCTTACGATACGGACTAATTATACCGTCGATTTCTATTGAGAGTAGCCTTCTTAAATAGTGAAGTACTACAAAGTTTACACGGAAGATGAACACATCAGGACCGTTTGATTTTGTACATGGTTCCTGTTTGTGGGTACACGTGATAAGTGTGCTGACTGCTGAACAATGAAATTACTCTGAATAATTGTTGGCATGTCAGAAATAGTTATTATTGATAGTAATGAAAATCTTCATTTTTCTGGCCAAATTTCTAGCATCATAGAATAACACGTCAGCAAAATTTCTTGATTTTTGCCAAACATTTAATATCATATCATATTGAAGTGCCACCGGTGCTCGTACAGGTTATATTTTATTCGAGTATGGTGGTATCTGTATGATTGTTGATTTGTTTCCATTACCAACATTACAAGTCACTTGTTTAAACCTATCCACTATCATTCATAAACAATTATGAATGTATAAAAAACTGGAGCTGGACCCCACACTTCACAGCGGGACCGTTTCCTTCACAGTGAATTATTGTAAACAAACATTTGCTACTAAAAGTTAATTAATTTCTGTATGTAAAGGTTTTCTATACACACCTAGTTTTACAAAGATGATTGGACATCTGATTTCTAATATGGCCCTCAAAAAAGTATATAGTCTGGATTGGACCTGAATCGATCATAGCAACACAATAAGTCAGCTTCAACCGCATCCAGTCACGCATTCATTACTTGAAAACTGAAAATTGTCAGGGGTTGAACCATTCAAGATTTTGATTAGAGATAGACACAAAATATTAACAAAAGTACTCTTCTTTTTTTTTTTTCTCTCTTGATGAATCAGAGCAAAGTAGTATATAGGGATTTATAAAAGTCACGGGATGATATAGTTCCGTCAAAGCACATGTACTTGTTACGTGCTATGACTCGCGTGTCCTGTGTCACGACCACCTTTCAAAAATTTGATACGACAAGGTACATCATGTAAAAGATTTAGTCACAACACATGAAGTCATGTATAATTAAGATCATTAAATCTTAATCGAATAGTGAATCCTAAGTATAAATTTTAGAACTATGCACTATATTTATTCAAGGTAAACACAAGTATAAAATACCACTGTGTCTAAAAAAAATTTTTGAATTCAAGAATAAACACTTGTCTACCCCTGAATCCATTTGGATCTACTACTAGATCCAATTGTCTACCCCTGAATCCATTTGGATCTGCTACTGGATCCAACAACAACAGCAGTGAACTAATTCCGCAAGTCCTGTTTCATGCATGGATTACTGTCGAGATAAATGGATAAATAAAAATTAAAAAAAAGGAACTACTATCCTACAGCTTCTCTGACAATAAGACAAGACAAGGGAGGAATAAAATTATATCTTGGGATAAGTCTTATTTCTTCAATTATTTTCTGGCCAGTTTATGAGTGAATTGTAGATGACAGTTCATGCTAGAGCTTGAGACTCATATTTGGTATGGAGGCTTGGATCATAAATTATCTCCCAGCATTTGTTAAGAAATGAATTAGCACGATGAAAATGAATTAATATTACAAATCAATTATATTAAGAACATAGATGTCCTAACAATGACATTGATTAAAACATAAAATTTCAAATTAAATATTTACTCTCTAATCAAATGGGTTGCCTTCTTTTGATTTTATGCATCTTTTTTTATATTTTTCTATATGTAGAAGTCTAAAATTATTTAAACACGTATTCACTACATGCAAATTGTACAATCTTTCTAATTGGTTCTAATTTATTTTCATTTTTAAATATCATTTGAGTAATTTTTAGATATATTGATAATTGATTGGTCGTGTATTTATTTCTTTTCATTTTTATATTCTTTAAGAAATATTATTTGTCAATTAAAATGTTATTTTGTATGAGATTTTTGTGTAAAAATATGTTAGAAAGATTATGAAAAAAATGTATGTGTTTAAAAATTATAATTTACGTATAGATTTTTTTTTTAATGAAAGGGTTGAGGATCAACCAATCAAGCTACCAAACACTTGTTATTACAACAAATGATTTTCTCTATCCGAATTTCAAATCCATAACCTCTCACGTGAGAAACATGCACCTCAATGTGGAAGACATGTGCCAGTAGCCCTTTACACTAGATATTATTTAATATATTATTTAGAAATGTTATTTGTCACTTTATCTAAATTTATTTTATGAAAAAAAAATCATTTTGTATGAGATTTTTGTTTGTTTTCTTACAATATATTCCAATGCATCGCCGGGCTCGATACTAATTAAACATGAATTACAGGATGAAGCATTGAAAAAGGGGGAAAAAATTAGCATGCTAAAAGACCGGAATCTAAACTAACAAGGAAATTTCCAGTACATCCAACATTTTAATTTTGCAGACTGACCGGACTTACCTTTCTGGGTAAATACTGGATCTGTCATGCTTTCCACATTTAGACCGAAGAGATATTAAGCAGAAAATTAAGCTTGAGACAAGTTATCACTTATCAGGTCTCAAAATATGTAGTTCTAAGTAGAAACCCTTATGCAAGCCACTGCTAGGCTCCTTTTCTGGACCTAGCAGTTAAAGAAGCCACAGACTGTTATTTAAAGTTCATGTTAGTTTCATTTTCTCAAAACTTTACTAGTATCGCCAGTACCGTATCATTTGATCTCATATTTCATTTTCTGAAAACTTTTCTTGTATCATTGGATATCACATTTCATCTGCAACAAAGCACGTACAACCTCTATCATTTGATTAATTCTTCAATGACATTCAGAGAGGTGAATTAGTTCAGGAGCTTCTCTCTGTCCCAACCAAGCCGCAATAGCTGAGGTGGCAGTGAAGCAGGGTCCAGCTCCCAGCAATCCAACCCCTCCAAACCTGCCACAGCATCTTCTTTTGTTAACAGCCTCGCTGGAATCTGGTGCGAGAAATCCCTGACACCTTCCTTGTCAACACATCTCACTGCATCACTTC
The DNA here is from genome assembly GCA_033356055.1 of Carex pumila. NCBI lineage: Eukaryota > Viridiplantae > Streptophyta > Magnoliopsida > Poales > Cyperaceae > Carex > Carex pumila. The sequence goes on along the minus strand of JARJHM010000011.1, from coordinate 781,611 downwards.
CTAAAGCACGCCTTTTAAAGATAGTCTTGTACCGCTCGACTTTTTCCAAGTATGCAAAACTCAGCCCAAATGCCTCACTGTAACTTGTAAGAGCCAAAACTATATCATATTCCCGTCTTGCCCCTCCAACAACCACACCATGTAATTCCTTTTTCCCACTGTACACAGCCCAAATCGAGCCTTTTTTGGGGTAAATCCTGTACAACTCCCTTGCAGCTCTCTCAAACCAAACTGAGTGAGAAAATAGATTTACCGAGTCCAAATCAACCATCTTTCCCACCTTAAACTGGCCACAAGAAATTCGGTTACCTGATTTCTCTACTAAGAGAACATGTTTTCTGTCTGTTTGGTTATGTAGATCCAACCAGCGTAGCCTGACTCTAAACAGTTTCGAATTCAAAACTTCTTCAATCAACCCATAATGACGGGGCATGCCATCATCGTCATCATAAATAGCCCAAATTTGCCCTTTTCTGAAGCTTTTTTCATCCCGATCCTTGTCAAAGTTGTAGAAATCAGAATCTTCCACTGCCATCAGACCCAAGTGCGAACCTTTATATTTCGTATGGGTTAAAGCCATATTAGTTCCATTTTCTTCATCATCATCATGTTCTCCTTCATCTTCTTCTTCTTCATCATCATTTTCCTCCATTTCACTATTCTCTTTTTTCTTCTTTTTATTCTCCTTTTCTTTTGGTTTCTTTTTCATTTTCATCTTTGTGAGCTCAACTTGTATCTCAGCTAGGGTTTTCTCTGCTTTCCTTTTAGAGTTTTTGGATGGCATGGAAACACTTGATTTGAACTGTTGCCTCATTTGGTTGCATGATTTAACTGGCTCCGCAGCAGACATGGGCTTGCTAACCTGTCAATGCTAAAACCAAACTGTGATTATCTGTGTCATTGTAAATCGGCTATAGACAACTGGATGGAGAAATAACTGATTACAGTGGATTTAATTTAAAACTCTATTACTAAACATTAGGTCATGCATGATATGTGCAAGAGGTCAAGGATAGGAGATTGGTGCAAAAAGGTTAGTGGTAATCAGTCTCTTTGATTCATGTTATGAGGCTCTATATCGGTCTGGGGATCAACAGAGATTTAATGAACTGCCATTTCAGCAATGCATATAAAAAAAATGGAAAACATATGACATTTAATTTGGATTAACTCTCAAAAGAAATTCTAGCATGGATTATCTGACAGGTATTTAACTATAACTTCTAGCATGACAGGTGCTACAATGAAAATAACAAAGACAATAAGAAGGCTCCAACCAAAATTTTACTGTGTAGTTTACAGGCACAATAATAACGCAATGGATACTGATCAAGGTATCATCCGACAACACTGGATATTTGGAAATTACTTGAAGCTATTAGATATTTGTAAAACTTGTCCATTATTATATAACATTACTTCAAGCTGACACCATGAACAAATTGGCTTTTGCCGTGTCCATATCCACAAAAGGAAAGAAAAAATTTAAAGAACTAGAGAATATGCACAAGAAAAGCCTAACCTTATCAGAGGCATTGCCATCCTTCCGAACATCCGCATCTGCTGGTGCCGGTACCTCTTTTGCCAGAAAGCTCTTTCGGCACCTCGGGCACACAAGCCGGTAGCCCACATACTTCCTATCGAACATATGCAGCAGACGGCATGCACCACAAGCCGTCCAAAATGTCAATGCCGCCCCTTTTTTGTGGCTCTCTGTCAGGAGTTGAAATGCGGCTGAGACCCGCTTGAAAGCCTCCTCGGCCGCCACGTCAGAGAGCTTATCTGGGTGCAGAGAAAGTGCTAGAGTTTTGTAGCGGCGGCGTACGGATGTGAGGGAGGAGGTTGGGGCCAGGGAGAGGGTTTTGTAAGGGTCAGATGGGTCGCAGGAGAGGATATTGCACATGTTGATCAGATCGGAGAGACCATGGAGTCCGGGAGAGAGGTGCGACGCGCGCTTGGCGTACTTCAAAGCAGAGGCGTAGGAGGAGGACCGGAGCTTCAGCTCAGCCAGCTCGCGTAGGCGGAGCGCTTCGGACTGAGAGACGGAGGACGGTGGTGGATCTTCTGTAGATGGTGGTGTCTGTGGATTCCCCTCCGCCTCCGGCAGCGGCGGAGTCGACTCGGTGGCCATTCGGTACAAGAGGTTTAGCGACTGGAGAAGGATGAAGTACTGGAGGCGAGGTCATATTCGATTACGATAAATAACATATTGAAATGGGCCAAATGGGCCTTGTGTTTTGTTTACAAAATATCTGATACTGATCGGTAAAGTTTCGGGTCACTATTTATCTCAGCTGCTGATTTTTTTAAACAGTTAAGTATGATATTGAATTGTTATCTGTCATCTTATTATAATATCATGTACATAAAACTTAATTTTTACAATATTAATTACATAAATAATCCAAAGTATAATATTTATATTATTTTTCTAAATTAGATTGGTATAAATCAGCTTTTTTTTTTAATTTACTATATAAATCATCAAAAGAACAATTTTTAGTTTTTTTATTTAGAATATCATACACCCATATGTCATTTTTATATGATTGTGTCAGTACAATATTTACAGTCAATATTAATTTTTGTTATTGATTTCAAAAGGTTTAAGTCAATACTATATAATTCACTTTTAAAATAAACATGTTTGAAAAAAAAACGCAACATAATTTTTTTGTGCGATAAAAAAATTCATGCTTAATATACAAAAAAGAAGAATTAATAAATTATTTTTGTAATATATGAAAAACTAATGACTTCAATATCGGATGCATTTGATATTAAAGTTAAAAAAAAAATTAATGGCCCACTTTTTTAATTGAGTTTCTTGAGATATCTTGGATCTTAAAAGTTATGTGTCCCACTATCATATTCACTTTCTTTTTCCATTTCTTTTTCTTCTTTTTCTTCTTTGCGATCTATTTTCTCCAACCAAAATCACTTCTAATCTGAAAACTCCAATTGAATTTCTTTTAACTGGGTTTTTCCTCGAAATGGGTTGACAAGTTTTTAGTAAAATTGGTCGATTTAACCGGTTTTGGCCAGTTCAATAGTGTAAACGATCCTTAAGCGGACTAGTGACTGGGTCCATTTTTTTCAGTTTAACCGGCAATTTAGTCCGGTTTTAACAACACTGTAAAATATAATATATTTTTGTGGGAGTTAATTTTTTTTTCTTTCATTTAGCCTTTTCACATTTTTTTTTAATACCCTCGAACAAAAAAATTATTGAATCTGCTATCGGTTTTGAAATATTTCGAAAAATGTCCTGACCACCCCCACAGTAAGGCAATTTACTATAATTTTTTTAGAGATGTTTAGTATGTATAGAATGAATATTTTACATATAGACACACTAATAGTAATTTGATCTCACTGTTTTTATGATTTTTTTTCTCTCTTTTTAGATACTCATATTCTTTGATTTTGTAAATAAAATATATATGTGTCAAACTAGAGTTGAACCTTTGATATTATATAAAACCCATATACCAAAAAAATATACTTTTGTTCTCTCTGATAAAAAAAAATTAGCAATTTTTTTTAAGTCATTTTGTGTCATATTTCATAAATCCTATAAAATAGTAAAAATTGGTATTAAAAACAAGTTCATTATATAACTAATTTACTGAACTACTTAAATCGAAGTTTGAAGTTTAAAGTTTATACGATAGATTTTTGACCTATTGTTATTTTTCAGAAACTTCAATTGTAGTTTTGAGGCCGTAAACGATGTTTTTTTGGAATTATGAGTATGCAGGATATTTTGTAATGTAAACATTAGTTTAATCTTAAAATCCATATCTCCTCATCTTAAGCTTTTTGGAAAGTCATCAAATGGTCAAAACGGAGTATCCTACGAAAAGTTATAGTCTGTCAAAGTTCGGCTAAAATTCGGTCAAAGTTAGCCCCCCTCAATTTGAGCTATTTTAGACAAATCCATTCGGATTTCAAATTGAATGTACGTGATACATTTTGTTTTAAAATAACTCAAATAATATTTATTCATTTACTTATTTTCAATGGATTTTGAATTCAAATTGTATTAGATTTACTGTTAGACCAATATTGATCAAAATCAAATAATAAGAGTATCAAAAAAAAAAATAGAAATTATAAAAGCAATGAGACTGAAATCATTTTATATATACTAAACAATCTCTCTTAAAAAAAATCATAACTAACCGCTAACCGCCTCACAATGCAAAAAAAAAAATCATAGCAAACCGCTTCACAGTGAAGCGGTGAGAGTATTTTTCAAAATATTTGAAAACTGGAGGCAATTGCAGTATTTTTTTGTTTTTGTTTTGTTTTTTTGGATATTAATAAAAATATCGGGCCATTTCAGGCCCAAGATAATAATTGAAACGGAGCTACGAACAATAGACTTGCTATATGGTATTCTTTACAGAATTTGACACAGAGAAATCTGATCTGATTCGTTGAAATGCCGAGACCGACCTGTCACGTTTCAGCGTCTGATTCCCCAAGTGGAAGTATAATTCCAAATTTGCCCTGCTCTGAAATTGACCAGACTTAAACTTAAAACCCCGGTCCAAAGTTCAACAACTCCATCACTTTCCTCTTTACTTAATCGTCGCCGTCTCTTGGTTTACTTTTTGTAACAAGGAACGTTTTGCCTCTGTCTGTCGAATAGATCTAATATCCTACTAAATATTCGCTTAATTACGACAGCTACTTGTTCTAGCGAAGTGATGAATTGGCTTAGCCTGTGCTTTGCATAAGAGAGGAGGGAAGGAGGGAGTAATTGTAGCGAGATGACAAGTAACGAAGGGGATAATCCCTCCAAATCGCCTAAGAAGTCACCTGCTCAGGTATCCGTTCTGACCCCTCTGAAAACAGTCTCTTGGTTTTCTTACTTCAATTGAGCTAAATTTGACCTTTCAATCGTAACTGGTATCAGCTCAGATTCCAAATTTGAATTATAATTAAGGAAAGTTAGCCCCACACACCTACCATATTTACTAAAGTAATATCTAATTTAAAGCATGTACAATAAAAGTGTGGCACTGTAGCATATCTCAGAAAGGAAAATTGTAAATCTAGTACTCTACTTGCAGGAGCAGCCATCTGTTGCTAGTACAGCCCAGGCCACACCAGTGTACCCAGATTGGTCTAATTTTCAGGTACATAGTCTTTTGTGCTCCATTTCAAAAATGCTTCCCTCTTTAATTACAAAAACCTTGGCAATCATATATATTGACAATCTTTAAGATAAAGCTTTAATTTGAAATCCAACATTATAAAAATGATCAATATGATGCACACATCATTTCTATAAAAAATGACGAGATTTTATGTATATTTCACTGTACATCAAGTGACGGTCTGAAATTAAGGGTCCTTGATGCAACATGAAATGATGCTCAAATTGACTGAAATTTGATTGTTGGGCCATCTATACGTTCGATGACGTATTTATAAGTTTTATTTTTAATTTTCAACTTTATTTGAATTGATTTGAAAAACCATTGTCAAGATTTGAAGTTATTTTGTAACATTTTGTGCATGTCAATTATTCTTGTAATATTTTAGGCTTACTCTCCAGTGCCACCACATGGCTTCTTCCCTTCAGGCGTGGCATCGAGCCCTCAAGCGCACCCATACATGTGGGGAGCACAGGTGCTTGTTTCAACTTTTTACTTGTTATCTATTAATATTTATTGATACTTCAATTCATCCTTAACATTGCTGTAAGTTATAACAGTGAAAGCATTACCAAATTCTAAAGGGAGCAATCTTTATTATTAAAATTATTTTTTTAATTTTTTTCTGTTTGTAGCCAATGATGCCATATGGTACTCCACCACCATATGTCATGTACCCTCCAGGAGGGATATATGCACACCCATCTATGCCTCCGGTACATATTTTTAATCAGCATTTAATGTGAATTTTGCAATTCAAAATGTGACAAATTTCAATATCTCATCAATGCCTGTCATTTAACAGGGCTCACATCCATTTAGCCCTTATGCCATGCCTGCTGCCAATGGCAATGCTGAAGCACCTGTAAAAGTCTATTTTTTTTTAATTTACTCTGCCTTGTCATTCAATACTTGGCATGTCTGATGTATTCAAATTTTGCAGAGTGGTCAGGAAACAGATAGGAAGTCCTCAGAACTTAAAGAAAAAAGCTTGATTAAGCGATCAAAGGGCAGTTTAGGTAGCCTTAACATGATTACTGGGAAGAACAATGGCACTGAGCCCGGTAAAACTTCTGGTACTTCTGCCAATGGTGGTCTCTCGCATAGGTTCTATTCTGTAACTGTTTCTAACTTGTTCACTGGAATCCTATCTGTGATTCTGAAAATTAAAATGATACTTTTTTCCTCTTCTCACTGTGTAGTGGTGACAGTGGAAGTGACAGCTCAACTGAAGGAAGTGATGCCAACTCACAAAATGTGAGTTTATATTTATTTATTTTGCCTAAATCCCACAAACAGTTTTATATACTGTCTAATATGCTTTTAGTTGAAGTCACTAGTCAGCATGTTAGATTCATAACTCTAGAAAAACAGTCAAATGCTGATTTGCCTATATATTTGATATGTTGTTATCTACCGAGGTAAAGTTGATGTGGGAGGATTCATATTATTGTATAAACAAGTTTGTGATATGTGGTTCTTGTATTCACAGGACTCAACACCAAAAGGAAGTGGTGGAGAAGAACCACATGGAGGTAGGCATTTTTGAGACAGCTATGTAGAAATACCAATTTTGTATTTGTTTGATGAGCATTGTTGATGACTGCTATGTAGTTTTATATTGCTCAGGCGAGTTCACAACCACTACCATAGTTGCAACGATGCCATAACTATGGCACGCGATATGAACCATCCAATTTGGGTCTGACTATAATTTCCAAACTACCTACAAGGTTACACTGGATTTGGTGTATTCAATCTAAATCAGATGGATCATATTGCGTGCCATAGTTAGCTGCAGATGTGACTCCTTTCTCAGGCTCATGGAAAAATTTAAGTGGCTACCAAAATAGAATTTATTGTTGCTGACTCTTACATATTACCTCTTTTTAGAAATATTATATAGTTAAACCTTGTTGACGAAGTTAGAGGAAATGGTTATCTTAAGAGCTGCATATCACAAAGTTAGTAAATGGGATATTTAACTATTGTCAGTTGTGTTTAAGCCTCCTCCCTTGCAATGGAATTATTCAAACTTATCCTCTTCAATTGTTAAGTTTGCATTCATCTTTGACAAAGCAAGATTAAGCAATAACTTGTTATTAAGGACATATCTGGAACTTCAACTTTTTTATTTTTATGGAGCAGGTTCTGGTCGGAGTTCAGAGAATGGCATGGCTAGAACTCCGTCACAGGCAATGCCGAATCAATCCACAGCTGTGGTGTCTGTGGCAACGGGTCCTGCCACAAACTTGAACATAGGAATGGATTATTGGGGTTCTCAAAACTCGACTCCTGGCACTCCTGCATTACACGGGAAAGTTCCTTCATCCAATGCCGTGGTTCCTGAGCATTGGATTCAGGTTTATAGCCTTTGAATATTTTTTTTCTTCGAACAGCTTTTCCATGTGTCAAAATTCTTTTTGATCTTTGTGCAAGTATTTTGTCCTTTTTCTTAATGGTATATGTAATCTACGTAAATGGTTAGCATGAACTCGTTAAATTTGATGGTAACTTTGTTGTTAAATATAGGATGAAAGGGAACTTAAACGGCAGAGAAGAAAACAGTCTAATAGGGAATCGGCACGCAGATCAAGATTGCGCAAACAGGTAATCATTTTCATGCAGTGCATGTTTTACTTTCTTTTGCTCCTTATTTTTTTCCATTGCATATATTAGGCTCAACTTGGGGCTATTTATGCTACTGATTGCTTACATGCAATCATTGATGTAAGAATTTGAGTATGATAATAAAACAGATAATCTTGTTTCGGCAAATAGCAATCATAGTACAATTTTTTTATAGAAGCGGGTTATACCTGATTTCAAAGTACAATTTTATTTATTATTTTTCCAGGCTGAATGCGAAGAGCTGGGTCAGCGAGCAGACGTTCTTAAGCAAGAAAATGCAGCATTAAGAGCAGAAGTTGAGTGTATCAGAAAGGAGTACGATGACCTTCTTGCTCAAAACAGTTCTCTGAAGGTAGTTCTATCATTTCTCCCCTTTAAAAGGATGATGTGTTATTTTGTTTCTTTTGTTTGAATTTGATATTATTATTAATTTTTAATTTGGCAGGAGAAACTGGGACAGACAGACCCAAATTCTGACGAAACTAGATCCAACAGGAAGGATGAAAACCCTGACAGCCATAATCAGAAAAACTCTTAACTAGAAGTCCTCTGGCTTCCCATTTGTTGTCTGGTTATTAGAAGTATTTAACTAAAACTAGGTTTTATGCTTTGATTAATTGTCTTAATCTCGTTTTAAAACTGGTTCACTGGGCTTATCTTTTAACGGTTCAGGGAACACAAGGATCATTATGTAACCTAATTGAGCATGTATTGGATATTTGCTGATGGCGACAAAGCTTTTAACCGTGCTTGTAAACTTTTAACTGTTGGTGTCGTGTAATACTAAAACAATAATTGAACTTTAGTAGTAGTTCTATTTATAAATATATCTTATATACGATGTGCTGCCTTGATTTGTAGTATCTCTTTATTTATTGTCAACACATGATTGTTAGTACTAAAATATTATGCAAAACATTTTACCGGTACATAGTTCCTATAAAAATTTGATACTATCATGTGATTCTCCTCTTTTTCTTTTAAGTGTATAGAATAAAATTTAATAGATCTTATTCCTAAACTTCATATTACTGTACTGAAAACAAACCAAGAAGAAACAAGACAATAAACAAACAACCTCCTCCGTTGGATATCTGATGTAGCTGACTTTTGGGGTCCACCATCAATCCCTATTTCAGGGCTGGGAGCAGGAGAAATCATACTGGTAGGAGGACTAGAAGGCATGGGAGCCGGTGGAGACGCCACGATATGTGGTGATTGACATGCGGCCCCTGCAGGAGCCTTCTCGTGCATTGGCCACCTAAAAACTGTACTTATACCATGACACCTATATGAACTCTCATTGTTACATAAATCCTGTGCTACCAGCTCGGCATTGTTGATGTAAATCTTCCCGTTGTCCCTATGAACTGTTTTAAAAAGGTAGTTTGTCTGAGAGGAGGGTAAAATTGTCCGATTCGGTAGATTTAAGAGGTCCTTGTACAGCATCGGAGAAGGTATGGAATGAAGCAGAATGAAATCCAAAACTTGGTTTTGAGGAATTACTGCAGCAGAAAGCATACGGTCATTTGGCATCAAAAAGGTTGTGTTTGGGGGTATTTTGGTACCGACCATTTTTACGAGCATGACGAAGGTGAAATACCGAGCCTTTTGCATGTCTTGGATTGCAATATTCAAAGAACGATTGATTTCTATCTGTGCATTAGTGTACAAGAATAAGGCGCTTACCAGAAACGGTACCAAGAGGATTTGAGAGAGATAATTGGCCATTTTCTGAGTATAATAGAATACGTGAATTTGTTTGGCCGTTTGGGACGTGTATAGTTTGGTTTTATTGAATCAAGCTTTTACATGCTTTGGTGCTGCCTCAACTACTATTTGGTTCATGTTATTGGCATGGCGATGTATAGTTGTTCTTTTCTTTTCTTTTTTTCTCTTTTCGTCCTTAAAAATTCTAGATCGGTTCCCAATTTGTTGAACTGTAGGTTCCCTAATACCTTTTCTGTTGTTAGTTCCAATTTAAGTTTCATCATCAAATCACGTCAAAACAAAATATGTGCATCAAATAAGAAAAAACTTACAGCCTTGATAATTATTTTTTTGGATCAAATAAAGGGTTGATGCATACTTTACCAAATTGCTATTTTCAGGCAAATCTAGACCATAAAAAAATAATTATTTTCAATAAATCTAAAAAAATAATTATTTTCAATAAATCTAAAAAAATAGTAAAAAATTTCCAAAAAATTTAAAATTTGGTCTCCAAACACATATTGATATGGAGAACAAGATGAACGGTTTGGATCGGTTATTTGGACTTTGAATCCGGTGATTTATAGTCCAATGTACAAAAAAAACTATACATTGCAATGCACCATAGTCCAACTCTCTCTCTCTCTCTCTCTATATATATATATATATATATATAACATTATAATTTATTTTGTTAATTAATTTCATCATTTATCAAATAATATAAAAGTTACAGTACAGCGATCAATATTTAATATTTAGTTAATAGTATATGATAAACTATCAGATAGGATTTTAATTATATAAAAAATATATACCCAAAGTCCCAATTCCCAAACAATCCAATCTGTAAATACTAATAGTAATTAAATAAATATGTCGATATATTGCACATGTCAGTACGTTGCTTTCAGCTCCCATATTAATAATAAAATTGCAGATATTATAATATCAGAAGTCTATTTTAAAGTTTGATGTAACACCCTGTCTTGCCCTCTCTGCAATGATTTCACATATCCAATTTGACTACTATCTGGTTCATCATTTACAAATTAAACAACAACTCTCTCTCTATACATCACTCTTTATAATATTAGAACTCTCCAGCAATCCAGCACAAGCGAGCACTAACCATGGAGATTAAAATCCAACGGCTGCCATTGCTCGTTCTCTTCTTCTCCGTGCTCTGTTTGAAGCCCACATCAGGGAGAACACTAACACTCTCGGTGGACCCGGTCTACTCCAGCCTTGACCAGGTCAACGCGGGAAGGCCGTTGATTGGGCTGGTGATGTCTTACATTACAGAGGCCGAGGCCGTTGGATCGTCCGGCGAGTTCGTGCCCAGCTCCAAGATCCCCTTCGTCGACCTCTATGGTATGGAATATGGATAGTTAAATCGTCACCGTTCGTTCTTTTTTTCTGATCTGCCCTTGCAAGTTGAGCTCCGAGCTCCCCGAGTCAGATCTCCTTGTGATTTTTCCAGATACAATCATAACGAGATCGAACGGCTGAGCGAAGAGCGATGAGTTTCACTGTCGTCCTATACCTAATAACCTATATAAATATAGCTTTTGTAAACTCATTCAGTAGATTGTAGATATATAATATAATAATAGGCTTTACTGGGCCACGTCCAGTTTTATTAATTAAGGCCGTCGGCCTGCAGACCTCTCCATAACTTTTGACTTTTACCTTTTTCATCTTATAATATCAAATTTTCACTTGGTGAATTTATATACTGGTGCAAGGCCGAAGATTCCACATTGGGACCATCCGCAATGCTAGTGTTGTCTATGTTCTCACTGGTCAACGAAGGGTAAGGAATTTATTTATTTTATTATTTCCATTACATTTTTTGTATATTTTTCTGAAGGAACTGATACATCAGTACATCACTCTTGTTCTTCTTCTTCTTATTCAACCATGACAAATATAAATACATGACAGTTCTGACTTTAAAAATACAATAATTTTTTTGTTTTAGCTCAATGCCGGAATCACTGTGCAAATCCTGTTGGACCGTTTTAAGGTTGACGGAATTGTGCATTACGGAACAGCAGGAAGTGCCAACAACTCGATGTCATTTGGTGATGTCAGTGTTCCCAAGTACGTTGCTTTCACCGGATCCTGGACATGGATGGTACTTCATTTCCTCTTGCTCAAACTGATGTTCATTTATTAGTAACCAAATTATGAGCATTATAGCCACTGAAGAAAAGGTTGAAATCGTAGTTTCTCAAGCAGGTGTTAACAGGTTTGTTGCATGCGTGAAAACAGAAATTTAATTCTGATATAAAGAATGACGATTCATCAAGTGTACTGACATTTGGGGAGTACAACGTACCTAATGGAGGTGAGAACTTGTTATCAGGGGTCAAATTTAAGACGGAGGAATTCTATGCAGTTGGTAAGTCCATGGAGGAAGTCTTCTGGCTTGAGATAAACAGCAATTGGCTCCAAATTGCACAGAATCTCAAAGTAAGACAACTTTTTTTTTTTTTAAAGTACTGAATTAAACCAATTTCGAAGCTTATAATAACTTGATAAAAAGGGCTGTGTGAGGCTCTTTTTTTAGTCCTTTTATTTATTGATCTTTTTATATGTAGCCTTCGAGTCTTAGGATCTAGGTACCTGACAGGTTTCTTTGGTAAATTAAGCAATAACTGTACGAATTATATGTTACAAATGAATTTAGTGTCGAGCATAAGATGGTTATCACAGGTTAAACTGGAGAGATGCTCAAATGAGAGCTACTGCTTGCCGACAACTCCAAAGTTAGTCACTGGACTAAGAGCATCAACAGCTGACATCTTCTGTGATAATGCTGCATACAGGCAGTTTCTCTTTGAGAAATTTGGTGTTTCAACTGTGGATGAGGAGAGTTCAGCTATAGTCATGGTAATTTGATTTGTCAACCCTTTCTTTTCCAGAAAAAAAACCCTTCCAAATTATGTTTCTTTGTATGTTTTTTTTAGTAGAAGAGCCATTAGGTTTTACTTATTTACTGAACCAGAGAATTGGAAGCTATTCTTCATTTCCATTTGAAAAGGTTGTATTGCGAGGGATAAATTATATATATATATAGAGAGAGAGGAGGGTTCAAATGCCTCCATCATGCCTCTATTTTTAATAAAAACTTAAATAACTCAAAGTTTAAAACTTAAACATCAAAATAAAACCGTTAAATGTGATTTATGTTATTTTCTCTATGTGCCCATAAAAAATTATCACATTTTGATTTTGTTTTTATATAAATCAAGAAGTTGAAAAATCAACGTCTAGAAATTATTCACTTTTGTATACATTTTTACAAGCTCAAGATGACAATTAAAATAAAGTTGAAATGTCATAATTTTTCACATGTGCATAGATAAAATGATATAGTTCATATCTAATTATTTTATTTTGAATTTTAAGATTTAAATTTTGAGTTATTAAAGTTTTTAAAAATAGAAGCATGATGGAGGCACAAAAAATGGAGGCATTTGAATCCTCCTCACACACACACACACACATATATATATATATATTTTTTTTTTGAGGATCAGTGAACATAATGCTCACCAACAATTTTCATTGAAATAAAAGAAAAGTTCTGTACAGCCCCCTATTTACAGCAGATTTACAAAAGTAGCCCTCTGGCTCAATGTATTACACCTCTAATTACAGAAATTTAAAAACAAAACAATGCCCTTGTCATAATAGTAAATACAGAGATGTCTCCTCCTGTTGCCCACTTCAGCTGCTTCTGGCAGTGAGCCTTGCTGGTTTCATTTATTAAAAATTGTACTGGCTTGCTCTCATTTGAAAAGACTCTCCGGTTCCTTTCGCGCCATAAGGCCCAAGCCCCAGCTGCCCACATGACATCAACCTGGCTCGCTCTTAGAGGCAATCACCGACACATTGAAAATGGTGTGTAGTGCTGAGTTCACTACTGATACTGCATACCATACCAGTATACCTCTCCGCAAGGTAATTAAATAAGGGCATGACCATAGAATATGATCCCTTGTTTCTAGGATGTTGGTCCCACATAATATGCATCTCAGTGTGATGTTACAACCCCTAGTGGCCAAAGTCTGTTGCGTCAGTAGCTTATCAAATAGAGCAACCCACAGGAAAACAAGTACCTTGAGTGGGGCCTTGATCTTCCAGAGTTGCCGTTGATACTCACAACACATTCCTCTATCATTGAGTAAATTATATATTTAATTAAATAAAATTACTTCTTTACATCTGTGATATCGTGCATTTCTATTTTTATTAAACAGACAGCCATGTCACCGGGTGTGCCAGTGATAGTCTTCAGGGGAGTTTCTGACTTGGCAGGAGGAGAAGCAACATGGTCATCAACAAGTCTAATGGATTTAGCTTCCATTAATGCTCTCAAAGCAGCGATAGAATTCATAGGTGTACTTGGCAAACAAAAATCCTTAGTTTATACCTGAGGTGATCGAGTTATTGATGCTAGAATCATAATTAAGTTGTGAATAAGATGATTTGATATTTTCTAGATTCATTATTATTGGTTTATTTTTATTTTTCTTTATGATTCTGGTTTAATTACTTTTGATGTAATTGTACAAGTTTTGCAAGACAACAGGATGTAGTCGTTTTGTACCAACAACAAAGTTGGTAAGAAATAATCATATTTATTTGTTCTTAAGAATTAAATCTGACTATGCCTTCTTTACTTGTTAGAATGGTGAAATAGTTTATTAACAGTTTCGTTTAAATTTGAATTTGACTATTTTTATTTAGTAATCCACAATGAGCAGGATTTGGGCCGTGTCTTGGCTTTCCCAAAATGAAACCAATAGATATATATAACTAGACTATTGCAGTGGAAGTTTCAAAATGATCCAGTGATATGCTTTATGTTAAATTTTTTGCCCGAGTATTTATTGCCTATTAAATGAGACAAGGAGAAGGAATTTTGTTACTGTTTTCGCTAATGATTTTCAGCAAATTAAAATTCACTGCAATAACTTAACATTTTTTGATATAAAATGTGTGGGATGGAAATAATGAAAGTAGCTGGAAATTGCCTCAATGAGAGACGGAGGGAGTAAGACCTAATGGGAGTCGATTGATCTCTATTTTTTTTTTTTTTTTTTGTACTTATAGACGGTATTCTATGTAATCTAGAGTAAAATGCTACAGGTATTGTCCCCCATTCACAGCATTTTTTTTTTTTTTTTTTTTTTAGTTGACTCTCATTCACGATTGACCTCCATAGTCCGAAAGTCTTGCTCCGACCCTAGCCTCAATTACCAGTAATCACCACAGGAACAAAAGCCTCCCCTGAAATGATGAAACCGCTGCATATCTCTGACAATAATCTCCCGGCCAGTCAACTTAGAGATGAACTTAGTCGCATTATGGCAATCATTACAAACCCTCAAATTTTTTCGAATCTGAATTGTGGTCCCTGGTGCTGTACTTATGAGCCCAAATGCAATAGCCAATTTCTCACTGTGACTACTCACCAACTTCTCTTTCACATCATCTTCCACATCATCTATTGATTTAGTATCTGGCCTGTAACCAATCTTCTTTATTTCATCTATGAGCCGGTCCAACCGGGCATAGATTCGATTTGCTTGTGGGTGAGTCGTGTCACCCGAATAAAATGTGTGGAGCTCATTTCTCAATTCGATGATTGTACGACCCGGTATCTTCAACAAACCCTCTCTCTTCATCATATTTCGCACTCTTGCCATGTCATCCCACATAGAAGCATTTGCATATATATTGGCCAATAGCATATGGTACCCACCATTATCTGGCCCCAGCTCAAATATTTTATTAGCAATTCGCGCAGCCAAGTGTACATCACCGTGTACCTTACATGCACCCAATAGCGCCCCGAATATGGCAATACTAGGTTCTATTGGCATATTTTGGATAAAATCCCATGCTTCATTTAACTTCCCAGCACGACCAAGTAGGTGAACCATCGAGCCATAGTGGCCTGTCTTTGGTTCAAGCCCAAACTCCGGTTTCATAGAACAGAAGTACTTCCATCCCTCTTCTAACAAACCAGTGTGGCTACACGCCGACAATACTGAAAGAAATGTTACATCATTTGGCTTCAAAGGACCTCTTCTCATCTTCTCAAATAATTCAATTGCAGACTTACCGAGACCATGGGACCCATAACCATCAATCATTGCATTCCATGTAGCAACATTCTTGTCTTGGATCAGGTCAAAGAGCATCCAGGCTAGTATGACACTTCCACATTTTGAATACAAGTCAACAAGGCCGGTCAAAACATAGATATTACAGTCAAATCCATGCCTAATACAGTAGCCGTGGATTACCTTTGCTTGTCTTAGGCTTGACAAGTCGGCTAGTGCAGGGATCACACTTACAATTGTGAAGGTATTAAGCTTCATTTTCTCTCTTTGCAAATCTATGAAGAGAGTGATTGCTTTGTCAGGAGCCCCATTTTGCGCGCAACCCAAAATCATAGCATTCCACGAAACTAGGGTTTTGTGAGGCAAAGTCTCAAACACCTTATATGCAAGATCCACACTCTTACACTTGCAATACATACTGATTAAAGCATTCATCACTGACGAATTGGACCCAAATCCAAACTTCACAAGCAACTTGTGGACCCATTTCCCCTCATCAAGATTGGCTAGCTCACCACATGCATGCAGAGCCCCCATAAAGGTGACCTCATTTGGTGCAATGCCTTCTTCGAGCAACATCTTATATAGCTCCAATGCTTCTTTGAAATTACCATTTTGCACATAACCATCTATCATTGAATTCCATGGAACCACATTTCTAGTGGGCATTCTATCAAACACAAGCCGGGACTTTCTCACGTTGTTGCACTTGGCATACATATCCACAAGTGCAGCTGATATATTAACCAGTGAGTCGAGCCCACAACGAATTGCAAACCCATGAATTGATGTCCCTAAATGTAGTGCCTTTAAATTTGTACAAGCAGGCAGAACTGAGACCAGAGTAACCTGATTGGGGGTCCCACCAGACTCTCCAATCCTCCGGATCATCTCCAAGGCCATTTCGTGCATAGTATTTTGCACATAACCAGAGACCATGACATTCCAGGAAACCAAGTCTCTGTAAGGCATTCCATCGAACACCTTCTGAGCATCCTCCATCCGGCAACATTTTGCATACAAGTTCATCACAGCAGTTACGGCCACGACATTGGATGCAAACCCACGAACTAACAACTGAGCATGGATCTGTCGTCCCGTTTTCAAGTCAGATTTTTTAGTGCATAATTTGAGAAGAGAAGTAAAGTGGCTACCTTTCAGCTCACCGAGAGAGCTGTGCATCGAAGAGGAAGAAACAGAGATCTTTTGCTCGTTGGAGGGAGAGAGCGCGGGACGTCGGGAGTCTTGCAGATGGCTATTCGTTTTTTTCTCTTATCCTCTTATCAGAACCCGGCTTAGGCTGGAAACTATAAGCTAAGGAAATCTGACCCGGCCCCCAAAACCAGCCCAACCCATCCCACTAAAACCGGTTTAGATGGAAAAATGGAAATAATGGCCTGCCCTAATGCGATGGACTCAAATTTTCAATTTGAAAGTCTCAATGATGAATTCAAACCGTTCAATATCGTATCAATATGAATATATTTGTAAACAAAATTTTACATTTTTTTTATTTTTTTAGATGAGAAGAAAATACTTGATCTGAAAATTCTAAATCATCTAAGAACAATTATTTTTTATCTATCTAAAATAATAATATAATATTAATCAAATTAAATTTAAAATGTATGTGCAAGTATATATTCATATTGAACTGTTCGAATTAACCATTAGAATTTTGAAATAAAAATATTAATCCGTAATACATACCAATTTGTGATATACATAGTAACATACTAAGATACCCTCACTTAACTATTATACTGTATTTCCACCATCATTTTAGAAAAAAGACAGATATTTTTTTTCCTTTCTGAAACTCTTGACAGTGGTTGCCAAAAACAAAGATATATTCATTTCATGTAAACCCAGTATCCTCATTCCACCATTATGCTTTGTCATCCAAATAGGTTTTCATTTTATCAACGAGTATTTTTTTTTAGAAAAAATTCCGGTGTGCCAATTTAAACTTTCAAAATAGCCAATTTCTCTATTAACACATTATAATAGCCAATTTTTCCATATAAACTTAAATTTCTATACCCTTCTAGTTATTTAACTTTTTATTTAATTATTTTAATAAATAAATTGACAAATATACCCTTTCATTTTAAATTTTGACCCCCTTTTAACTCAATTGAATAAGAAATAACAGAAGAAGACCGAGCTTGAATTCAGCCATGGCTAACGGGTCCAAATTTGGTTATTGAATCCTATTTTATTTTGAATAACAAAAAAGTTTATGGAAATGAAACACATTAGATGGAGATTTTGGATAGTTCCAAATGTTGTGATGGTTGAAATCCGGTCATCAATGGTTAATCAAAACATGGCTAGAATCCATAAAATGACCAAAGCGGATGATTTGATTCAATTTGGCAACCCAATTACACCCATTTCAATCAATCAGAGAGGCTCTTCTTAGTTCTTATTGTCAATAAGATTGCCCAATAAAAAAATAATTCTAGGTCCAGGGCCTTTCTTAAAGCAGGGATGAGTTTACTGCTAAGAAATTAAGTAGACTATTGAATCAGACAAAAAGAAAGAAACTGGAGTAGTCCAACCTTGAATTAAATTGAGAAAAGGGCAAACGAATGTCAGGTAAATAAGACAGATTATGTTGCAAGTTGCATTGTTTGATATCTTTCAAGTATAAGTATATCTCTCTTTTTTTTAATTTCATTTTCACATTTTTTATATTCGCTCCTCACTAGAGCAAAGCTTGCTAATGAGCAGGACTTGCACAAGTCCATAAGAGCGAACGTCAGATCAATGCATCCCTCTTTTTCCATTATTTTATCAAAATTTTGATATAATTTTTTTGATAACGTTCAAAACTTAGACTAGTTTAATCCACGTTTTCATCCAGTTTTTATTAATGCACAATAATATAAGAACTTTCAGGATTTATTATTTGAATTTCTTTTATACACATTATCAGAAACTTAAATTTCATGATCAAGACGCAATAATCCCTTTTTTTTTTTTCCTGAAATCAGTGAAAAGGAGTGAGACGAGAACATTCCTCGTTAAAATCATTAAAAATTGAAACTACAGTGGCATGATTGACAAATACTTAAACTACTCAATTATTGGCCTTGAAAAAGGATACGCATAACAGTAACCATCCCAAAAATTATGAACTGGTACTTAGTACCTTACGTCATGGTGAATACACCATACTCCATCAAATTAAATAGCTAACTTTAAAATGTATACACCGATAATCCCTAAATCATTCTAACTGAAATTGAAAAGATACAAATAAAAGAAAGAAATGGAAAGCAGGAAACCGGTACCGGTACCTGTGTCGGTATTGGCCATCAGGAAAATATAATTCAATTGCTCGAGAAAATAATAAGATGACGTTGTCACAAATTGATTAGTACGACACTCTGACTTTGCTTCAGTCAATGAGATGCTTTAGACAATACTGGGTGGCTCCGCCTATTACAGTATACTTCGAAGTCAATGAAAGGTATTGCTTAATTAGCAGTGAGGAAGGAAGAGAGGTGGAGAGAAAGGGTATATTGGTTAATATAATTTGTAAACTAATTAAATAAAAGATAAAATAGATAAAAGGGGTTAGAAGAAAGAAAGTTAAATTTATATGGGAAAATTGAATATTATGATGTTTTTATGGGGAAATTGGCTATTTTGAAGATTTGAGTGGGCACACTAGAAATTCTCTTTTTTTTTCCTGGCACCACTAATTCCTAGCCATAAAAACTTCCATCTTTATTGATCAATTTTCGTTCTTATTTTAACAATCTATGTTGACAAAGTCATCAAAAACAAAAATTAACACTTAATTAGCTAAACATACGTTTGAACTCTGGTAACTCTCAGGCTAGTATGGTTTGCACCGGTTTTAAACTTTTACTAGTAGATTGACGCATTTTCAAACATACAATTTTTACAGCAACTAGCTAAACAGAAGAATAAACATCTAATAAACTGTTGCACAATTGATACCTAAAAATTTCAGAGAAGATTCAGAAAAGGGTCTGGGCAACCCTCGGGCTATCTGACTTGAGAAAATGAAAATGAAAATAGGCTGAATCCCAGACAGACATTTCACATTATAATTTTAAGTTTAAACCTCTAATGGATTTTCCTATCTGGGATCAATGAAGAAAATCTGGTCAATATATTATGAGCCGAATAAACAAAATCACTTTTATCAAGTAACCAAGTTACCAATAAATAAAAGAACTATAACAACATCGGAGCTGTTTAAAAAAAAAAAAAGGGGGAAAAAAAGCTTAAAAATCATAGCAGCCACTACCCCTTCCCCCTCCCACCTTTACGGGATACATGATCACCATCCTTTCCATATCATGGGAAAGTAAATGATCCACCAATCGACGAAGAATTTCCAGAAGGCGGGCTGATTGAAACCCAAAGTAGAGAGATGGTAATGGCAATAAGGCCTGACCAAACAAAGACAATTGTAGGTGTTCTCCCTCTCCTTCCCATAAGCCCCTTTGCAAAAGGATAAAGATGTGCCAACACCCAAAAGCTGAAGAAAACACCACCAAGTAGCTTGCTCCACTGTGGTATCGTGCTGTATATGGTGCGGCTAAATGCAACTGCTATACCTATTAGGTTAACCATCATGATAACAATTGGTGGGATCATCAAGGATGTCCATTTGACAATGTAAAGATCAGCAAACTCATCATTTTCATCTTCACCACCTGACTTTGAGGTAAGCGTGAATGATATCTCGATACCCGCAATTACTTTGAGAAGGCCTTGGATCACAGCTGCCAAGTGAGCACTGGTACCACCAATCAACCAAAACTGCTCATTGCGCCACCATTCCTCGAGATTGATACCCGACCATTTGATTTCTAGTATAGCAAGCATCATTAGGGTTAAGGTTATGATCAGAAGGTAGGTGAGGAAGGTTACATTTAGGGTTTGTACAATGAATTGACCTGAGAAAAGTGAGAGAGCTGGGAGGAAGCAATAAACTATCAGGAAGATAGAGGTGAATGGGTAGATACCCACATTGAGGTATGCAATTCTTTGTAAAAATTTCATTCTGGTGCTTGCTAGGAGAGCATTATTTCGAGAAAAGAAGATCTCAACAGAACCGGTAGCCCACCTCAGCACCTGGTGCAGCCGGTCTGTCAGGTTGATCGGGGCACTCCCACGGAATGCATCACGCTTAGTCACACAATACACAGATTTCCACCCCCTATTGTGCATCCGATAACCCGTTACCACATCCTCAGTTACCGATCCATAAATCCACCCAACACGCAGGCCCCATTCAGTCTTATCCTCGTACCAACAAGATATCACACTGATTGCCTCAGCGACAGTGGCGGCATCAAGAAGATCCCGAGGGATGGTAAGTGCACCAGGGGGGCGGCCATTTTTAACTGCAGGGTGATCTGCCAATGGCCGGCCTTGATATTCAGCAACCGGAATAGAATCAATCAAGACACTTGAGTTGCCGAATTTCTTGGGGAAGGTTGCTAGGTTCATCTCCTCCTCATCAAAATCTGCCATGCGAAGAGCGCGAGTCTCCTCTGATGAGGATACCTTTGATGGGCTCTTCTTTTGTGGGAAGCAGCATCCACAACAGCCAGATCCGTGTTCCTTCGAACGAGGTGGGTCAAACCCGTACAAAGCAATCCGACGGAACAAGCAGCCGGTACCAACATAAACCGGCCCCATGAGTCCATCTAATGCTCGCATGTTGCCATCAAAAAAGACAGTGTTGTGGTTTGCGTAGCGGTCCGATGGGTCAATACCCTCAAACCGCTGTGGGAACTGCACGTAGCAGAGGCGGTCCCCGCCACGATCCATCATGAAGCACATACCTTCGCGAAAGGCCTGGGAGTTGTAAACATAGTGATCACAGTCCAAGTTGAGGATGAAGGGGCCGTTTGACATGACAGCCGAGGAACGCACAAGAGCATTCATGGCACCCGCCTTCTTGTTGTGGTCATAGCCAGGACGCTTCTCACGAGAGACGTACACCAGCATTGGCAGACGAATGTCTACCTCAGTGAAGTCAATTGAGGTGGGGATTTCCTCGTCAGAAATGTTGCCATACAGTGGCTCATCACTAGGAGGCTTCAGCATAACCTGAGGATAAATTAAGATCATATTTTAGTCAAAAGATTGTCAAGGATTTAATTGTACATGATCTAATGATTACGTTCTTCTGATCTAGGTCTAAGAATGTAGAGTGCTTGATGGGGAGAAATGTATATTGGTTATGCTAGACATATTCTACACAATAATTGAAACATTGTTTTGCCAAAAACTTTTTATGCCTAATGGTTGCAATTTTTAATTTTCGTAATGAAATTATGTGGACCACACCACTGTAAAAGCTGACAGGGTCACCTAAGTTAAACCAACATGGCAGTCAGAATCAGAAGTCAAGGATATCTAAAGAATCATGAAGCAAGGTAGCTTTATAAATTCAAGAATCGAAAAGTCAAAATTGCAAAGTATAGCAAAAGAAATTAATATATACCTGAATGATCTTGTCAAAAAAAATATATATATATACCTGAATGATCCCAGCATGGTCGCCGCGTGTATGCTCTGGAGCAGAAGTGATCCATGTACCAGGCCAGTGGGTCCCATCTGCCATCCAAGTGGCCTTCGGTATCTTAATAGCCTCAGCTGGTTCATCCCCAAGCGTATTTCTCTGACGCTTCATAGCACTGATCTCTTCACGGGCATGGTAAGCATCTGAACGCCTCCGGATCGAATCAGGTAACCCGTTAATGCGCACCTTAAATTCATCATACTCCCTTTTCACACGTCTTCTATCCTTGACAAAATCGGGTTTGACCTTGTTCTTGTATGGGTCTTTCTTCAAGTTAAAGTAACTATCCGGATTACGGGGCTCGATGTCGTGCTTTCTACAAAAAGGCACCCATAAGTTAGCAAAGCTAGCAGCCTCTGCCATGGCTTCAAATGTCAAGAGGGCCCCACCATCATCAGATACATAGCAAGATAATTTCTCAACAGGATAATCAGCTGCAAGAATAGAGAGAATCGTGTTGGCTGTGACCAAAACAGGTTCCTTATCTGGATCAGCAGTCGACACAAAAATGTCTAGACCGGGTAGGTCAGACTTGCCGGTTGGGTTGGCAGCAGATGGAGTCTCAAATTTTTCTTTGAGGACAGCTAAGTCAGTTGCACGGTTTACGGGGCAAAGTTTTGGAAGCTGGTCAAGGATCCAGGAGAAGGCAAACCATATTTCACACACAACTGACATGCCCCAAAGCCACACTGCATCCTCATTTTTGTGCTGCACACGCCATGCAAGAAATAGTCCCAAAACCACAAATCGTATCAAAACAAGTAGCCTGATCAAAGATAGAAAAACATTTAATTAATCTAGTGGACATCTAAGAAGAAATTATCAAGGACTTAATAGCTTTAAAAACACAATGTTGGACTTCAAGATAACTAGAATAAATGTGTGTTTGAGGAGTCTCTTCAATCATTATTTTTGAACACCAAACTGCACAATGTACAAAACTAAAGTAATAATGTCAAAAGCAACTCTAAGTACAAAGGCCATACCGGTAAGGGCTCAGAATTGCAGCAGGCACCTTTATTTTGCGGGTGAGCGGCCGCCAGGGCTTACTGTTCAACTCTGCAGGATTCATTCCATCACCCCCTGCACCATCCCCTCCGTTTTCGGCCGGCCAAATCGCATTGCCGTATCCATAGGTGCCCTTGGTCTCAAACAACCACTTGTTCTGGTCCCAGTCGCCAGTCTGGCTGCGCCTCATGGATTTCACAATTGATAGTCTACGTGCCATCTTATTGCCTGCACCAGGTGGCGGCGGCAATGTCATAGTCCCACCATCGGCATCTACATTGCCCATTTCTTCTAGATCCGTCACCCGGTATGGTTCCTTGCAACCGGGGCAGGTACCTCCTGCCTGAAAAACCAATACAATAATAAAGTAAGACTAATGTAAAAAAAAAAAAAAACTATACTGTGTCCATGAATGAGAGAGAGAGAGAGAGTGTGTGAAAAAGAAAGAACATTAAACCTGCAGCCACCAATTCTGCACTCTACTATGTGTATGTTGAGTGGTCCTTAATAAGTTGAACTATAGATATCCAGATTCACCAATTATGCATGCGAAAGTTAATTAATTGATATATCAGGACATTCTATTTTGAAATTTTATAAAACGGAGGAACTTCCTTGGACTATAAATATGTCCCCTACCCCCAGCAATTTATGAGCTGGTAATCATAGAAGCATGTAAAGACTGAGTAAGAGTTATGTGTAACAAATATTAAAGGATAAGACTCGGTAAAAGCTCATGTTTTCAGACACATTAATGAAAACAACCTTCTTTGACCATCTCTATGTGTTCTATGAGAATCATGGCCCTTCAATCAATTTATTAATAATTTTAAAATAAATCCAAATACCATATTATTAAAATAAATATTGATGGCGTCAATCTTTGAAAAGCATGTAATAAGAGATATTTTTCCATGCATTTGCGACAAGAAACTATCTATATTCTCAACAATACTGGGTAAAACAAAGCACACTACTTAGGCTATGTCAAATTAGATAATTAGTCAGCATCATGCAAATTCAAATCTCACCTTGACTGCATCATTGAAGCAATCTGCACAAATCTTAAAGCCACACTCACAAGGCAAAATATCCATTCCCCTCTCATCGCTCATGACCTTTGAATTACACCCTTCAACTGCGCAAGATGATCCTTTTGCCCCTGCCATTTGCGGATGTGCTGTCTCTGACTCAATCACTTTATCCATCAAGTGGGCCCGTGTCATGGTATTGAACCCTCCGGTGAACAATGAGTTTGAGACATACTGCTCTTCAACACGGGCTGAAATGGATGGCTCCATTGTGATCTCCATGCTGGCCATTGGTTGGTTATCAGGCGTGGCCGGGATTTGGACATGGTAATTTACATATTCTTGTGGAGATGAATTTGTATAATCAATGGATCCAAATTCACTGTCTTGATCACCTTGTGAGTAATTAACATACCGACCAGTGCTGGTCCGGCGTATGAACCTCACACCAGGGCCTGACTGGGAATTGTTGAAAGATGAATTGTGAAGTGATCTGTTGTTTGCCATCGTTGGTGCTGGAATTTTCTAGAATCTTCACTTGATCTGTTGAAAGACACAAAAAAATTTAGCTGTAGAAACTTAAACGGAGGTAAATTTAGGGGAAAAAGGCAACGTTTAAATTTTTAAATTAAAAAAATAGTGCTTGAAAGGTCATTGCTGGGGATCTTTCAAATGGTGGTGGCTAGATTAAGAAATCATTTTTTCCCTTTTTAGGAAAAAATCAGAAAAAAAGAAAGTATTCCAGAAAATCGGTTCTAGCAAAACCTTAAATTGAAATCAGGCAAATGCTGCTAGTGGAGATACCAATGGGAGTGTAAATCAACTTGTTTTGTTTTCAAAAAGTAGAGATCAACCCAGCAGCTTAGAGATACAAAGAGTACCAACCTAGGGTTTCATGAGCTAAGAATCTGCTCTTGTTAAACTAAAAACACCGAGGAAAAATGCTTAAGAGCAACCTTTCGATAAAAAATCGCCCAACTTTTTTTTTTTGGAAGTAAAAAAAGGTTACCAAACTAAGAGCTAAGAAGCAAAAATTCTCACCAATCTAAGGCCTTACAAGGTGAGAAAAACTAATCACCAAAGATCTACACTGAGGTCGCTAAAAGTAAAGAACTCAAATCAAAGATCTGGCCCTTTGTAAGCTTGAGGCGAAATTAAATAACAAACAGAGCAACCAAAGAGCAGAGAGGAGCGTTGCTATCAAAAAGACATAGTTACCATTAGACGACCAATTCTATTCAAAGCTCTGTACTTGCCTAAGAGTCTTAAGACAACAACTGGAAAAACTAGCGCTTGTGACTTGTGAGAAGGAGTGTTGTGTGTGGGTTTTAGAGAGACCCGGTCTTTTGAAAGAGAAATGGAGAGGAGGAGGAATAGTCCAAGAAGGAAGCCTCAAGCCCACAGCCCCACATGGAGGAGGTGATTATTTATATTATTTTAAGCGCGTCAAAGGTTCTTTTTCAGATTGCCGAGAAATTAATTCTCTCTCTCACTGACAGCGTGCATTTACATTTTGTTCACTGGTTCGTTATTTTTTATGTAAAGCAAAATCAGGGACATCTCCAGTTATTGGGAGAAAAGGAAATATGCTTTCCTCCAAAAAAAAAAAAAAAAAAAAACCAGAGAGAAAAGGAAATATACAATGTAACATTAACAAAATAAATGCTAATTTATGCTAAGAAATTGGTGCACAGAAATTGCATTAAAGTGGTTCAAATCACATGACTAGCGTGAGAGAGAATTTATTATCTGTTTCTGCTTGGCATTTCGCAGATAAATATCGGGATTAAGGCAGAAAGGATCTGTCTATTTTTAGTTGATTTATGAAATATTAAATATTCAGGGCTATCCGAGAAAAATTGATTGCTTCCTGATATGGATCTAGTGCGTAGTTTTGTACAGCAAACAGCTGTGGCTGACCAATAAAGAAGAGAAAAAAAATACAAAATGGGGGCACAAAAGTCCGGCGTTGTTCACCTGTATATCTAGCATTGTTAAAAACCTCAGTTTAAGCTGATTAATTGTTGACAATAATCAAACTGTTAAGGAGTTTTCTGAATAATCGATCAGTAATTTCTGATTATAATTAATTATTTTCAATTAGTTTTGATTAATTATTTAACAGTATTATATTCATACGAGCATATATAGTAAGAGTAAATTATTCATTATTTTGCACATCCAGATAGAGTGCTTCCCATAGATGCCCCTTAATTTCTTTCCTTCTCTTATTCTACACTAAGCTTTAAAAATTATGAATTCGTATCAGAGTGGCTATATTATTTATTATTATTAACCAATCTGCTACTGCTAGTGGGAGAGTGGGAGAATTGCATATTTGCATAGCATGTCTTGTGACGTAATATTTGTTTTGCAGCTGCTTGTACATCTAACGGCGACGTAACATTTTGTCATTATCCTTCATTTTGATATCGGTATGTATATGCAAATGACAAAGGCAAAAATAGAGAGACTCTTATAGTTCTGCATTTTTTTTATTCATAGAAATTAATAAAAAATAAGAAGGGGAAATAGAAAGAGTATTTTTATTCTTACAACAATAAAATTATCGGAGTCATTGTTCACTGTCCAAAGTTTGGATCAGAAACAATGTCTTCGATCCAAATCTTTGTTTTTTTTATAACTGGTTGTTAAAATTGTTTGTAGTTTATTTTGTTTTTACTAAGAAAAACAGTCCAATCTAGAGAGAGAGAGGAAGCATTGACTTTCTACTGTATAATTGTGAGTACAATTGCGTGTGAGAGAGAGTTTTAAAAGGAACATAAAATCCTGACAATATGTTAGGAATAAAAAAAAATAGATTTGAATGAAAGGAACTTTGAATCCGGAAAATAGGGGTGTAAACGGGTACGGATAATTTTTGCTGAAAGAGATTATTCACCTTGCTCCTGACTTTAAAAAAATTAATTAAATAAAGAAAGCTAAACACAATCTCTCTAAATTTTTTAACTTAGAAAGTTCGTTCATTTCAGATATAATAGTAAATTTAATTTTCTTTCTCATTTTTCTCGTTTTTATCTCCTAGTTGAGAGCAGACCCGTGAGTCCGAGTCTCTGAGATAGAGCGAGAGAAAGTCAGGTGCGAGGATAAAATTTTCGCTTATGACGAATCTTTCGTGTATGCATGCCAAAATGGAACATAATGCATTATAAAATTTAATTAAATACTGTGAATAACAAATTGCTGTAGAATATTATGGTTGTCAAGTATTTCAACATATCTTTAAATCCGTAATTATGTCATGTACCACTTCATTGTTTCGGTGGATTTGTTAAATTTTAATAAGACGTTGTGTTATTAAGTTAGTTTCAGCACTGTTTTATTAATAAAAAAATGTTTCAACGTCACACTCTTTAAGAAATGATAAAAAAATATTTTATTTGAAATAATAAATAATTATAGTGCGCAATCTAAGTTCTTACTCTTGTTAAGAATATTGTGCACTTAAAATTAACGAAGAAAATTATAATTATATTTGAATAACTCCAAGTGAGATAACTACTAAATCGTCAGATGCGTGAAAATTTAAAATATATAACGTGTTTCATCTCTTCTCGTTAATACCAGTGACCTAATCACCAAAATACAAATTATATGGCCAATCTAAGATGAGGAGAGTTCAAATACCTCTATTTTTAAAAACATTAATAACTCAAAATTTAAAACTTAAAATTAAAATTAAAATCATCGGATATGAACTACATCATTTTATCTATGCATGTGTAAAAAATTATAATATTTGAATTTTATTTTGGTTGTCATCTTGAGCTTGTAAAAATATATAGTAATGTAAATAATTTATAGACGTTGATTTTTCAATTTATTGATGTACATAAAAGCAAAATCAAAATGTGATAATTTTTTATGATCACATAGAGAAACCAACATAAATCATATCTAATTGTTTTCTTTTGATGTTTAAGTTTTAATTTTTGAGTTATTAAAGTTTTAAAAAAATAAAGATACAATGAAGGCATGAAAAATGGAGGCATTTGAATCCTCCACATGTAAGATTTTATGCTATTAGGTCTTGTTTGACGTGTTACTGTTTACGTAAGAAAAAAAGAAATTTACTCAGACTGAATTATTTTTTTTTTACATAAACAGTAATTTTCAGTTTCTATTCCTATTTTCAACCGGGGCGGAACAGCTCCTTAGTTGCTCGGCAAGACCGCAAGAATGACATGTGGATGTGGCACATTAAAATCAGTAGATGAACTTGGTCAAGTTTTGCCACCAGGGTTCAATTATTAAGGGGTCGCCGTTGGGGAACGCAAAGCATTGCGTATTGCGTTAGAGCGTCCAGTTTCTTTCTATAGAGACTGAGAGCAACACCCTTACCCTTGGCCTTGTTTTTCGACATAATTACGAAAGTGGATATAACGGGAAAATCGAGACGTGGTCTTGGACAGTGAAAGGCCGAAGTAGAAGAGCGAAGCAACGGTCGTCTGAAACTTGAATACTTCTGGCGTACGGCCAATTCCAGAAAACAACATTCCAGGGACCACTTCGAAAGTTCGAAGTTATAGTGATTGACTATTCTACTTGCTGTAATTTTCTCTTTTTTTTTTTGAGAATAAATCTGTTGGTTTTAAGACTTCTACCAGCAGTCCATAGTTTGATTGTTCATTTTCTTTTTTTAACAGTAAATAATATTTTGATTTTTGACATGTGATTTATGCGGCTTTTGAAGACCCGGCCGAATAGGAGATATTGAACCAATTTTCGTTCATCTAAAGTTGGGCATCTTCATCATTGCGATTATAGGATATAAAATTATGCACCAGCACCACATTAGAAGGCGGCAACCATTACAAAATTTTAATAATGACTATGGAGTGTGGAGTTGTTAGCCATCATTTGACTAAAACAGAGTCGATAGGCTACGCGCTCCTTTTTTTGCTTTATTTGAATAGTCAGTCTACTTTAAAAAAAGATGCTGCTGAATTCATCGAGTGAGTTTTTCTATGGCATCAACAAGTATAAATGCTAAATTATCTGAGTTAGTATAATTGAATTAATGATTCAACGCAAGTATATACATACAACTACCGATTCCAACTTGCATTTGTGGCAGCCAGTGGTTTCACCAAAAATGCACTAGAAAGTAAAATTATAAGTGATGGATCCAATTTAATTTAATTTGACCAAGAGTATATATTTCGTGAACAGAAGTTTCCATGAAAAACTGTCGCGCACCAACAACTGTCTCCTTGCACTGTTGCACATGCACTGCAACATGAACCAAATGTGCAGGGTAGTCATGTATGTTCTAACAGTCAGACAACTGGATGAATAATTAATGAAACAAAAAAAAAGGTCAATGCCTTCATTTCTTTATATTACATTGTTCTCTGTTGCTCTGTTTCTCTTTAAGACTTTAATGCATGGGAGAAATTTTTTCTTCGGAACCCACATTCTTTTATTATTATTATTATTATTATTATTATTATTATTATTATTATAGTGGTGTTTTTACTTTTTACTACTTGATAGGCCTGCTTGAGAATTTTGTTGGATTCATAATGGTTGATTTATTGTTTAATCGGATCTGGTATAATTTATTGATTTTATGGTAGCAGTGGATTTCAATTGATCAGATCTATTTAATTTTAAACAGACGCCATAGAAGGAGAAAATAAATAATCATAATATATTATGCATCAAATAATAAATGCAGACGTAAAATGCATTCATTTTGGAAAAATGATATTTTAGATCGATGCAGACGTCCAATCTAGGATGAATCGGACTGATTATCTTTTAATATAAAAAAATAATTAAGATACATCTGTCAATTTGGATTATGTTGATATATTATATGATAAAAAAAAATAATTAAGACACTACGAGGTAAACGAAATTTTGGGAAAGTACCCAACATCGGAATTCATATCACCCAAGGTACCTCTAATTTAAAGTTTACATCCGGACCATCCAATCTGTTTTGGTACGAATATTAAAGATAATCCACACACGCTATTTCAGATCAAATTGGTCGGAATTCTTACTAGACATTCCGAATTCAAATACAAATTTTAAATTACTTCATAAGAACTAGACTTACGAATTACTGAATTCATATCACTTAAGGTAACATAATATTTGTATTTAGATTCGGACAGAGTTCACATGAATATGAATATTAAAGAGTGTGCATTCTATCTCGCTAGCGGGAAAGGTGTAGGTCCGATGCCCATCGGACCTAATTTGGTTTCGATAAACAGATCTCCCGTCTAATTTGCTTCAAAATCTGTACACACAAATATTAAAACAGATGCAAAAGTTCTAGCACGAATTCTAAAACCAATTCAACGGTGAGTGAATCCGTTAAAACCAAAGTAGGTCCGATGCCCATAGGTCCGATGCCCATCGGACCTACTCTGTTTCTCTCGCTAGCTCTCGGGCATCGGACCTACTCTGTTTCCCTCGCTAGCTCTCCCCTTTGTTGGAGCATAAATGGTGTGTTACCTCAGGGGACATGGATTCCCAAATCCGAACAGGAACAGGCAGCACTTCCTTGAAAAATAACAAACAAGCTGATTGTGATTTGTGAATTGAGTGGGACAACATGAGAATTTGTGATCTGAGAACGTTAGGTGAGGTGCCTGTTGGACCAACGAGTAGATCTCACGCGGGGAGGACTGATGGGCCCAGCACCGATCTCAGTGTGGGGCCCACTGTAAGAGACAAGCACGTGAGCACATGCGGCGGTGCGTTCATTTCCGTAATTGATTTGCGTCAATCCAGGATGAAAGCAGAATTTTTTATTCATATAAATTATAAAATTCGATGTACGGAAAGTTTTTTTTTTTTTCCAATCAACCAATATGGTAAAATTGTTAGGATTGATCCTGATTCAATATTTTATGAATCTAAGGAAATTCTTACGATCCATCTTTTTTTTTTTTTTTTAACTTAGACAATGGATCTGAGGCAATGCAGTTTTTAAACTGTTGTACTAAAAAAAAATGAATCGTGAACATTACCTCAGATTAATAAAATGTTAGATCGCGATTAATACTAACGATCTTACTATATTAGTTGAAAATAAAATACTCTATTTATTTTTGTTTCTGTCTTCTGTATATTTGAATTTTATAATTACTACAAATAAAAAATTTCCATATGAAATCATATCATATAAAAAAAAAGTACCTTTATAGTTTGTAATTGTACCCTCCGAAAGAAATAAATCAGAAGGAGAGAAATTAAAATCTCTGTTTCCTTTGACTCGCATAAATTAAAGTTTCAGATTTTCTAACGCAATACATCATGTAGTTCGAAAATCATACCAAAACCATATCCGGACAGTGGTAAAACCATTATATCTATATGGTTTTTATTTTTGGATAAATTATTTTAACAGTACAGATACAGATTAACGAATATGGATTTAATACTTGTAAATATATACATAATTTTTTTTATAATATATATTAAACTATATGATATACCATTTATTATTTAGATACGACTAATTAAAATTTAAAACTATATATGTATCTAATTTTTATACAGATCAGAATACATAATATCCGATCCATTTGCAACCCTACATTAAAAACTCGTAGGTCCTTTCAAATGGTATAAGATTTACGCATGATTCGTATCAACACACACCGGATTTGTTTGACTTTTTGTCATATTCAGAATTTTTGATATTTTTTAGTGTGATTAAAACAACATATTCACATTTGTCTTTCACTCGTCAATCTACGTAGCCAATAATAAAAAAATAAATAACAAAATGAATCCGCTTAAAAGCTCAATAACTGATTAATTAATGACTTGTTTCTTCATATATATTTTAAATAGTAATTGTACGAGTGAAATGTAAAAAATAATCTTAGACTTCTAATATTTATTTCTTTTATGAAAATATTTATAAAATTATTATATTCTAATTCTCAATTCAATGGCGGAATTATGTATTGGTTAGCCACCTCTGTAAATTATAAATTAGCACTTTAAACTTTTATATTTTATAATGTTTATGTAGAGGTTGACTAATGTATTAATGTTGTATTAATGTTGGTATAGAGCAATTTCTTATACTGAATGAGTTTTTATGATTTCAAAGTTCAAAGAAACCATTTTAAGTGTTCAACGTGTTCTCCGTATTAAAATGTACTTGAAAATCAAATATCATATTTTTTTTTTTACTATTTTTTAAAATCCCGGTTTTCATGTATTTTTTATTATTTTTTTTACCACATTAAAACCGTGATTTCAAAAATAAAAAAATAGTATTTTAAAAAAATATATATATAATTTAAGTCTCCAAACACATTTTAATATGGAGAACGCATTGAACATTTTAAATTGTATTTTGGATTATTTAGACTTCAAAATCACAGGTATGATGAACTGTTGTATACCAATGTTGATATATTAGCCAATATCTAAGGACTTATACATTTTAGTTCCTCTTATAAAACAAAATTACACTATGATAACTTATTTTGTCAATCTAATCTTAATTTTGTAGTTCCACACTTCCACTCCGAGCATATTGCAAAACTAATCTTATTGCTCAAATTCACCAAATAATTTGTAAGCCCTTAGATGTCATTTCTTTCGTGGAAATATTTAAAAAAATATATTATATTCCAATGTTCAATTACTTGTACAATAAAACATTTTTGTAAATAATTCCTCACTATCTCAAATAATCATATCAAAATAAATTTACGGCGTAGTTAGCAAAGCCTACGATCAATGGTATTAGACCAAACTATCGAACACTATATATGGTCCCTCGTATAAAAATTGTATCCTTTGCCATTCAAAATTAAAATAAAAAGAAAGAGTGAGTATGCATATTACGGATTGGTCGGTAATATAGATCAACATTTTTGTTTTTAAAATTCTAATGGTTAATCTGAACTGTTTAGCATGATCCCCATATAAATATTTTATATGTACTATTTTTTACTATTTTTTAAGATAGATAGAAAATCACCTGATTTGAAAATTATGAACCATCCAAAAACAATAATTTTACCTATCTTAAAAAAATAGTTAAAATTTGAAACAAAATATAAAATTCGATCTACAAGTACATAATCATATTGATCCGTATTATGAACCAAATTGTGTTATACATAGTATCATAATTATTTCTTAAAAAATGCATGTTTGTACTTCGAAAACAATTAATATTTCATTTTTATAAATGAGTCTATATATAGTTCGAGTTTTATATTATAATATATCAATCCATGTATTAATAATGCCTGCAACTTTCAATTAACTATCTTTTTTTTATTTCCTCTGGAATTCATAGCATGCAAAATCTTTGCTTCAAATGTAGAACTAAATGCAATAATTGTAATTATAGGTGCACATATAACAATTAAACATATAATATTTGTGCGAGTTTTGCAAATGAATTACCTCCCAAGCAAAATTTTAGAAGAAAACAATTTACAAACTATTAACTCAATTGATGCGACATGACGAATAATCGAGTACCAACCCTGACATGATAATAAATATAGAGAGTATTATTTTTTCTATTCACACACAAAAAATCACGATATTAAATTTTTTTTTAATCAGTATAAAAAATTTGCAAAAATATACCAATGTAAATAAATTATGGACGTTGATTTTTCAACTTATTAATTCATATAAAATAAAATAAATAATAATATTTTACTAGAGAGAATAATATCAATCATTAGATTTATACATAAATTTTAAAATATTTATTATTGAAAAATTAAAAACTGAAAGCATTATGGAGGGCACAAAAAAAGCTCGTAAATATATGATGATAAATATTAAATTAAATAAAAATCATGACATTGAAAACAACGTGATAATAAATATTAAATCAAATAAAAATTATATTGGAAAATTCCGATTACATGTAAAATATATCATGATAAACATGACATGACATTGAAAACAACATGATAATAAATATTAAGTGATTGCTGGAAAAATAGT
Organism: Carex pumila; assembly: GCA_033356055.1. Lineage (NCBI taxonomy): Eukaryota > Viridiplantae > Streptophyta > Magnoliopsida > Poales > Cyperaceae > Carex > Carex pumila. Next base: position 747,359 of record JARJHM010000011.1, on the reverse strand, counting down.
TAATTTAAAACGTTTCGATAAGTATATTAACAATGAAGAGGGCTCAAGTGCCTCTATTGTTTTCGTGATTCAATTACGTCTCTTATTTTTATTTTTGTTCTGAAAGTTCAGACAGACAATCCAAACCACTCCACATGATCTCCAATTAAAATGTGTTGAGAGACCAAATTTTATATTTTTTGGATGGTTTAGAATCTTCCTAAAAATAATAATTTTGTACCCATCTAAACAAACAGTAAAATAAAATAAAATATATAAAATTCGGTCTTTAAGAACAAGTTGTAAAATTTGTCGATTTTTTTTAGTTTCCATTTTATGGAAAACATGGACGGAATTAACTTGGGTTTGGAAAAAAAAATCAATATTATCAGCAAGGTTCTAGATAGCATTTATCACGTGATAGCGAGAAGTCTATAAAAAAAAACTATAGTAAAAGATATATTACATAGCGTTTTTTTTTATTTTTATAAAAATTATATCATATATTTATACTAAATATCAACATTATCTAAGTCTCATAGAATAATAAATAACATCAAATATTTATATTGAACCAATACAAAGTTCAAATTATGACTCAACATATCTATAGTAATACTAATATCATAAATTATCGATCTTTTTCTATTCATAATATATTCAGCATCATGACATAATCTATTTTTTTTCTATTTAAATTTAAAAAAACCTAGATATCATGACATAATTAACTATCTTAATCTATTAAAAATATTCAAATTATCATATAATAAGTATCATTTTGTTACTTCAAGAAATATCTTAATATATTCAATATGAGCCTTCATTTAAAGCCCATATAAATTGAAAAAAAAAAGAAAAAAAAAAACTCATGTTGCATAGTGCGCTGAAACTTACTTATTTGATTTCATTTGATAGATCTCTCATTTAACAATTAATAATTTAATATAAAGCTCAGTACGTCAATTGCAAAAGAAAATTACGGCTAAAATCCAATCCGAGCCTTTATTTAAAGCTCATATAAATTGAAAAAAAAAAAACAACACATGTTGCATAGCGCGCGCTATTTGCGCTACACGCTATGAGCTATAGCGGACCGCTATTACTGCTATAGCGTCCGTAGCTTAAGTAGCGTGTTTTGATGCCATAGTTTACCGTTTAGTGTCAAAAAACACTATAACATGCTATTTAGAACACTAATTATCAATATTACCCATGCATCCCTAAATTGTATCAAATTCTTGCGTAGATAATCTGTATGCCTAGTATATATATATATTTTTTACTAAATCGATGTTAACTTCATCAATTCTTTTTGTAAAATGGTAAACAAAAAAATTGGGTAAAATTAGGAATAGAGCCTACAAATTTAGAATATTCTAATTATATATGTGTTGAATAGAGTGGCGGCACCAATACCAACACACGATAATGTAACAGGCAGCAGTGGGCCAGAGACCGACCCTAGTTTTTAAGTTTTGAACTTTTCACGCATTTCATTTGATAATCTCTTATTATTATTTAATATTTATAATTTGAACGGTCCTTGACATTTTTCTGTTACGCGTGGAAACTTAGCACGGAAGGTCTTTGAAGGGATTTTTAATCTTAAAATTAGCTTTGCACCGTTGCACGGTTTCAATTAGTTGTATTAACTTCGATGAGAAATTACATTGAAAAATATATCTTTAAATATGCGTGGCAAAATATAATTGATAAGATACAGAAGATTTTGCTGATTTGGAAAGGGAAGACTTTTTTTTTATTAAATCTGTATTATCTTCGTTGCCCATTTGTTACGTAATTATGTTCTATATATCCAAGCGGTGCATTCAGAATATTGATAAAATTAGAAGAAGAGAAAAATGAAAACGAGTTTAACTTAGTTACAGGGAATCCGGTATTATTAATTATTTAGTAACGTAATGAAAGCAGTACGTAATTTATATCAAACTTATCAAAAGAATTAAACCATGTATTTTAAAATAATTATGTCAAGCCGATAACTTCATCTTCTCTCTGTCATTTGTCATTATCATATTTGACTTCTTAACAGTTATAAAAAAAAGAAAGAAAGAGGATATTCGTACAAATTTTAACTAGAATACGCTTCTTGTATTTGTGCTGTAAACCTGTAAGATATTATCATACTTGCCATTATCAGACTCCGTTAAAACTTAAAAGTATAAAATATTAAAATTAGACTCTATTAGGAATAAGCGGGCCGAATAAGCGTGAGAAAGTGGCTTGATTGCATGGTTAGGTTACCCATTATTCCGTTCAACCCGACATGAATTTTAATTTTATTATACAATGAAGTCGTTTGGAAGTTGTATGGACTATTGGGCCAGCTCAGCCTATTACTAGCCCATCAAAGGTTTCCTCCAAATCAACGGTGAAGGTCTTCTCTTCGTCTCGCTCGCAAGGTTTTTCATGCTGGATTTCATCTTTCTCAGATAATCTCCATTCCATCCAATCTGCCGCAGATCTAGATCCGAGAGAAAACCAAGTGCGTGCTTTCTTTTCTACTCTCTTCGGTTTTAATAAGCTCAAGTCATGGAACCAAATCATCATTTTTTTTTATTCAATTTTGTGTATGCGATAGATTAGTATTGATCTGTTTTCCTCGTTGAACAATTGATTTCGGGGAACTAAACAGTATTTGAAATTTAAAATTTAGGTGATAGAAATGGCTAAAGCTACAAATGATGCGCAGCTTCTCATCCAGTCCATTCACAAGGCTTACGCTGCCACTCCTACAAACCTCAAGGTAAAACTGGACAACTTTTTTCTGCAAACACTTTCAACCGTTATATTGTTTGTGATTTTTGCATTTTCTGAAGGACGATTAATGGAACTTGATCTGTACTAAACACAATTACACTTACACTTTTTTTTTTTGTTGCTAATTATATGCAGATTATTGATCTTTATGTGGTGTATGCTGTTATGACAGCTCTAATTCAGGTACGTTTCTGTTCCTATTTATTTTTATTTTTCAAAAGAGAACAATAGAGTTCCATCCCTGGATTGCTGCTCAAAACAAAGCCTTGCTGTGGCCTCTCCTCACAATAGCATGCTATCTTAGCTTAGAATTTTTGCATTGCAAGTATACAAAAATACAAAAGATCATTGTTGGGTCTGCATTGCACTGATCCTGCAATTTTAATACGAATGTTTCATAATTTGATGAAGCTAACAAAGAAATCTCACCCAACAAACAAACTCATGCATACGAACTAGCATCATAAAAAAATATTTCGATAATCTATTGCTTATATTCTTTATTAAGTGATGAACTTAGCTTCCATTGGCCAATGTCGATACCCTATGGCGAAAGAATTTGCGAACATGCTTTAAAATAACTTCCTCTTTAAGTTTCCATTTAGGTTCAAATTTAGACAGGATAGGATAAGGTAATGGGTTTCAATTTTGGCTGGTTCACTATGGTACAGGGTAGGCCAGACTGGCACCTACCATAGCCGGTAAAGCTATCAGCACTGTACCATATCCTCTCCAGGTCTGCTACAAGCCATATATTGAAAGAAAGGCATAAGTTGATAAGTAGTATATTATTTCATATTCTATTTCTAACAACACTGTGTGTATCAGGTGGTTTACATGGCAATGGTGGGCTCATTTCCATTCAACTCCTTCCTATCGGGCATCCTTTCTTGTGTTGGCACTGCTGTTTTAGCTGGTTTGTTGTCTTTCCATGTTTTCTACTTTTTCCTGCACCGGCCAACTAAATTTGACCTTTAATTAGCTAAATATGTTTCATAGCTGATTTTTTATTGAACCTTTGTTCCTCCTATTTTGATGCAGTCTGTCTTCGCATTCAGGTCAACAAAGATAACAAGGAATTTAAGGTACTATACCTATTTGTGTGTAATGGTCTCGTTCTCTTGGGTAACATATTGACTATCTATTTGAAATCTTCAAGATTTCAGAGTTTACCATTTTCCTTCTTCATCTCTATTTATAATGGTCTTGTTCTGTTGCATTCCTGTTTGGTTTGTGGTCGTTAACTATGCTAATAAGAGGTCTGACCTAAATTAGCATCCTTCTCCTAATAGTTAATCTTTCTTGTATATATTTTGTCCAACCAATAGAGGGTTTTGGTCAGATAAGGTCCTCTTAATATTGACAGTACTAAGTATTGTTCTTCCAGGGTTATGCATAAAAGAATGCATCCCTTCATAATTTTTTTTGTTGTTTTTCTATTCAAGTGCTATAAAGTTGTTTTCTGGTAGGATCTGCCGCCAGAACGTGCTTTTGCTGATTTCGTGCTGTGCAACCTGGTGCTCCATCTAGTCATTATGAATTTCCTCGGTTGATTTTCACAGTAATCAAAGATCGAGTGGTAACATTCTAATGGAATTATAAGCTTTGAGCAAATTTTGATAAATTATTGGGAATTCTTTTCTTTGAGGAAGTTGACTCTAGTTTGGTGGTATCAATTGATCTTAGGAAACTTGAAGCTTTTTGTTTAACAATTTATAAAACATAATGGTTATTGTTCTTAATTTGAGATTTGAAGAGTGTGTTGCCTGAATATTTACGTTCATTGCTGGGAAGTTGTAGCATCGACCAAAAAAAGGGTATACTGATAGAGTGATAGGAATAATCCTTGGAACTTATAATCTTTCTTTCTCATGAAATATGAAAACAATCAAAAGAATTATATTATTCAAACCACGTGTTCCATTGCTGATCAGACTTAACATTGATCACTCGTATTCAATGTGACATTCAGGTATTGGATATAGAAAGCAAGTTTGAAAATCTTTTGATTTTTGAGAGGTTGCTTCCACTCACTGCGGGATGAAAGGGACCTTGCTTGTGCTTTTTGTGCAGAAGAAGAATCCACATGTAACCTGTTTAATTAGTTGTTGGAAAATAACGCTTCTATTTTTAATCTAGATTGTCCGGGAAGGGATAGCAAAATACAGAATTACAAAATTGTCAGACATTTTTATTGGGTCAAAGTAGGCTTGCTCAAATGAGGCTCAGCCCAAAATTATAAATGGACCGGAAGTATTGGGCCTTCCTAGTCTAATCCTTTTCTAAGCTACTATATTTAATAATTATTTAAGTCCAACAAATATTTAGTATAAGATGGGCTTGAGTTTTCAACAGTAACCTAAGTATTCCATCATCATAGCTTGTGTGCTTCTTACAAATAGATATAGGACATGACGTTGCTTCGTCAATCGTATTAGTCAAGTACTTTGGGTGAATCATGCATATGTTTTGCATTTTAGACGGAAATAAACCTAGGAAATAGAGAAGATAACTATTATTTGCGATACATTTTCTAGAAAGAAAAAACATAATAGGCATTATAATGCCACTGGTGTGAGTATTCTAGTAACATGCTTTTGAAAATATAATTGTGTCCTCATCAAAAGAAAATGAAATGGCATCCATGATATTTTTTTTGGAGGGCAAGTATATTTGATGAAATCTGACTTTTTTATGGCACATGGTGCATAAAGTGGTCGTTTATTCCAATTCACAAAGCGAAACAAATTAAAGGACCTCATTAAAAGTTCTCTTATAATTCCGCTCTTAATGCTCTCTTTCCATGATGTTCTTTTCTGAGATGTGTAGAATATTTGTCAATTACAACTTATCATGTCCCCTCAGATAAAGAATAAAAGGATTCATTGTGTCTAATTTGTTTTGCTCTCCATTATGTTTTCTACATGCAAAACCCAAACAATATTTTGATTTTATTTTTTTGCCTATTCTATATAAACATATGAAGTCTCTTGAGGCTCATAAAACATGCCAGAACATGCATGGATCGAGTTTTTCAAATTATATTCTGGATAGTGGAGACTAGTATTGTCCTTGGAATATAAGATATTAAGGCACTAACTCAAGAGCAAGACAAAGAAATATCAAAGATGAATAGCAGTATACAGGGGAGGATTTATATATATGCCTCATGTCTATCTTTCATGCTTCATTGTGCTTTATATTAAAATTTAAATAATTGACTCGAACCACTCAACATGTTCTCCATACTAAAATGAAACCAAATTTTATATTTTTTTGGAAATTTTTAACTATATTTTAGATAGACACAAAATCACCACTTATGAATCATCCAAAAACACAGATTTTGTACATACCTAAAACAATAGCAAACAATTTCCCAAAAAAAAGGAAGAAATTTGGTATGTAACCATATTTTAATGTGAAGATCATGTTGAGTGGTTTAGATTGACTGTCTGGACTTTGATAATGGAGATAAAAAGATGTGAAACATGATGAGGCACGAAAGACATGAGACATTTGAACACTGCTTTAGTATACGTGCAGTGGCATAGTCAGGATTTGAGTCAGGGGTGGACAGAAATTGAATTTAAACATTTTTTTTTAAGCGGGTTTGGATTCGAATTGCCTTCATAATTCTCTTCCCACCTTCGTCCGTCTACCAAATTGCATTCCCGCCTTCATGCTCTTTATTCTTATCCCTGTTTTCAAAGTCCCAACAATCGATTTGAACACTCAGCATGATCTGCATATTAGAATGCGCTTGAAGACCAAATTAGTTATATGTTTTTTGGGAACTTTTGTATTGCATTTTTAGAGAGGTAAAAATTATTGTTTTCAGATTACCATCCAAAATAGTGATCATGCTAGTATAAATGTTTTCTACGAATTGTTGAAGCCGTGATACGTGAAGTTTCTAATGCTAAAAGTAGCATTTAGTGATACACACACATATATATGAGCTAGGTTTTCTTTATTAAAACGTGGTGAGCAACTTAATGGGCGGCATTGAAATAAATCATTTTGCTTAAAAAAAACTAAGCACAAGAGAATATTTCATCACGTTGTACTGTTAGTATATACATGTGCTTACGTACGAAGTGATTAAAATTCGTTCACGGATGAATAATATATAATATTTATTCAATTCATAGTTAGATTAGACTATGAGAGACCAAGATTCAGAGGCATTTGTACTTAACATAAACATGCATGTGACATGATCATTCCATTCATTTTAGTCAAATCTAAAATAAACAAGCTCAAATCTTGAGAATAAATCAGATCAAGATTCCTCCTAGGGTCAATCAAAGACATGACATGGGGAAACTTGGCACATTAATTAGCTTCTTATTTATCAAGGTGGTCAAATGCTGCATCCTTCTAAATCGCTTCTCCAGATTTTTTGTGGCCTATTCATGCTTGATTTTGAGTGTCGAATGAAGAGAACAAAATACAATTTGTTAAATTCTCCCCATTTTTGTCAGTAGAATTAACGCACCAGAGAGCACATGCATGAGCGAGTTCCACAGAAGAACCAAATTAACCCTTCTTGTTAAAAAGCAGAGAGCCCAGAAAAGCATTATCTTTAGATTTAGTTTCACATTCCCATGAGTGTAAGTGTTGACATTGATTAATATATATATTATTATTCCTTTTCTTATGCATTGATGGCCAGGGAGGCAGGGACTCCAAATTTATGAAAGGAGAGCAAGGACAAAGCATCACTTCAAGGGTTTCTAGTAGGTGCTTGGCTAGGGACCTGTACCACCATTTAAAAATACATAGCTATACCACAAACACCCAAAGTATAGACCTCCAATGTCCTGTCATTAATTCTCTTGAAGACTATGTGCTCTGTGTTGGGCCTCTCTCTCCAGATTCTCACTTACTGTTGGGAGTACTTATCAATAGTTCATTTTCCATACAAGTTTCAAGTTGCATCTTAGATAAATTTACTATTTTCTTATATTTGGGGGATAAAATTTATATCTACTATCTTAAATAGGATTACATGTGATGTGATACAATGTTATTATGTATAGTGTTAGATGCTGATACCATGTATGTTTTTGAGCAGGTGTTAGTTATTGATATATAATATGACAGTTGATGTCCTTTCAAAGTTCATATTTTACTTTGAAATTACTGATTACTCTAGAAATTATGTACATTTTATGTGTTCCATAATCCTTAGTTAAATTTTAGCTCAAAACTCAAGTATTTAAGATACTTTTTTTTAAACCTTTTGTTCATATACTATAAAATATACATCAGGCATTTGTACCATTATAAAATTGTCTGAAACTCTATTTTATTTTTCTTTCTGAGATAATTAATTTTTTATTTTGAGGTACAATATATAGAAATTTTTGTTGGATGTGAACTTGATTAGCATCAAATTGATGCAATTAGAATTCTTCTAGAGTAATGAAGCTACTTTAACATTTTTAATTTGTATGTATCACAACTTGAGCGGTTATAGAAGCAATAATATGCAGGGGCGGACTACTCCCCTAGATTTTAAATTTTAATAGTGATCTACCGGTTTTGATCGACTTTACCTCCTCTGAAAAATTACTTGTCTCACTTTGAGTTTTTATTTGAAATTTTGGTTAAATTTAGAGTCAAAACTAAAATAAAATTTTTGAATTGTATATGATTGGTAATTAGAATTATAAGTTAGAGCATTAGAAATTACAAGTCAGAGTATTGAAAAATATAAATTAAAAATATATATTTTTTTATCGAGTACTCAATTAATTAATGAGTTTAAATTTAATAAGCTATTACATTCAATTTGATATTTTTTTATCTCCTTGACGAAAATTCTGACTCCGCCTCTAAGAATCTGATTACCCTGATCTTATTTACAAATCCAGGAGATCTCCATTGCCTGTCAGAAACGGAGATATATGAAGCGGTGGTAGTTTCCTATGCAGACAGCATTGTTTTCTTTCAAGCAAAAGGTATTTGTCTTCTTCTCCTAAGAAACATCCACGCTGACCTCATAGATTTATTATTTCTAGGAACATATATATGATATATCAATATCACTCCTTGGATGGGTTTAATCTTTTCTTGACATACCCGATCTGATAATTTACGGGTCAATTTATACCTGATCCGTCGTTACAATTGATTCCGGGTAAATATATATAAGTCACGACAAGTAAATGGGTTATGAATTTATGCGGCCATTTTTTTTAATACCCAAATATATATATATATATATATATATATATATATAAATAACCTCCGTTTTTTTTTTTATATATATGCCCTGACCGCTTGGATACGGAATGAGCTGAAATTTTAGCAAACTGCCCATACTGAAGGCGCTTCATGCCATTACCAAACCGCTCCAGGAGTGAGCGGTCAACTCCCCCCCCCCACACACACACACTTTTTTTTTTCTTTTAAATGACCCAGGAGTGGGCCGTTTGATTTTTTTTTTTTTTTGAAATCTTACTATTTTGATTTAAATAATTTTGTGAAGAAAAAATTATTTAGAGTGTATACCAAAAAATAAAACATTTGACATATTTATGAAGTGATGTCGTAATTCTTTATATACATACACAAATACACACATACACACATACACATATACATATATACAATTTTTTTTATAAACTCATTTATTTATAATATATGTATATAATATGAGGAAGGATCAAGTTACAACAATTTTTGAGTTACAACAAGTTACAACATGCATTTTCTACATTTTCAAAGTCTAAATTGTTAATCCAAACCGTTAGATGTGATCTCTACAATAAAATATGCTTGGAGACCAAATTTTACATTTTTTGGAGTTTTTTTTACTATTTATTAAGATGGATACAAAAACTAGTCAAATTCATACCATTGAATTTTGTACCCATCTTAAAAAAAAAGTAGTAAAATTTAAAAAAATGTAAAATTTGGTATGGAAATATATTTTATTGTAGAGATCACATCTAACTGTTTGGATCGACGATTTGGACTTTCAAAATGTAAAAAATGGTTGTTGTAACTTGTTGTAACTCAAAAATTGTTGTAACTTGATCCCTCCTCATATAATATATACATATACATATATATACATGTAGAGTAAGGCTAGACTACTTCGTGAATTAAACGGGGCGTTTTAATTCGCACTCATATCTCTAGTTTTGAAGTCCAAATAGCCGATCCAAACCATTAGATGTTTAATCTATATTAAAATGTGCTTGGAAACCAAAATTTACATTTTTTTGAATTTTTTTACTATTTATTAAGATGGTTTGAAAATCGTTGTTTTTAATGCCTACCGTCGAACGAAAACTTAAATTGAATTTTTGAGGCTCCAAACGATATTTTTTTTGAAATTCGGATGCTTCCAATACGACAATGCCTAGTGTACCACCAGGGCAAAACGGATCCGTCTCATCCTCCCCTTTCCGAAAAGTGCTCATACGCGTAAATTCGAGTTTCCCAGCCAAAGTTATGGCTGTTTAAAGTTTTTTCGAAAATTAAACTTTAAAAATTCATAATTGACTGTAGAAAAATCCAAATAAGTTGAAATTTATATCAATTCTGTGTATTTTTAATGCTCTACATTCTGGTGCAATCATTTTTGCAATTTGGTCATTGTATCAGTCTAGACTTGCTGATTTACCAGCAAATGTCAAATTTGATATTTTTAGTATTATATTTAGACTTGTGACATCCAACTGACAAATAAAATCAAAGTTCATCAAAAAAAAGTTATAAAGAATTATGACATCACTTCATAAATATGTCAAATATTTTATTTTTTTGGCATACACTCTAAACAATTTTTTCTTCACAAAATTATTTAAATTAAAATACTGAGATTTCTAAAACAAAAAAAATCAAACCGCCCATCCGTAGAGCATTTTTTTTTTTAAAAAGAGTGGACCACCCACTCCTGAGGTTGTTTGGTAATGACATGAAGCGCCTCCAGTATGGATGGTTTGTTAAAATTTTGGCTCGCCTTGTATTCAGGCGGTCAGGACATATATAAAAAAAATGGAGGTTATTTATATATATATATATTTTTTGGATATTAAAAAAATGGCCGGAATTTATGATCCTAGCTAGCTTCTATTCTTACTTTTATTTAAATAACTCTATGTAACATCTGGAAAAATTGAATAAGTGTTATTTATGTTTAAATATATTTTATTAATAAAGTACAAAATACTATATGCATGATGCATCACTGTTGGAAAAAAAAGTTTCTTAACCAATTAATATAACAGAAAAAAAATATGGAAATACGAAATTTGTCATTTTTTAGTTTGATTTTCTAAATCATTAATTCGATCAAATTTATATTCATATATATATTTTTTATTTCCAATTACTTGTCGGTCCACTAGATTGATTTTCATGTTAAAAAAAAACAAGAAATAAAAAAAAAGAAAAGACGACTTTGGGCGGTTATCCTTAAAATTGAACTGCTATGTAAATAAATCTCTATTTGAACCGCACTCCTTCAGAGAAAAAAAAAAAAAAAAAAAACGCACCCCTTTACTTCATTTCATTACTGCCGCATTTTTTTGGTCTTAACCGTTCCCCATTTTAATTTCCATGTCCAAATTAGACTCAAATAAGATACTCTGTCTCCTCTTTTTCTCAGCGGCCACAAAAAGAAAGAAAATAAAAGGAATATTTTGTAAATAAAATTTGTGAGTTCGAATCAAACTACTTTGCAGCAATTCCGATTTGTCAATCCGTTTTAAAATTTCAAATATAATAACCAGACTTTTCTATAATATATATTTTTGTTTCGTATGATTGATTTGAATATTAATATTGTATATATATTGAATTATGATGACATATTTAACGTGATAGTAAGTTCGATGTTCAAATTTAATATGTGATTGTAGTCTCCCACTATTGGTTGGATTTCCCAGTGAGTTGGCGGCTTTCCAATGTTGGATGAATTTTCCATTTGATTGGTGGTTTAGGATCTGTTCGGCAGGGCCTAAGGAAATGAGAATAAGAATGGGTTGCAAAATTTTTGAACTAGTTTTTATTGTTCATATTTTTTTCCCATGTGAATAATAAAATTTGATCTTCCACTAAACACGCCCTTAAGGAATTGTGTTATGAGAATGTGAGAATCGCCAATGTAGCAGGGATTACACATATATAAATATGATGTGACTTGTTTTATGGATAATCTAAACTGACATACTATCGCTGGTTAAATATTCATGCATAATTTGATGTGCGTATGTGTGGATTAATTTAGCTTATTTGAATGATTGTTAAATTAAGCTAATTATAGATAAGTGCGTTGTTAAATTAATAATTGGTTACTTAGCTTTGTAGTTGATTCTATTTTGTTGTTTTATTTTTCTTTCTGATGATATAAGTTGATGGATTAAGAAAAAATATGATGATGATATTATAAGCACGCTCCGGAGTCAAGAAGTGTGATGACATGTGACACTCTAGCAGTGCTACTTCACACGGAAAATGTTGTCAAAAACTTATTTACTATTTGGGAGAATACTCGAACTGCTGCTTGAAAGAAGAAGAAGAAAAAAAAAATTCTATTGTCAATATTTTTCTATTAATTACATAATTTTTAAGAGCGGTTGGAACAATGAATGCATGAAGTAAATATGTATACTACTATAATAACTGAATGTGCATTTATAACCGAGTGCTCGTCATAAAAAATTGAAATGATGGTTTGAATGTTCAATTAGATATAGCAATTTAAAGCCAACTTTCGACTGGGGGAAATATACGATAGCTAGCTGTAAACAACCATGTTTAAATAAATAAATAAAATATGTATACTGCAAGAACCATGTATGCATTATATGATAGATGAAAAACTTTATTAGATATATTTAGGAGATAAATTTATAAAGGACAGTTATCCTATCTGATAATATTTTTGGGATATATTTTGTATAACTTGTATTGATTCTTAGCTTGTAAATTAAATTAATTAATTTATCATAGGATGCAAATTTGAAATTCTATTAAACTATGTTTGTCTCAAATACTAGTAAAAACAATACTGTTTTGAGTTTGAGTAATACAATATAACAATTAATATCTCCTTTTTTTGAATTTCAGAATAATATTGCAAAGTGCAGGAATAGTGAACTAATTCACAATTGAAAATAGTCACTAACTCAATCTTTAATTGGACTAGTAAAATAGCATGCTAACTCAAAAAAACAAACAAAAAATAATTCCTAATGACTAACTCAAACACATTCAAACACACCAAATACGGAATATGCTAGCATGCTACGCATAGCATAGAGGGCCTCTGTGCAACGGCTCAATATTCAACTCTTCAAAATTTTAACGGTTGATCCGAACCGTTCATCTTATTCTCCATATTAATATGTGTTTGGAGACCAAATTTTATATTTTTTGGAATTTTTTTACTATTTTTTTAGATTTATTGAAAATCGCTGTTTTCAGCAAATCTGGACCATAAAAAAACAACAACTTTCAATAAATATAAAAAAATAGTAAAAAAATTTAAAAAAATGTAAAATTTGGTCTCCAAACACATATTAATATGGAGAACAAGATGAACGGTTCAGATCAACCGTTAGGATTTTGAAAAATCAAATATTGAGCCGTTGCACAGAAGCTATGCTACACGTAGCATGCTAGCAGGTTCCTACCAAAAACACTATCTCTTCGATCCTTTTGATTTCATAGTCTTTTATAAAATAAAATTTCAAATTTGGTAGATATATTTCTCATAAAATTGAACAAGATCAATGCTTAGATTTTGATATTTAAGTTCCAAATATTAAAATATAAAGATAATATTTTATGATTTAGAAATCATAATAATGAAATCATGCTCATCTAAATTATATATTTTGACTAGATTGAGAATGTTAGCCCCGCCACTAGTGGAGTGGAGCCACTGCTCTTTATTGTAATAATAATATAATTATAACAAGCAATTACACAAGGAGAGTACTGTTTCTGTTTGGGCCTAGTCAATGAATGCAGTATGCAGGGGTACAAAGTATTTCATCTAAGTGGAGCCCTTCATTATTTGTTAATTTATTGTTGGTTCTCATTTCCCATGCTCTTCAGTCTTCATCAGCTTTGGATGTACAGTACAGTGTCTATCAATCAATTAACCGTGTCTGTCTCATATAAATAGATTTATTAGCCTATTGGCAATTAACTATTAATAAAAGGGTACAAGTACAAGAAACTGTTTTTGGATGGTTCTGAAACAGGGATTTTGTATCCATTCAAACAAATAGTTAAAATAATTTAAAAACTATAAAAATTTGATCTTCAAGTACATTTTAACAGGATATCACGTTGTTTAGTTTGAATCGACTGTTTGAACTTTAAAATAAAGATAAAACATAAGAGACACAAATGTGTCATTTGAACCCTCCTTGTACAAATAGATTATGAACTATTGACAATTAACTAATAATAAAAGGGTGGAATTCTACCGTAGAAACTCAGGTGAATATAGTGTTGTGAAATTTCTTGTACTTCAAAAAAAAAAAAAAAAAGGATCTGTAACAATCATGTCTCACTATCAAAAATAAGTTTGAAACGGACATTGAAAGGCACCTAAACAAAGTGGTATATTGTTTGGTATTATAAATGGGAGAAGGATGCTTTTCCGACTTTCTATTCCAACCGTATTTGCTTTGAAAAGAGAAGGAATAAAAAAAAAAGGAGAGAAAGTGACTCAAACAAAAAAGGGGGATTGTGATCTGAAAGTGCCAAATGCCAAAAGCCTACACCCGTTTTGTCATGTCATCAAAACAATCAAGATGCCTTGCTGATTTATTAATTTTAGATTGTATTTCTGTGATATGGTATTGGTAGTTTGACCCAAGCATCCCACTAATTTAGGTAAATTGTTGACCGTATACAATGGACCGGCGTCTTCCATGCCCACCTGGTTCATGAAAAATGTAGTCCTGTCCGCTTTTGAAGATAAGTGTATGCACATGACATGTGGTCTTAGTCTCTGAGAGGTGTCAAATCATACAACCTGGACCCGGTCTATGGACTCAAATCGCACCCAATATTGAGTCTATGTGCAGTAACCAACGACATGTCCATTGCGGTGTAAAGGTTCGAGCCAGTATTTATAGGTTCAAATGCATCCAAATTTTTGTGTTTCATATTTTTCAAATTATTATTTTTTGTTTTTAAAGTTAAAATAGTCAATTTAAACTATTAGATGGAATCTATATATTAAGATGTACTTGGAGACCAAATTTTATATTTTTTTAAATTTTTTTACTATTTATTAAGTCACTTTGAAAATTGCTGATTTTAAATTTTCTGGATCATTGAATCAGCGATTTTTCAAAGTGGCTTAATAAATAGTAAAAAAATTTCAAAAGATGTAAAATTTGGTCTCCAAGCACATCTTAATATATATATCGCATCTAATAGTTCGAATTGACTATCCAGACTTTGAAAATGGAGAAAAAGAATAGGGTGCATTTGAACTCTCCTCATATATATATATATATATATATATATGAAGAGGGTTCAAATGCCTCTATTTTTTGTGCCTCCATCATGCCTCCATTTTTTAAAACTTTAATAATTCAAAATTTAAAGCTTAAAAATCAAAATAAAACAATTGGATATGATCTACATCATTTTATCTATGCACATGTAAAAAATTATGATATTTCAATTTTATTTTGATTGTCATCAAGAGCTTGTAAAAAATGCACTAATTTGGATGATTTCTAGACGTTGGTTTTTGAACTTATTGATTCACATAAAAACAAAATTAAAATATGATAATATTTTATGAGCACATAGATAAAATGATGTAGATCATATCCAACGGTTTTATTTTGACTTTTAAGTTATAAATCTTGAGTTATTAAAGTTTTAAAAAATGAAGGCATGATGGAGGAACAAAAAATGGAGGCATTTGAAACCTCCTCTCTCTCTCTCTCTCTCTCTCTATATATATATATATATATATATATATCCAATTACACTGTTTTTTATAATACCTAAATATATTTTATGTTTTTAAAATCTAAATAGTCGGTCTAAATTATTCAATATTAAGGTTATATTAAAATATGCTTGATGATCAAATTTTATATTTTTTTGAATTTTTTTCTATTTATTAAATATTTTACAAAATCGTTGTTTTAAGACCATTGAATTTTTGTACCCATCTTAATAAATAATAAAAAAAATCAAAATAATATAAAATTTAATTTGCAAGTAGGGGTGTCAATGGCACCCTTCTATCCGTTTACAGATCAAAAAACATATTTGTGACGAAATTACGTAGGATTTTGCTTCAAGTTTTGCATTGTTTTATCACATTTATGTTTAATTTGTTATTGAATTCACTTATTATTGCTCGAATTCATGTTTTGACGCAAAAATCATATTTTTGGACTATTTTACATCATATGGAGCAACAATTGGGTCGATCGGAAAAGCGCAGCATCAGTTTTAAGGCTTTATTATAGACCGTATCAACCAATACGGAGTCAAACTCATTACGTACCAGGAGATAGCCAAATCCAGCAGCAACACTGTATGGTTACATACTGTATCACCTCATATGGACCATAACCGGAGGCGCCCTTTGGAGAATACTTGCTCCAACTTTATCTAGATCAGGTCCATTGTATTCCAACTCATTGCCAGCGCCCTATACTCCTATAAATACCCATCTAGACTAAAGAAGATATTTTAGGTCTACTTTGTGTTTTTCTTCTATAGTTCAGTTGAGAGGAGTGTAAACATGCCATTTCGTGGCTAAGTATATTTTCTTAGGGCTAGGCTATAAATCTTGTAACTTATGATGCTTTGATATATTTTTTTGTTTGATCATTGTTTAGTCTTTTGTCGTTTGATTGATTTTGCACTTTATGTTCAATCTCTCTCGATTTTGCTTGTTATTCTAGATCGTCATTGTGATAGCCACACATGAAACTATGGAAGTTAGCCACTATTAGATTAACCGGATCTAAAAAGGGAGAATAAAAATACTAGACTATTGAGAGAGATCTTAATCGAAGAAGCAAATAATCAGATCAACAAAAGTATACATGGGAGTCTTGGCATTAGCAGACAAATGTTGCACTGTCATGCCTTACCATTGGGACACCATGTAGGATCAATCGAGGGACCTAGTCAAGTGAAGGTTGTCACTTTGGGCTAATCACAGATCTCCTTGCACTCTTCAAGTCAAGTCTTAATGTTAAGGCTTGATTAGTAGTGTGGTTGTAACAATGAAAGTGATAGTCACTCTTTTAGGATTAGAAACCCTCTTACAACAATTGAAAATCAACATTAAACCAAAGTAAGAATCAAAGTGGATTGAAGTAACAATGGTGTGCCGAAACCCGAGAAAATAACATCTCCAGTTTTACTAATCTATTTATTTTTTATTTCCTTTAAACACAAAGTTTGTATCTTTGATCACCAACAACTCTCAAGATCAGATTTTGTATAGCCTTTCAAAAGGTTGAGATTTGATTGTTCAAGACCCTAAACCTTATTACCTACAGATCGACACTCAATTATACTACTCGATAGGATTATACGCTTGTAATCCGATCTAGTGCAATCGAGCTTATAAAATTAAAAGCGGTGTGACACAAAACCACCCATTATTTACCTGATCTGTTGATGAGCACCAATTATGTATACTTTTTCCTAGGATTTTATATCAATAACTTGACCAATTTCCATGCATTTAAGTTAATTTAGTTTAGAATTATATCAAGAATCAAGTTAATTCGAAGTCTATTTAAATTACAGAAAATGGAGTAAATTATAGATCTTCTCGTAAGCTCGCCAAAGTCCAAACCGTTCAACACGATGGATATATTAAAATGTGATTGGAGACATAGTGGAAAAAATGGCATAGCGGAGTCGACGTTGTCACGGAACGGCACGACATGTGTGTCTGTTACATGCCGTGACCAAATTTTATATTTTTTTGAAATTTTTCTACTATTTTTTCAGAATTTTTTATTAAACTAAACAATAATAAAAAATTCAGCAAAGTAATTTTTTTTCAAAAATTCTGAAAAAAATATTAAAAAATTTCCAAAAAAATATAAAATTTGGTCTCCAAGCACATTTTAATATGAAGAACACGTTGGAAGGTTCGAATTGACTATTTGAACTTTCAAAATGAAGATATAAGGAGAGGGTGCACATTAGGAGCACAAAAAGAGGGTGCATTTTAACCCTTCTCTTAATTAATAACAAATTTGTAACATATATGTGAAATGAGAACCTTGCACTTTAAATAAGACAATTTATGTTTGATCAAAACTTAATCTCAATTGTATAGTGCAAATTAATTAAATCCGATTGATCAAAATTTATGTTTGATATGCATTAGTTGCGCAGATATCTTATACTGTTAAAACGCTAACAATGATTTCAGGTAATTACTGGAATTTATGATTAATTACTCAACAGGCATGATTCATGAACATATCCCTCCATCCCATATAGTTATCACAAAAATACAAAATTAGAGATTAATTCCTAAATATCATTAATACAAGTAGACTAGGATGTTCTTAAGCTCACTAAGGATTTGTTAAATTCAACACTAAAATCTATTGAATTAATTTCAAAACGATGAATCAAAACTGTTAAAATTGATATGCTTCACAATCAATGTCTTTACATGCAAAATTTATAAATTATTTAAGTATACAATCATACAATTTCAAAATAATGAAAAATAAATATATATATTAAAATAAAAACTTATAAACTTACTTTTTTTACCACTGACTATAAACATATATAATTGATTTATAAATTTTGCAATTAAATATATCACTCATAAAATAAAGATTTTAACAATTTAAATTCATCCATTCAATATATTTTAAAATTAAGCTCAGAACACTCTACTTCTACTTCTAATTAAATATTAACATATCACTTTGTGTTGTTGAGATGAGAGAGAGCGAGCCGATTTTTTTATTAATATCAAAAAAATAAATAAAATTTTAAAAAATATTTAAATCCCGAACGAATTTCGAAAACTACCCAAACCGGTTACCAATAACCGGATTTGGGACAAATTTCCGGTTAATGATTTCCCGGACTCAAAACAGAATATATGGTTAACCATTAACTGGAAAATTATATATATATATTTAAAAAATAACATATCCGGTTAATGGTTAACCTGACTTGTATTTTTTTTTTAAGTTATGTTTTTTTTTAAACATAAATTTTTTAATTTTTTTTTGTATTGAAATATTAGAAATGTTGAATATTAGAAAGACTGCAACAAATAACCCGGATCAATATTTTTCAGGCCGAATTTTTCGCGGTTGTAAGAAAAATTAATATATTTCTTTATGTGTTATTGGAAAAAATTAAAAATGCTTATATTCTGAGTTATTGATCCCGGTTCAAAAGTCACTTCTATGTAATCTAGGAAATATTGTGATCCTTCTAGGACATTTAATTTATGAAAAGTTGTATCTATTTTAATAATTTTTTTTAATAACAATAATTAAATAACTAAGTGACTTTTGAACCGAGATAAATAACTCAGAATCTAAGCATTTTAATCCGACCTAAAATAGATGGAATACAATATAATTTGATTTATTAGAAAGACTGCAACAAATAACCCGGATCAATATTTTTCAGACCGGGTTTTTCGCGGTTGTAAGAAAAATTAATATATTTCTTTATGTGTTTTTGGAAAAAAATAAAAATGCTTGGATTGTGAGTTATTAATCCCAGTTCAAAAGTCACTTCTAGGTAATCCAGAAAATATTGTGATCCTTCTAGTACATTTAATTTATAAAAAGTTGTATCTATTTTTGAAAAAAATAAATAAAAGCTTTAATTTATTTAATGATTGTTATTCAAAAAGAATTCTCAAAATAGATACAACTTTTTATAAATTAAATGTACTAGAAAGATCATAATATTTTCTGGATTACCTAGAAATGACTTTTGAACCGGGCTCAATAACTCACAATCCAAGCGTTTTTATTTTTTTCTAATAACACATAAAGAAATATATTAATTTTTCTTAGAGCCGCGAAAAACTCGATCTGAAAAATATTGATCTGGGTCATTTGTTGCAGTCTTTCTAATAAATTAAATTATATTTATTCCATCTATTTTCAAAGAAATATATTCAACATTTCTAATATTTCAATACAAAAAATTTAAAAAATTTCTGTTTTGTAAAGAAAAAAAAGAAGAGGCCAAATCCTATATTTCCTGTACCCACCCTATATCCGGTTAACAAATAACCGGATCCTTCTCATTTTTCCGGTTATCTAATAACCGGACATTTTTTCCAATTCTGGGAATTGGGTAACCGAAAAGAAAAAAAAAATCTAATTACTGGGTAACAGGATTGGATAGTTTTGCAAATTCAACGTCCAAGTGGTTATTTTTTGTAATTTGATTTATGTTTTGCATATAAATAAAAAAAATCGGCACTAAAATTGTGCTCTAGAACTAGCGATTAATAGGGGTAAGAAATTACACAAAAGGTGGTGGTCATGCAGAGTATTAAGAGGGTAAGAAACATGTAATGATTCATTGTAGATTTGTTATCTTTGACAAAAAAAAAAATTGGGGGAATTTTTTTTTTTTTTTGACAAAAGAAACGGGTAAGAAACATGTAAGTAATAATTATTTACAATTTGAAAAAAAAAAATAGTAAAAGTAATTGAGGGATCACTTGACAAAGTTTTTTTTTGTTTTTTTGTTTTTTGACAAATTTGAAATTCGAAAATTTAATAATTTAAATTTGAACTTATAGGTATATATGTTATTGATAATGTAGAGAGACTAACCATCAAATTTCATGCAATTTTAATGTTATTTAATGACACATCAAAGATTGTTATTTAATTTGGACCGTTGAATTTTCAAATCACTTTCATGTATGGTGAAACATACACCGTATCTCATTATTTTTTTTATAGACATCATGCATATATCATATGTGGATAATATATAATGCTTATTATGTGGATATTAAGACTATATTTTGTAAAAATTGCCAAAATTATTAAAACAAAGAATTCAAGTGACCCCTGTAACCTATATACTTGTGCAAGATAATTAATTAATTAATTAATTCCAATTTAAAATTTTCGTTGCTTCCTGAGCATGCTAAATTTTTTGTAATGCAAACTAGCAAAAAAAAGATAATGTATATTTATGCATATTGCGAGACACTAAACACTACATATTATAAATAAACAATTTTAAAAAGCATATTATGAAAAAAAAACCCTAAAAACTTCTACCATTTTAATATTCTGTATTCAAAATATTTACCATACATCATAAATATCAACATTAATTATTATTACTGATCTATTCTACAAAAGACAAACAATTTCTAATAATCAAAGAAAATTACATTTCAATCTAAAAATGTATCCAACTTTAACTTGACTTATTACATCGAACTACATAATAACCTAAATTAATTAATAAACCCTACATTAATAAAAAAAGAATCAAAATCTAAACTTGCACGTGGATGAGAATGACTCTAAAAATTAGCGTTTCGATTGATTCGAAACACTATATTCTCAAGGATCTAATAGTAAGTTTTTTTTTTTGATTTAGAGTTTTACAAAAAAAAGGGGAAAAATCTTGCGTAAATTGAAAGCCAAAAATAATATAACAAAAATGGGCGCCTATATATATATAGTTCTAAAGTACGGCCCTTTTCTACTTGGAAAAATCTGCTACGTAAAATCCGTTTTCTACTTTTAAATTAAGTTTTTAAAATTTTATTTTGCGATGAATTTTTGTGATTGTTTCAATGTAAAATTCATCCACTTAACGATTTAAACATACATAACAATTTAACGAGTCTAGAATAGAAAAATTAGTTCAGTCGTTTTGCCCTTCAACAAAGTTTTTCGCACATTAAATATTTGAACAGTTGATGTGAATTTTTAATAAATTACTGGGTAGTCCTGTAAATATCCAACAACTAAGAAAGTAATAAGATTCTCTACTCGGGTAAGGAATTAATTTTTAATAATTTACCGGGTAGTTCTGTAAAAATCCCATAAAATAAATAAAAAAACAAGCCTCCCCTCCCTATTCGGAGAGATTATACATTACATTTATTATACCTGTACATAAACAGAGAGGAGAGCAGTTATTTTAATTAACCACATCCATCCATTCATGTCTTGTCCCTCCATTCTTAGCTAGAGTCTAGTTATTACTTATTACTGGTACAAATACAAACAACTCGCATTACTACAACTATACATGAATGAAGTTAGGCATCACTTTCAGTCACTCAAAACTCAGTATCCATTTATTCCCCAGTCTCCACAACACTTGCACATCCTACCCACCTCTCCCTTCTCCTCTCACTCTCTCAGTCTCTCACCACCACATCTGCGTTCTCTTCTCTCGCTCCTCATAATCACACCTCCTCACTTCAACACTACGTACCTAGCTTAGCTTAGCTAGCTATACCATTAGAGACAAATTAAATTCAACTCATAGAGAGATCGAGAGATCGAGAGAGACACAATGGAGCTCTTTCCTCCTCAACCAGATTTAACACTCCAAATCAGCCCTCCGAGCATAGATCAAGAAGAAAACATAAATCTCAGGTTTTGGAGAAAAACCCTAGACCACAGCACCGCTAATTCACCCTCCTCTTCTTCTTCCTCCTCCATGAACAAAAGCAAACAAATAAACGGCTTTGATCTCTCCCTCTCCAACCCCTCGCAGTACTCCAGTGCAACAAATAATAACCTCCACCTCCATTTCCACCACCACCACAATGCATCTCTACTGCACCATCAAGACAACATCCCCATGCTCAGGCCTATTAAGGGAATTCCAATTTATCAACACACGCCTAATTACTACCCCTTTCCTTTTGCTCCTGCACATCCACAACTTTGCGACAGTACACCAAACCCGACCAATTGCTTCGTGCCGTTTGGTGCAGGCCCCGGGCCGGCAACAAAATCGAGGTTCATGGCCAGATTTCCACCAAAGCGCAGTGTACGGGCACCAAGGATGAGGTGGACGACTACCCTTCATGCACGATTTGTGCATGCGGTTGAGCTCTTGGGAGGCCATGAGAGTATGTTTGTAGCTAGCTTTCTTTCTCTGCCTCCTTTGTTACGCTAGCTACTTCTATTTGTTTAATTGATGGCTTCTTATATTGATATTGTTGTTTTACTTGTGATTTCCTAATTTTCTTCTCCTCTTTTGAAACAAAAAGTTTGTTTTTTTCTTTTGAATTGAATAAACGGGACCCAAGTTTCTTCCATTATTCTCAATTTGAAATGTTACTTTTTGTTAAAATTAGATTGTGATCTAGCAGATATCATATATAAACCACTACACACCTTGATAGTTTTTTTTATTTCCATCAATTGAAACTTGAAAGTACTCGACGTTACAATATTTCTAACGAAGAGTATTAGATTATTACTTATTCAAGGCATCTAGCTAGGGGCATGGATTTGCTTTATGAGATACTATCCGCAGATGTTTTGATTTAGGCTCTATTTTAATTATGGATTGTGTAGTAAGCTATGTTGTGTCCTATTTTTTTTTTTCCTAAATAAATTATTTAATGAACTATGCATGAGTGTGCAGTCGTCGCTTGTAATATGTTACAGTTCTATTTTCTCTGAAGGTGTTCTCTTGTTTTTTTTTGTTTTTGTTTTTGTTTTTTTTTAAAAAAAAACTTTCCCTTGGTCCGTTGTCCCTTTTGTTATAAGAGATCCAAGGAGATCATCTTTGCAGTTTTCTATGAATACTAATTAGAAATAGAACCAGTACAGTTTAATTAGTCAGTAGTCTTATATATTAATCAAATGAGCTTTAATTAGGTTGATAAGCATTCGTTAAACTTAAAGTGTGATCAGTAATGCTTTATTGTTTTAGGATCTTGTGAAAATGATATCTGTTTCTTCTTCTTTTTTTTTTTGAGGTGAATGATATCTGTTTCTATCTGTCTTGATTTGATTTCAACCCAGGAGCCACACCAAAATCTGTTCTTGAGCTAATGGATGTGAAGGATCTCACATTGGCCCATGTGAAATCTCACTTGCAGGTAATTCAGTAAACAAATTCCAAAATATATTTAAAAGAGAATAAAAGAAATGGGACCTCCAGTGGCTATCTCATTATTGTTTGTTTCTCTTTAGATGCTAGCTAGTTTCTTTTTTCTGTTTATAGTTGGTTTAGTCATTTCTGGAGCAAAACAATCAATCCATGCTTGTAGAAGAGAACTTCTCTAGTTTCCTTGATGTAACTTTGTTTTTTTTCTCTCTGTCCTCTATATTACTCATTCATAGCGTGTATTAGCACAACTGCACAAATAACAAAAGAAGTATGCTTTGTACAATCAAAAGAAGTATGCTTGCAACAGCTTTTTTGACCAGAGAAGCAGAAAAGCTTCCTTCTGAAAAAAAAAAAGTTGAAAGGATACTCTGTGGTGCATGCCTAATATTCAATTTCTGTACAAGTACCAAGTGCAATTATATATGTCACATACTTATCCTAAGAAAAAAAAAATTGAAAATTAATGTTTAATGGATTTGCATATTGGTGAAAAGAAAACGTTGTGAACAATAATGGTTATTCTATCATGATTAGATAGTAATGCAATTTAATTACTTGATGAGATTTGAAGCGAACTACAACTAGCTAGAAGTCTAGAACTTGTTTGATGACAGTAACTAGTACCTTATTCCATGCATATTATTTATATGAACAAATTCTAATGGAATATCTTAACAGTAATATTTGTTTGCATTTTTTAATTGTTGTAGATGTATCGCACTGTGAAGAATACTGATAAGCCGACATTATCTTCAGGTAAATTACATGTCCTACTCCAAGAAAAGGAAACGATATGTTTTTAATTATGTCATGGTTAGTTAATTTCCTAAAATTTATGTGTTTCTGTGGCAAGGCGATGGATTTGAAAATGGGTCATCTGGAGAGATTTCTGATGACAGTTTGGTTGATTCGCTCGTTCATTCTGATCAGAGAACAGCGATTAACAGCCCGAGTGTTACTAGCAATGGCGCTCTGTGGAGCAATTCCTCAAGGTACATATCTATCATATTTAAAATTTGAATTATGTACCTCTTTTGCCCTGAATATTTATTCTACTTGATACAAGCAGTTCTTTGTTATTAATTTCTTGTTTCATATCAATGGAATTGTTAGTAGGTATTTGAAACCACTAATTTTCAACAAAAAAATTCTCGTTTCATTTTTCATTGTTTGTTAAATTTATTGATTTCTAAATTCTAAACTTGAGAAGAGAAGAAAATTGAAATGCATACTTAATTAACTTGTACTATTTGGATGGATGGTTCCGTTACTTTTGTTTGCATTTACCTAGGATTCTAATCACCGAAGATTATAACTATATTAAAAGAGAAGCAACATCAAGCCCTTCTATTCTCATGACCAACATATAGAAAAGATAAAAAGTGAGATATCTTTGACCAATACATATATTTATATTTCCAAGAAGCCGATGATATAGTATGCACAGAGTTGATCAAAGAAAACAAAGAGAGAGAGAGAGAGAGAGAGAGAGTCTGCACAGACGTTAGGTTAGAGTCTATCTCAAAAGCTGTGCGCCATTTCCTAGGTCCACTGCCTTGTCACATTCATTCATGGTCCATCTCTCTCTCTCTCTCTCTCTGCCATCAATCTCCATGTTATTACTCACAAAAAGGAGAAGAGACCTTGGCTTTGTTCCAGTTGTCTTGTGCGGGTTGAAACAATGAAAATATATGATGGTTCAATGATACTTTTGAGTATTTTAATGCAAAGTTGCAAACATTAAAAAGGATTTTGACAAAAGAAGCAAGCTCTGGCAGAGGGAACCTCTTTTGCGTTTTACATGGAAAAGGCTCTCCTAGCTTCTCCCTCACACTTCAATCAAATTCCTTTCCTTTTGTAATGGATGTAAAAGGTTAAAAGCAATATATAGCAAATCATTTTAGTCTTGTCATCATATATCATGTCCTGATGTCCATGTCCTGAACAAAAGTATAAAACAATGCACTAATGCTTTTCAAATTTGTATATACCCAAAGTAAAAAAGTTAAAAAGATGGATCTTTTTATGCTTATTTTTGTATGAAATGTGATGTATCAATGAAATAGAATGAGATTATATATTAATGCAGAAATAAAAGGTTAGCCGTTTGCTGATTGAATTTGCTACTGCTTATCTTCTCTAATTTTACAGTAGGGCACGCTGGTGTAATGATTCGGCAAATGAGCCCCTTATTTCAAACACAGAAACATACAAGGTAACTGCATGCTCTTTTTTTCTTCAATGACTTACATTATTTGAAGGACCTTAATTTTCATTCATTTTAAGTTGTTATTTTCTCTTGGTGTGAATGGCTATGCATGCAGGAAATGGCATCCAAAAGCATGGAAAAATCAGATATGAATTCGTCATGCCTGTCCGAATTATCGAGTCCTGCAATCAAACCTAATCTTGAATTCACTTTAGGAAGGTCGCCTTGATATAATTGATATATTTAATCTATCCATAATTAGTTAGTTAGAAACCGGATGGAGACTGAGATCGAATAACCATTTAATGGTGTGATGATATATAGAAATTAAGCATCACCATTAGGGCATATGCAATGCAAGCTGATATGATGAAGATTATGATGAATTTATGGATATTTTGTAGAAAGAAAGATTCATGCCGTAGACATGGAGATATTCTTTTTTGAAAGCGCTTTAAAGTATTACTTCTTCCTGTTCAAAGAGGAGAAGAGGGGATAATTTCTTTCTTTTTCTTTTGTTTGCTTTACTGATATAAAGCACAAAAGGTGAAAGTTCATTGTCTCTTGCACGTGTTGTGCTTTGCTCCAAAGCTTCTTGAGAACTAAAAGAAAGGGATGAATTTGTGAAATTTTGAAATCTCAAAAACAGACATCTTTTGTAAAGAAAACTAGCACAGTTATATATATTTATCGTCATTTCCATAACATAACCTAGCTAGCTAGTTATTGAGCTGTATTAAACGATAATGCTTCCATTTGTACTGTCGTTAGTTAGACACTAAAATGAGAGACTTTCTTTAGCTAAGGAGAATTTAAGCATGTTCGCAGTGTTTTTGATGAGGTGGTTTTGAATGACAGAAAGTGATATAACTTGTTTTAGATTATACGAAATATATTTTGTGCATAATTAAATTGTCGAATTTTAACTTTCATTTTTTTATGTTTTCATTGCACTTTTTGTAAAACGTTTTTTTTTTGTTTAAGAAAAAACAAGAGGTTGGCCTTTATTTTTATTTTTTTTATGGTTAGTGGTTAAAATCACCAACTGACCTTTAAGAAAATGAACTGGCAATATATAAATAAAACGCTAGTAAGGTTGATTATTTGACCATTTTTATATATTTTTTTGTAAGGTCAGTAATCAACAAATCAAGGTTCTATAATTACATGAACCCAGCTGATCATATAACTTAATTAATTGTCTAAGACATGTATATATAGATATGCGTAAGAATCTACAATTAATATATATACATGTACGAAACACGTAAACATGACTTTGTAATATTTACTTATTTATTTAGATTAAATATTATTTATTATCATATAAAATTTTGTTATTGGGACATTTACTTGACAAAAGTGTCGGTGGTCCTTGTTTAGTCAGAGTTTGGGTTATATTTATACGCCCATAAATCAACCCATACATCATTCCATCACACACGTAGTCACGTGTCAGGAGAGAGAGAGAAAGAGAGAGAGGGGCTATTTCATATTTGCACCTGCATTGCATGGCCTTCTACCTTTTAATGCAATTATTGATACCTTTTGAATTGATTCTGCAAGCTGCAGCTCTATGCTTTTTCTTCCTATATTTGACTTACTTTGTTTTATCTCTCAAAACTGCACGTACAAAGCGCATTTTCTGTGTTTTCATACACGTCCTTAAATTTGCTCCACAAATAATTTAATCTTCGTTCTTTTTATTTTCCACAAAATTCAAATGAAGTTAACACATGGTCACATGCACTTCTGTGATTTGATTTCAATCTACAGATATTCATCAAAGAGAAGTTGCCTTGTAAAATCTTGCCTTTTCTTCTCCTTTCATAGCTCTGAGCAATATTAATTGTTGAGTATTTTTTTTTTTTTGAGATATTATAAGTAAATTAATGTTATTTCAATCACAATGTAATTATTAATGGGGTTGAATTGTCAATTTAAAAGACAATTTAATCAAACATAATAAAAAAAAGTTAAAGATAATCATACATTTTGTGGAATGTTATTGGAACCAGACATGGTACTGCCAACGACTAATTGGCCGATTAATAGGGAATAATCGGTCATATTCAGGAATAATCGTCTGACTAGTCGGAAAAATATATAACGGTTTGATCACCGCCAATGACTAATTAGCCGATTAATCAGTCTAAACAGACGGTTTTTACAACACTGATTGGAACTTTTATATTTTATATTTTTTTAGCAATAGATGTTTGTTATGTATATCAATGAGATGTATTTTTTGAATAAAAGGGGCATAATAGTCGGGTTAGTAGCTTATTCAAGTTAAAACATGGCCACTAATCCAATAATAACTCACCATTTTGTTGGAATAACATAATAACCGCTAATTCAAGAGTGAAATTACATTAGAAAAAGTGTCTAAACATAATACAGGGAACTATGTTAGCACTAACTCAAAAATAGCGATATTATGTCCCTCAGGCAGTGTTTTTAAATGCGATTTTGTT
Source organism: Carex pumila (assembly GCA_033356055.1). Lineage (NCBI taxonomy): Eukaryota > Viridiplantae > Streptophyta > Magnoliopsida > Poales > Cyperaceae > Carex > Carex pumila. The sequence continues at coordinate 718,814 of JARJHM010000011.1, read as the reverse complement.
CATGCATGCAGAATGCCACTGTATAGCGCATATCTGCATATGCATATTTCAATGCGGAAGTAATATGTGGTTTTACTATGAATTGTTAAAAATATATACATATAAATAAAACTAATTTATAGTACAATAGTGTTTTAATCTAATGGTTTGTGTTTTTTTATCACACCCCCTATAGGTCATGGGTTCAAGTCTACTCTAAAGCAATATTTCCAGGGACTTTATTGGATTTGAGAGCAACCGCATGGACCGCATCTGTATATCCAGACATGTGCATATGCGGCCGCACATTCAGAACCACATAAAATGGATTACACGGAATTATAGATGCGGCTTTTAATTGCATATGCATATGTAGCCACATATGCAGTACATGTGCATTTAAAAATACTACCCCTAGAAATAGTGAAGAAAAAAAATTCAAAGTCCACTATATAAAGTAATTTTATTGAGCCAAGCTGAATTTAAACCAACACAGACATATTGTCAACGAATTTACAATATGTCGGCATTAACTGCTCGGGCATTGACCCTAGGATTAATCATATAGATGGTGTTGGTTACCTAACTCGCGGCCTCTTACAAGAAAACTATTTGATTAAATAACTATTTTAAACCTAATAATTATTTTGCTCTTTTTTTTGGCATGGCGTGAATCTTTTTATGCTTTCTCTTTATACACTTGCTTGTTGCTAGTCATTTAATTAGACAGTCAATTTTTATTTTTATTTTTGAGAGATTAATTACACTTTTTAATTTGGTGTAAAGTTAGGGAGAAATTGCTGGGGAGCAAAACAATTTAATAGAAAAAGAGCAAAGTAACAAGCTTTATTTGCAATATATAAATAAGATGTAAACTTTTAATATTCACCCTTACTTCCCGGTCTTTATTGCATTTAACCTTTTATCTATCTGGTCATTAAAGAAGCACTATCTTTTTTCAGACCTCATGGTACAGCCACTGATACAGCTTTAAAGAGATCAGTAGCTAGCTACACACAAAGAAACAAAACCCCTGTTCTCTCTCTTCCCTTCTCTCTATATATCTCTGTCCGTCTCTGTCTCTGTCTCTCTCTCTCTCCATCTCTCAAATTTGCAGCTTGGTGGGCCCCATTTCAAATTATAAAAGAATCATTACCCCATGATGATATAGCTGAATTAATTGCTGGTCCCAATTTATTGTTCTACTAGAACCAAATTTTCTGGATACTCTTAGTCCATCAAATTTAATTAAGAAGCTCTGTTCATATATACATTTTTTTTTTTTTTGATGAAACGGTTGGTAGTGGCTACCAGCATTGTTTGTTCATATATACTTGGTAATAAAAATATTTAGTAGAAAAATAGAGAAAAAAAATGACTAATTTGATCATTAATGTAATTTTTTTTGGTGGGTTATTTGAAGTTTATTTATTTAAATTCGGATAGATATTGAACGAGTTGGATTTGAATATAATTGTAAGCAAGGTCTTGTATCGCGTCTCAGTTACATATTAAATGGATTATATTGAAACTTGTTAAAATAATTGTACTAATAAGCACCATGAGCTAGCTCTGTTCTATTGGAAGAATGGTGTGGTGGGTTGATGCAAGAAAATGATTATTACAGTAATTTAGAGAAAATGCCCCCCTATTATTTCGCCGGGTACGAGACGAGGAAGACAAAATAGGCTAAAGGTAGGGGATGTACATTGTGTAGCACTGGTGTTTGAATCCTACTACTGCTGTCTATCCATCCAACTATGCAACTATGCAACTATCCAACTATCCCAACGCCATGGCCGTTTGTGCTGTGTTGTCAGACACTGAATTGACGCATCTTTCATCCCCTCGTTGTCACCACTCCCCCCCAGCTGAACTACCAACATTTCACCTCTCACCCTTTCCGATTCTCTGTTTCCTTTAACCCTCTAACTAATTATACACACGGACGGATTGCTTTCAGAAGTTTGAAATGTTACGTTCTTCGCTACACGATTAGACATGCGGAACATGCCGCAGAGAATTTAATGCTCTTTATGAGTTCAGTTGTGGCCCTTTGCTCCTTCCCCATGCATTCCGTTCAGCGAAATCAGTGTCAGTCACATTTCCACTTTTTCCCAAAGTGAAATTTTCATCTTTGTAAAAAATGTAAAAGATGGATGTTAAATTCAGGCCCACAAACAAACACGTAACAAGCACAGCCTTTTGTTTCAGATATGTTTACAAAAGTAGGTGGGGCCCAAACACCAGGCGCTCCTATTTTAACTGGGCTTTACTAGCCGGCCCAGTTTTAGAGTTTATCTTACATTCTTACTTGTCGGCTTGTTAGGCCTCCTCAATGGCACATGTTATTTTATTTTGAAATTATATATAAATATTACTGCTGAAATGATCTCCTGTTTACTTATTTGAATTTGAATCCACCACTTGTTGCCTTTTCAAAACGGGCCATGTTTGTACTAGCACTAAAAAAGTCTTCATGAGATCAAAACTTTATTTACTTGCTAAGTTACCGGTAGAAAATCCGGGGATATCCAAAAATATGTCGGCCTCGGCCACACACATCCCGCATGTCTAACAAGCTACCGAACTTGGCCTAAGATGGTGGCTTTTATAGACATCACGTACCTGACAAATTATTATTACTTTTTTTTTTTTTTTCCCCGAAAGTTCTGGTACTTTTTTTTCATTAGTCTCATGACTAAGATGGTGGCTATGATTCTTAAATGTCTTTTCCAAAATTAAAATAATCTATTTGGATGCATTTTCTTTTGTTGACATTTTGAGATTGTAAATTTTTTATAGCCAATGTAATTCTAATCCAAATTTTTTTAATGCATAGCTGGCATGAGATTATTAATTTAATTTCAATCCAAAGAAACATCTTTATCCTTTTTCCCCTTGCTTTTTTCGGTTAATACGATGTACCCCAAGTTATAAACGGCATGTTCAATAACTAATACAAACCGAGAGAGGTGGTCAAACCCATTGCACTCTAACAAAATTAACAGATCCATCCAGCTAATGAAAATTACGAGTCTTTCTTGTTGGGCTTTTCTCAAATATTAGACTGGAGTAATCCGTGTAACAGGTCTGGTTGAGGTCTAATTACACCACCCACTACACGCTTACTGTACCATTCGATTACAACAGATCCCACCTCCAATGCCGTTACAAAAGCGATAGAATTAGAATACAAAGAGAACGCGAGTTTATCCTGTTTCCATCTCCTCCTGGAATAAGGAAGGAGGATTGCAATTTGTGAAATTGAAGGAAGAAAAAGAAAAAGGTTTGGAAACAACAGAATTGAGAAAAGAAGAATCTTCCAACATGGATTGCAAAATGAAAATTTTGATCTCTATCATGCTATCTGGGCTTGTTTCCTCTGCCATGGCAATCAATGCAAGAACTCTTGCATTCAATGAGGCGTATTCGCCGCTTTTCGGACATCATAATATACACCGCTCAGACGACGACCGCCATGTTCGCCTCCTGCTAGACCGTTCAAGCGGTATGATTTTAGTCAGTTAACCTGAATCCAAAAATATCATCCTAAAAAGTAAAAACAATACAAGGTATGTTATTGTCATTGTATACCTATTTTTGCAGGAACGAGCGAGATGATTTATAATTATTTATTCTCTTTTCAGTGAGTTATTTTAATGCAAATTTGTTTGACACACCTCAAGTTGTACCAGAAAAACAAAATTTACACTGAATTTACTAAGAGTATACCAATTTTTAAGAAAAGAGATTGAATACATCTAATAATGCGGCTTGTACCATAAGATTATTATAAAATTAGATTTCACATTTCTAAGGAAAAGTCTTTTAGGTTCGGGCTTCATTTCATCGGACATGTACCAGCATGGCTTGTTCAGTGCATTAATCAAACTGCCATCAGACTACACCGCCGGTGTGGTTGTTGCGTTCTATGTAAGTTTACTCTATTTTACTTCATTTATATCAACTGCTATATATATGCAAAGAATCGGAATACTTAAAATTGTCAATTGTACTTTTTGTATTTTAGATGATGTCCTAAAATTGTCATTTGTACTCTTTTGCTATGATACAGATGACAAAAATTAGAACTCTATGACATCTAAAGAACTTTGAAAATTATAGACAGATGATTTGTATAGCGAGGCATAAAAATAACATAATTCGTATTTGATGTGTATAATTAGAAATTATCCAAAAACAACCATGGATTGCAGCATAAACACCGGAACAGTTTTTCTATTATCCACACTGTTGTCAAGAGGTAGTTTTATCCGGTGTGGATGATTACTACTAAATTAAGAGGTTGCTAATATTAGAGCTTTTAGTAACGGATTATCTCCTTTTTTAATTCTAACTAATCTTGTACTCAAAACAGAATTAATGTCACAGGAAACCAGTTAGGCCCAAAGACTGTTTAATTAAGAAAATTTGCCTCATTGTGGCAAAAGTCCCAGCTGTACCAGTAAGCTGGTCGACAGGTTTTACTGCGTTTAGTCTTTCTTTTAGTACTTCTGGATCAGTTATTATTAATATTAATAATGTGTTTTCCGTTGTTAAAGGAAAATCTCAATATGCTTTCGTTACGTTTTATGGATGGATTAAACTTAAATGAGACCTTTTCTCTTAAAATAAATAAATGAATAAGAAAACTAGAACCTGCAGCTTTACTTTTTATTAGTTCTTGCGAGTGTCTAACAGGGAACTGATTAGTGTCGTAGTTTGATAACTGATTAGCACCTTTTTCAAATTGTTAAATCAAAATCAGACTTCCAACGGGGACATGTTTGAGAAAACTCACGACGAACTGGACTTTGAGTTCTTGGGAAACATTAAAGGAAAGGAATGGAGGGTGCAAACAAACATCTACGGCAATGGCAGCACCAGCCGAGGCCGTGAGGAGCGCTATCTCATGCCATTTGACCCCACCAAGGAATTCCACCGCTACTCTATTCTTTGGACCAATGAGACCATCATGTATGAATCTTTTTTAGTTACGTTTTTCTCGCTTATCTTCCATATTTTTGTGCATTAATTACTATGTACAAAATGCAAATTCAAAATCCCAAATTGACATTTAATCGAGCCAAGTATGTCATTGCCCAAATCCTTGGTTTACTATCAAGATATTGGCAATCTGATGAAATTAAGCCAAACTCGGTTGAATTTTCATGTTTCTATAAACAGCTTCTACATTGATGAAATGCCAATCCGGGAAGTACACCGCACTGAGGCCATGGGAGGCGACTACCCATCAAAGCCAATGTCGCTCTATGCTACCATCTGGGATGCATCCAACTGGGCCACCTCAGGCGGAAAGTACAAGGTCAACTACAAATACAGCCCCTTCACTTCTGAATTTCATGATCTTTCCCTTGTTGGCTGTCGTGTGGACCCCATCCAGATGCTCCCCACCTCCACCGAAAATTGCACGGCAGCAAATTCAGATCTGATGAACACTGGCTTGACTGTCATAACCCCGGATAAAAGGAAGGCAATGCGCGCGTTCCGTGAGAAGTTTATGACTTACTCTGTGTGCTATGACACGTTGAGGTATCCCGAGAAGCTGCCAGAGTGTGAGATTGTAGAGGCAGAGAAAAGGAGGTTCAAGGAGAGTGGACACCTCAAGTTCAGTCATCACCGTCGGCACAGAAGCAGCCGTGCTAGGCGTTCAACGGCTAGTGATCCTGATCCTAGCAAGCACTCGTCTATTTGAGAATTGAGAGCATGTGTACGTACGATGATTCTGTTGCTTGACGGATGCAGCTTATTTCATGTCATTCGTATGAGTTGGCCGGCCGGTAACATGTTGAAAAAATGTTGAAAAATTGTTAATCGTTAGTACTTGTGCTATAGTGTTTGCTAAAGCTCAACAAACTTAAATTGTATTGGTGGATTAGCATAATGCAAATGTTAGATCCGATTTATAAATTGGGATGAAGCTGTGTGACGATCAATGTACTTGGAAATAATTCGCGGTATCTCTTTCATTTTTTTTTAAATATATATATATATATATATGAATATGCTAGCATGCTATGCATAGCATAGAACTCCTCCATGCAACGGCTTGGATTTCGAGTTTTCAAAATTCTAATGGTTAATGTGAACCGTTAATCTTGTTCTCCATATTAATATGTGTTTGGAGACCAAATTTTACATTTTTTGGAATTTTTTTTACTATTTCTTAAGATTTATTGAAAATCACTGTTTTCTGCAAATCTGGACCATAAAAAAACAGCGATTTTCAATAAATCTAAAGAAATAGTAAAAAAATTCCAAAAAATGTAAAATTTGGTCTCCAAACACATATTAATATGGAGAACAAGATGAATGGTTCGGATCGACCGTTAGGATTTTGAAAACTCAAAATCCGAGCCGTTGCATAGAGGGGTTCTATGCTATGCATAGCACGCTAGCATATTCCTATATATATATATATAGAGAGAGAGAGAGAGAGAGAGAGAGGAGGGATCAAGTTACAACATTTTTTGAGTTACAACAAGTTACAACAAGTTTTTTTTTTTAAATTTGAAAGTCCAAATCTTTGATCCAAACCGTTAGATATGATCTCTACAATAAAATGTGCTTGGAGACCAAATTTTACATTTTTTGGAAATTTTTTACTATTTATTAAGATGGGTACAAAAACTAGTCAAATTTAGACCATTGAATTTTGTACCCATCTTAATAAATAATAAAAAAAATCCAAAAAATATAAAATTTGGTCTCCAAGCACATTTTATTGTAGAGATCATATCTAATGGTTTGGATCAATGATTTGGACTTTCAAATTTAAAAAAAAAAAGCTTATTGTAACTTGTTGTAACTCAAAAAATGTTGTAACTTGATCCCTCCTCATATATATATATATATATATGAGATGGACTTGGGTGAGACGCGGTGTATACGCCGTTTGTACTTCACGCCGTATTTTCACTTTGAAAGTCCAAACGACCGATCCGAACCGTTAGATGTTTAATCCATAATGAAATGTACTTGGAGACTAATTTTTACATTTTTTGGAAATTTTTTACTATTTATTAAGTATTTTTGAAAGTTGCTGTTTTGCTGTGAACAGTAAAAAACAGTAAAATTTTCTGAACCATCAGATCAGCGGCATTCAAAATTGCTTAATAAATAGTAAAAAAATTCCAAAAAATGTAAAATTTGGTCTCCAAGCACATTTCAATATGGAGAACAAGATGAACGGTTCAGATCGGTTGTTTGAATTTTCAAAATGGTTAAACCGTACCGTGGAGCACCAAACGCGTATACTTCGCGTCTCACCCAAGTCCATCTCTCTCTCTCTCTCTATATATATATATATATATATATATATATATATATATATATATATATATAGGTTTTGGCTAATATGCTATGGGTAGCTAAGAGGCCTCCGTGCTACGGCTTGGATTTCGAGTTTTCAAAATCCTAATGGTCGATCCGAACTATTCATCTTGTTCTCTATATTAATATGTACTTGGAGACCAAATTTTACATTTTTCTGAATTTTTTTACTATTTATTAAGCCACTTTGAAAACCGATGATCCAACGGTAGTTTCTAGTTTTACTGTTGGGTTAAGCCACCGTTGGATCAGAGGTTTTCAAAGTGGCTTAATAAATAGTAAAAAAATTCAGAAAAATGTAAAATTTAGTCTCCAAGCACATATTGATATGGAGAACAAGATGAACGGTTCGGATCGACCGTTAGCATTTTAAAAACTCGAAATCCGAGCTGTAGTATGGAGGCCTCTTAGCTACCCATAGCACCGTAACCACGTCCTATATATATATATATATATATATATATATATATATATATATATATATATATATATATATATATATTTTTTGAAAGAAAGCAGTCGAGATGACCCTAGAAAGGTTTCGTCAATCTAAAATTACAAAAATCAAGTACTAATAATATCAACTCGGTTTAATATTGAACAATAACTATATTTATTTAGTAGAGTTGCCTGCGCTGCTATGCGTAACATAGAGGACCTTCGTGCAACGGATCAATATTTGAGTTCTTAAAATTTTAACAGTCGATTCAAACCGCTCATCATGATCTCTATTATAGATACTTGCAAACCAAATTTTACATATTTTAGAATTTTTTTTACTAATTTTTTAGATAGGTAGAAAATCACTTGATCTGAATAGTACAAAATTTTCAGATAAAGTGATTTTCTATCTATCTAAAAAAAATGTAAAATTTGGTTTGTAAGTACATATTCATATGGAGATCATGTTGAATGGTTCGGATTAATTATTAGGATTTTGAAATCTCAAATATTGAGCCGTTGCACTGAGGCCCTCTATGCTACGCGTGGCATATTAGTATTTTCCTTATTAAAGAGTAAGATTTAGATGCTATGGATAACATAAGGTCTTCTGTGTTACGGTCTCAAAAACTTATCGTATAAATTTTAAATTTGAATCTAAATATTTTGGTAAATTATTTATATAATTAACTTGTAGAATACTAATTTTTACTATTTTTAGATATATTTTTTTTACTATTTATTTTTATGATTTATGAAAATCATAAAAAATAGTACAAATTTGTATTTTACAAGTTCATTACATAATCCATTTAGTCAACTACTTAGATTAAAGTTTTAAATTCATACAATAGATTTTGAAAGCTATAGTATAGAAAATCTTATGATATTTACAGCACCTAAACCCTACTCTAATAATTTTGTATATAGTTCACATAGGTAGGTACATTGAAATTTCTTAGACGAGAATACCATTGCCTTAAATTAATTTGGTAATGTACAAATTTTCTAACTGCGTTGTCATCGAGAAGCAGCAGCCTGGGTCCTTCTGAAGAAAAATAATAGTACTGGACGATCCAGGGAGAAAGGATATATTTTTCTTCTACCATGACAGGACTTTGAGCGGAATTCTTATCCACTACATTAACATACCGTTTGAGTTTAGATACAGACCGTCTGATCGGAACTCGCGCGAATATTCAAGGCCCCTTGCATTACAGGTGTGGACTGGATTCGCCTGGATTCTGATCGGACGGTCTGGATCTAACACAAATTGTACGTTAACGCGGAGTATCTTGCTGAATGTCTATATTTAGGGATTAAAGTTCTTCTCGGAACGACATTACATAATATAATTATTGGCGCCGCCGGGCCCACGCGAGTAAAATCAACGATTAAGTAGGCTCCACGTGGAGGACAGAAACAATCGTAGACAATCAGCTTTGATCTTTCTAAAGAGTAAAGAGCGAGAGAGAACAATTCGTTTCGAAAAGTATGGCTCCCCCAGAGGACATAGTCGCTAATCCGCCGCCGGAGGCGGAGGAGACCGCCTCCGCCGGAGCGCCTATCTCCACTGTTCTCATCGTCATAGGTGCTCCTTTTTTTGTATTTCATTTTATTTATTTTGCTGAGTTCTGGTCCTTCTCGCAAATAGCCCGTGCGATATCTGATCTTTAACTAGTATAATCGTGTGTGCTTGGAATCGTGAGGATCCTTGGGAGAAGGTTGTACATTTATAGGAATTCTCAAAATAAAAATAATTTGTTTGGGCTATTGCCCCTGGAAAATTAGCTCTCCTTTCATAACTGGGAAATGTGAAAAATTGAATTATTGTCCATTGTTAGAGATTAGTATATTGGATGAGCTGTTTCATTATGTTTGGTTCTGTAATTTGTAGCTATGCACAGTGAAGCAGCACCCCTTGTGAGCAAGTTCGAACTTGTTGAAGACTGTGATAAATCAATGTAAATTTAGTACTTTCAAATTTGAATGCTTTTGCTTTCCATGGTTTATTCACTGCTATTACTTTCTTTGGTTGTTGCTTTACTTCAATTTGGTTGTAAAAATTGTAGGTTTCCTAAAGGGGTCCCATGGGTTAGATATTGTGGCAAATACAAGGACCTCTACATCAACCTAATTTGGCCGGGGAAAGATCCAGCTCTTGGTATGTTTCTCATACTTACTGGTATATGGTTTAGGAGTTGCAGTAGGGAAAATTAAGAACAATAAAAATACTTATCTGAGGAGTTGATTAAGAACAATTTTTATTTTTGTTTTTATTTGGGGGACAGCATAGTTAATTAGTAACAGGTATGAGTCAGGTGTTTTCAACTGTAACTGACAAGTAGAGCGGGTGGGTGTTGAGAGTTACTAAGAAACACTATAAACAGTTCAGATACGTCGGTCAAGATTATTCTAATGGTCCAGATTTCTTCTGTACAAATCGCCTTTTAGGCTATATAAACTACTGTATGTACTGAAGGTTTTGATTCTGTTACAGTTAGATATCAACTGATACTCGACTCGAGTATCTAGTTGAGGAAGAAAGAGGAGAAAAGAAACCATTACTCTTTGTTTCATATTTATATAATGTGATATTTGTACAGACATGTACCTACTGGTCCCTGATTGAAAGAGCTAATTTATGTACCTGTTATATATCACATTTGTGAAATATAGATTGTTTTACTGTTTTGTGGCCATTTTTCAGGAGTTGATAGTGTTGGTACTGTTTCAGCTTCTCTTGTTACATATGCTTCCATCCAGGCATTCAAACCTGACCTTGTTATTAATGCTGGTACGGCTGGTGGCTTCAAAGTATGCATATCTATCTTTCTTTCCCTCTTTTTAACATCAATATTATTCACTGATTTATGCGGTTTGATCATTCTTTTTAATAGATGAATTTCTCTGTAATATATGATCTTTAATTTTGTTTACTTTGATTGCGGATAAACAGGCCAAAGGAGCATCTGTTGGAGATGTATATCTTACCTCAGCAGTTGCTTTCCATGACAGAAGAATACCTATTCCTGTGAGTTTCCATCCAGGAGTCACTTTATAATGAAAAAAAAGAAATATCTATTGGAAAATAAATTGCAACAAGAATAGTAATCAGATAACCCTAATTGTTAATCCTAAGGTTCTTAATTGGACTTTTTTTTTTTGGTTTTGGATTCTTAGCACCTTATTTTTTTTTTTAATCTAATTTTGTCATCATTTTAGTTATGTTGCAATTTCTGAAATGGAATAATGTAGGTTTTTGATCTGTATGGGATCAGCGCAAAAGAAACGTTCTCCTGTCCCAAGCTTCTTGAAAGACTCAACTTAAAGGTAGATGCCCCTGCTACTAGTTCACTTTCTCCATTTGGGACTTCTGGTTATATAAACTAGATTAAACCCACATGAGATTGTGACATAGAGTTATTTATTTATTATTAAGTTGTGAGTTATTTATTTATTATTAGAGTTGTCTTTGTTGTTGTTACTTATTTTTAATTTAATGTTTTATTCCTGCCTTCAACAAACCAACAACAAGAAACAAAAATTTACTATCTGGTTTGGTTATCAGTAGTGATCAGTTAATTTCCTGTTAGGTTGGTAAATTGTCAACTGGTGATTCATTGGACATGTCACCTCACGATGAGTCTGCAATTTTGGCAAATGATGCTACTCTCAAGGATATGGAGGTACTTTCACATTATTGAAGGCCTATAAATACATATTATTTAATCCATTTAAATATGTGAATTTGTAAAAATATTTAAAATTTTAAAATTTTGTGATTTAAATGATCGATTCTTAAACTTTCTGTTATCTTTTGTATAACCAACCAAACATATAAGTTCTGATTCACCAATAGTCAACATTTTGTTTTACTTTTGTAAATATATTATTCTTTTCCGGACAAAAACATACAATATAAATTAATAAAGCTTGCTGTATCCCTTTTGAGAAATGATGCATCCGCATTGTATGTGTGATCCTTCATTTTGCAGGGGCATGCATTGTATTTACATGTTTCCAAGGGGTATATTAAAAATATTTTGCTATTTTTTTTAATAAGAATTTTGTTTTTACGTGATCATCCAGGGAGCAGCTGTTGCCTATGTAGCGGACTTACTATCAGTACCCGCCATCTTTGTAAAAGCTGTGACTGACATTATAGATGGAGAAAAACCAACTGCTGAAGAATTCTTGCAAAATTTGGTGATTGTTACTGCGGCATTAGACCAAGCTGTGACCCAAGTTGTAGATTTTATTAGTGGAAAATGCATCTCTGATCTTTAGAAACTGTGTCGGATAGACAGTTGTAGTGTATTTTATTTGTGAGGAATAATTTGATTTCAATTGGGAGAGCCTTTGAAGTGGCTTGAAATCGGAGGGGAGATAAGATCATTCGAGATATACAAGATGCTCTTAGATATTTGAAAATTTAATGATGTTGTATTAACTTCTGGGTTTATGCCCCCAGTTCAAATTTATTTATTTATACTCTTTCGTGAATTACTTGAGATCTAGTTTTCTAAGGGTGTGCTTCAGAGATGGGTAGAATCATTTCATTAAAGGAAAGGAAAGAGGGAGCTTGAAAATGAAGGGTTGTTCAGAAGTTAATTGTTCAGAGGAAACGGAGAGAGAGCGGAGGGGAGAAATGAGAGGTGTGGTGTTGGTTTTTGGCGAAATTTGTTATTTCTTATTCAGAATGTAGGATTTACAGTTCGGAGATAGCCTATCCCTTCTCTTTCCTCTACAGACGCTACACCTTAAAAGACAAGCTGGTAAATATTGGTTTGCCTTAAAAAAAAAATGATATTATTTGTTTGAGATTAAAGACTTAGTTGTTGTTTATTCTTCTTCACATGCAATATTTTCTGTAGAAATGTAAGAATTTACGCATTGATTCAAAGATTGTGTACTGTGTACATGCGAAGTTTTGAAAGGTTTTTAAGTCGGTCGTAGGTACTGGCCTTCCCCCACCCAACAAGATCCGTGAGCCCTTAATACTTGTTAAGCCCAGTAAACCATAAGGCCTAGTTATCATACCTCTTATTTTATTTTTGCTATTTCTGTGATTTCATTACTTCACTCTGCTAGAATCCGTATCTTCATATTACCCAGTGTTGTAAAAAATGCCCGTCACGGCCGAATAATCAGTGGTGACTAAACCATCACGCATATCCTTAACGGAGATATGTTTGCGGTGTAAAACGTTTAATCAACCGTTTTCCCCAATTAATCGGCTATTTTATTGATTAATTGGTCGATTATTCCCGTTTATTCCAATTTATTTCAGTAATTTTTTTTTAAAATTGATTTTTTTTTTATGTGATAGTGTGTGATAATAAGTTTTATAAATTATGTATTGCAGTTTTGTTTGTACTTGAACATACATTCAATATTTTTTATATATGTTTTTTCTTCTTACTTACTTTAAAATTGATTAATTCTTCTTCTATTTATTTATCATATATTTTTCTTACTAATTACTGATGTAATTTTTTCAATTAGTATGACATATTCATATATTTAAGTTATTATTATAAACTAAATTTAGTGATTTTATGTTAGAATGTTTCATTTCTTTCACATAATATGTTATTAGTATTTGAAAAAAGTTTAACTCTTGAATTTAGTTTTTCATTAAATAAATGTGTTACCGACACATGTAAAGTACTTATGCGTTAAAAAAAAAAGTGTAGTGTCATGTTATAATAATGAAATTAAGTTTATTTGATAAGTTTAATGAGTTAAATAAATTATTTTTAATAAGTTATGATATACATACATAAATTTAATAAAAACGTTAACTGTCTGCATAATTCCGATTAATAGGCCGCATACCGATTAGTCGCTTGACAGTACTCCGTCCATCCGACGACCGCATACCATTTTTTACAACACTGATATTACCTGAGGTAGAATTACAAAATTCAGTATGTTCTTTAACTTGGCATGAAATTTAAAGCAGACTCTGAATTTTAGTTAGGGCATGTTCGGCCGACAAATGGGAATAGACACGGGTGCGGGAATTGAACTGAAAAATATTATTCCCGTGAAAAAAAAAAATTTAGTTGAACTGAATTTTTTTTTTCTCACATGAACAGTGATTCTGCCGAACAGGCCCTTAGTCTTGTGAAATTAAATCCAGACAATTATTTATATATCGTAAGGTATGATACGTGAGGGCTGAGGGGATACGTTTGGGCACTGCTGGGCCTCTCTTCTCTTGAATGCTTAATACTGGGAATATAATTGGGGGATGAAATAATTATATTCCTCCTGGACCTGGAATATAATTATGTTCTTTGATGTTAACGTAATAAAAAGAGTTAATTTAGTGTTACATAGTCTTAATAATAACCTTGGTATTATTATTCTCTTATTTAGTTGCTTTAAAGAACTATTTGTCAGACTAGACTCTGGGGTCTAGATCGAAAGCAATGTCTTAGCTATTAATAATATAATTATGTTCTTTGATGTAGTAATAATCACATCGACATTTATAATTTGATTTGCAATTGAAATGCAGATGCTATTGTGAAAGTCGGTCTCTCATCAATTTTGTCTTTAAGTGGAGAAAACGAAATCAAACAACCGATACCTTTTCCTGCATCCATACAAAGATCATGTGAATTCATCTAATGATATTTTTGTTCTTCCAATATTAGATTTTATTATTAACTTTTTCATAATCCCAAGCCACATTATGTGTACAAAAACTATAAGTATTTGAGTCATCTGTCAAGTTTTTCCTCGTCCTGCTTCAATGCTTCATCCCATTTGCGGCCATGATATATTCAATTATTTTCAATAATTGGGCTACATATATTTCGCTGATTATGTTTGAAGAGATGGTTGAAATATCATCATTATGTCTATTTGTTTAAAAATAACTTAAAAATTAAAACTTAAACATTAAAATAAAAAAATATTATTTTTCTATACATATTCTAAAATATATATGAAATTTTAATATTTTGATTATTATCTACATTTTTATAAAATACACTCATGTGAATAATTTATGGACTTACTAATTCATATAAAAATATGATAAATTTTAATATGTATGTCAAAAAAATAATATTATCTTATTATTTATTTGAAAATATAAATTTTATATTTATAAAATAATAAAGACACCTTGAAAACACCAAAAAAAAAAAATGTGAAACATTTAAACACTCGTGTTTAAAATTAAATAAGTTACCCTGAAGGCTGAACCTGAACAGAGGTAACCTATTCTAGAATCTAGGGATCCTGATGATTATTTGTGGCTAAGATAACTTTTTTATGACGTATGCAATGCAATATACTCCTGTTGAATTCGTATTCTCTGCATTAACTCAAAAGGGAATCTTCTGAGTTAATAAATGTGGACCATCCGATCACATTTAAGATTTGTGCAAATTAAACCCGCACTATTTTTGAAGACCTCCTATGTTTTAGACGTAGGCCGGATGAACTCCATTTACAATCGGACGGTCGATATCTGTTTACTCAAAAGATGCTCTTTTGAGTTATTTAATGCAGACGATGCAGACGATGCAGACGATGCAGACTCGCATCTGGTCAGTCGGAGGATTCTTCTGGGCCCTACACGGGTCAATCGTGCTGTGCTTAAATTAATTTAATAATGAAATTATGTTTTCTGTTATTTTTCTTAACACGGTTTTTTTTTAATCTTTAAAACAATATAACATAACGCGGTCACGCGGGCCCATTCATATTTCCATTTTTCTGGGTGTTCATATTAAGTGGGCATCCTTATTGCCATAACCTGACTGATTATTATTTTTAATCAAGAAATCTCTTAAAAAATTCGGGCAACATTCTCTGTTTAGAAAGTCATAAGTTTGAAATTCAGATAAGTGATTCTTTATGAAATTAAATGAAAGTTAGAAACCTAAACAGTAAACATTTATCTTTCTCTCTCAAAATTCAAAAATAAACAATGAATGAAAGAAGCCTCAACATCTAACAGTATACACGTCTTGCCACAGACAATCAGCTAAAATAATCATAGGATGAACGGACGATTCCTGTCGTTTTAAATGGAGAAAATCAGGTAAGTAGCTCTCCCCCTTCTCTCTTCTTTTCCGGTCTTGCTTGTTTCAATCGTCAGTCGTTGCTCTTTTTTCTTTCAGCCGGGAAGCCTCTCTATTTCTTCTCTCTCAAATCTAGGGTTTACTTCCAATAGCGATTAATAGTTCAAGCGATCTTGCATCTAACCACCAACAAGTCCCGATGTCGGTTAGTACTTTTACGTTTTCTCTCCTTCTTCCGTCTTTAATCGAGCACGAATTCGATATTCGCAGCTTCGCAGTTCATGGCGATTGAACTGCGATTAGTATTTTATTTTTAATTAACAAAAAAGAGATCTAATTGATTCAAAGATTGAAGGGGACTCTTTTTTTTACTAGTGTTGAAATTAGACTTTTCTATACTTCTCGCGACTTAGTCATGTACATATATTATATGGAAGTTGAAATGACAAATTATTGTTTTCGAAATTATAATTAATCCTTCAAAAAGGTAAAAATAAGCCCAAAAAAATCCTATGTTGTCCAAGTCAAGCGAAAAAAAATAAACAATAATTCAGTATGGAAGAACTTTTTCTGAGAAATATGTTGAAATTGTTACTTTGATGGCTTTATTAGTTTAGAAAACATAACTGAGGTTTGCATGGGAGTGTGGTAGCTAATTAACTAAATGGTTGTGAAGTTGAATGAACATTTTCAGGTAAGGACGGTTAAGGTCTCAAATTTATCTCATGGTGCATCAGAGCAAGATATCAGGGAATTCTTTTCCTTCTCGGGGGAAATCGAGCATGTTGAGATGCAAGGGTATAATTCAAATCCATTTATTCGATTTGATAGTTTGTTGTTTTGAGTTCCATGATTTGATCTTAGATCCTAGTGTGGATAATCTCTTTTTGTAGCGGTGATGAATGGTCTCAAATTGCATATGTGACTTTTAAGGATGCTCAGGGAGCTGATACTGCACTTCTCCTTTCTGTGAGTCATTTCTTAAGTTGCTTTTAAAAGTTGTTTGAAACAGAGAAAAGTTTAAAGCCTAATTAATATTCCATCCACCTCTTTAACCACAAAATCTATGGTAGAGAGAAATAGCATCTAAATTCACAGTACCAGTATCTATCATTAAATTTCAGGACTCTTATTAAGATGCTAATTTATAGAGGCAAATCCAGTTAAGAGGAATGGGGGTCAATTGACCCCCATTATAATCTCAATTAATTGTGCTTCTATGCATTATTTTTCAAATTTTTGGAAGAAGTTTATTGTTTTAACCATGATTGACCCACATTGTTGACTAAATGCCTCCACTGTTGACCTCCATACTGTTAAAGACGGTAAATTCAAACAATTATGAATGCGTATAATTCGAAAGCTTGCTAACACTGCCCCCCTTTGAAAATTTCTGCCTCTTCCCCTACTAATTTAGATGTATGTTTGAATTAACATTTTTTATTGATAATTTTCCATCATTATTTTATTGTATTTCCAGGGGGCTACAATTGTTGATATGTCTGTTATAATAACTGCTGCCCCAGAATACAAGCCGCCGCCATCTTCCTCTCCTCCACCTTATGTAATGTTCTTTTGCCATTTTACATCCCACAGTTACCTGAATAATATAATATTGCCTTTTACTGTCTATTATTTTGTTAGCCGTTGTTTAATTATTTCCATTTATTATGGGAAGTTAACTTTGTTTACTCTTAACCTAATTTACTTGCGCAAAAGGTTGAACTCATATAGACAGCCACCCTCCTCCTCCCCCGCCAAGCAAAAAAATAAATAAATAATAAAGCCCACTAAACGAAAACAAAAATGATCTTAAACGGCAACTTGGAGTGTTCATGAGGTATATGATAAATTTGCTGAAGAACCAAAATTTCTTTGGTCAAAACACTTACGTTTTGTTGTTTCGGTCCAGTTATGATGGTTGGGATTCTTGGCTTTCAGTTTGGTTCTTTCTATTGAAAAGCAAAAGAACTGAACTGGCCAAATAACCTAATGTACTGTTAATATGATTCTAATATTGCAAAATTAAGCATACTTATGCATAAATATCTAGTTACTAACTATATTATTGCTTTTAACATAGTTTTCATACTGATTTGGTTAAACCATATTAAATTTCTGTGTAATTGGTTTGGCTTGGTTTATATATGTGCAAGATGAAAATATAGTTTGTTTTAACTAATTTTGGTCTGGTTCAAACAATTGCCAAATGAAACACCCCTCCCAGCAGCTGCTATAGCATCTGAACCATCCAATTCAAAAAAAAAATCTGAACCAGTACAAAACCCCATCAATGCGGTACTGATGCTATAACAGTTTGTCAAAAGCTCTATAATTATTAAGGGTCATATGAGACCTCAAAACCATTTCTTTAACCTCTCCATTTATTCTTTCTCTTTCCTTATTTATCTAACTAGATATCCTTTCATTTCTCAGACAGAAGGATCCACATCAAAGCCTGCTACATCATCAAATGCAGTGCAGAAGGCAGAGGATGTGGTGAGCACAATGCTGGCGAAGGGATTTGTCCTGGGAAAAGACGCTGTGGGCAAAGCCAAGTCGTTTGACCAGAAGCACCAGCTGACATCGACCGCCTCTGCCAAGGTGGCTACCCTGGACAGGAAGATTGGGCTGAGTGAGAAGTTCTCCATGGGCACCTCAGCTGTCAATGGCAAGGTCAGAGAGGTCGACGAAAAATTCCAGGTACTTGCTGATATGGACCTATGTGCTTGTAAGGTGTAACTATTTCTTACAGTAGTTTCTTTGTTTGGGCTTTTTGGTGCTGGTTTTGGACTATTGGACCTGCCTCTGAGGGGAAATATAGGCCTGAGATTCTAGCCCTTAAAGCTTCGGCTCTTTGGGCCTTTTCAGTACTAAGCACCAAAATGAAGTTGCCACTCTTTTATTTTGTAAACAATTGAACCCTGTTGGTTTGAATTTTTTGCGCTTTGGTTTTTTGGTTTAGCCTCACAAGTTATCGAAGGCTTGATCATTTCAGCAAATAATTTCATATTAGTAGTTCTCATACCTGCAACTATTAGCCACCCCATTATGGGTTCATTGTGTATTTGTATATAATATCAAATTTTTAAGTCTTGTGTAATAAAAAATGTAAAATACTGTGTTGTTGATGACTTTGCTGATTTAAATTTTATTCTAAATTAAGAGGGTTTGGCTGAAAGATTTGAACATCAAAGTTTATGTGATATATTTAATAAATGATCTGCATCAAAGAAAGGTCAGGAGCATTGAAGTCATTTTTTTGCTCAGTTGACCTAGTTTCTAGCACTTGGGTGTTGCTTACAAGTATAAAGGCTGTTGTGTGTAAGCTGCAAATGGCAGAGAAATGTTTGTTAAATGTAGCAACAAAGGTCAATTAAATTAGCCAGTAACACCTATATGGTAGTAGGTTTTTTAGGTGATGAATAAAAATAGATTAATGGACCTCTTTTCCAGGTATCAGAAAAGACCAGGTCAGCACTTGCTACAGCAAAGCAGAGCGCAAGCAATGCAGGGTCAGCCATAATGAAAAACCGGTTCGTTTTCACAGGCGTCTCTTGGGTCTCCGGCGCCTTCAGCAAGGTTACTGAGGCCGCCAGTGATGTCAGCAACAAGACCAAGGAAAAGATGGCTGCCGAGGAGCAGCACAAGGGTTCTGGTAGTGGGCCTCATTGATCTGCTTGCTTTTGTAGTTCATTTATTTTTATTGTATAAAGTTTTGTGTTTTATTTGTGGGTCTGATGATGGAGGTGTTGAAGTAACTCTTGTTTTGGGTGAATTCTTGTTATACTTCATAATCTTCTGCTCTTTTTACAGACCTTTTCTCTCGTGAGATTATTTGTTACTTCATATCTTCTGCTTGGAAGTAATAGGATTGCAATGGACGCCTCCAATCATGAGCTTACTGGACAACCAGATCGGGCAATGAAGAAGCTGTTATGCGACTCAGATACTAATTCCGTTAGATGCTTAGAGCATCTGCATCCGTGAAATTAATTAATAACTGTTAATTAATTTTTAGAAATTTTGTAGATAAAAGTTTCTAAATCCTTACATTTCTAAAATTAAAATTAGAGTTTCTTAATTGCCATATTAGCAAATAAATTATAAAAGAAAAAAATTTCAGCAAATTATTTGGTCACATCAGAGTTTATAAAACGGTTTCTTATTAAGAAACTTTGGAGCAAAGTTGCTAAATAAGAAATCCATTTGCATTCCTGAAATTGATTTAAAAATTGCCATATCAGATTAGAAACTCAAAGAATTTCAGAGATGTAGATACTCTTAGAAAGTAGTTGCAACGAAGATATATTATGAGATGAAAAAAAAAATCATATAAAAAAATCATATAAAAGACATATTTTTATAAGAAGTTTAGATTAGTTGACAAATAATATATTTTTTTTAAATATTTATATGTAAATAACGATTCCTCAAATAACATATTAAATAACATTTAAATAACATATATATATATATATATATATATATATAGAGGTGGGTTACGGTGAGTTGCGAAGTAAAGTTACTATTTTACTTCACGCTAATATTTTATGATTTTAAAGTTTAAAACGCCGATCTGAACCGTTCATCTTATTCTCCATATTGAAATGTGCTTGGAGACCAAATTTTACATTTTTTGGAATTTTTTTACTATTTATTAAGCAATTTTGAAAGTCGCTGATCTGATGGTCCAGAAAATTTTACTGTTTTTTACTGTTCACAGCAAAACAGCAGTTTTAAAAAATGCTTAATAAATAGTAAAAAAATTTCAAAAAATGTAAAATTTAGTTTCCAAGCACATTTCAATATGGATTAAAGATTTAACGGTTCGGATCGGTCGTTTGGACTTTCAAAATGAAAATACGGCGTGAAGTAGAAACGCGTTTTACTTCGCAACTCATCGTAGCCTATCTCATATATATATATATATAATATTTTTATAGGGTAATATGTTTTCGGTAGCATATGGGCCGAAATACACACGGTCAAAATTTGAAATTTCAAAACCCAAAAATTCGATTTGAACCGTTCATCTTGTTCTCCATATTAATATGTTCTTGGAGACCAAATTTTACATTTTTCTGAAATTTTTTACTATTTATTGAGCTACTATGAAAATCATTGATTCAACGGTTTTACTGTTTTGTTAAGTCACTGTTGGATCAGTAATTTTCAAAGTGACTTAATAAATAGTAAAAAAATTCAGAAAAATGTAAAATTTGGACTCGAAGCACATATTAATATGGAGAACAAGCTGAACGGTTCAGATCGACTTTTTGAATTTTGAAATTTTAAATTTGGACCGTGTGTATTTCGGCCCATATGCTACCGAAAGCATATTAGCCTCTCTCTCTCTCTCTCTCTCTCTCTCTATATATATATATATATATATACACAAATTGGCTAATATTAAAACGTTTGTTCCTGGACTCAGGAACAAATGGTTCGGTTCTCCAATTTGCAAAGTCCAAACAGTTAGATATTCAATCTATATTAAAATGTGCTTGGAGATCAAATTTTATATTTTTTTGAAATTTGTTTGCTATTTATTAAGATAGTTCGAAATCATTGTTTTCTAGTGGTGCAAAATTTTAATGAAAACAACAATTTTTAAATAAGATGGTATCATGCCCGGGAATGTGTTATTTTGTGCGAAAACCGTTAATCGATTTATATTACATAGATCTGAATTGTTAAATTCTTTGTCCTGCGGTGGTGACGCATCTGATGCGAAATTATGAATTACCTTTTGTTATTTGTTAGTAATAAAATTATCGCTGATTAAACAACTATGTCGTTGTAGTATAGTGGTGAGTATTCCCGCCTGTCACGCGGGTGACCCGGGTTCGATCCCCGGCAACGGCGTTTTTAAACTTTTCTTTCAGATGAATTAAATTTTTTGATTTTGATGAACAAGAAAAACCAATTCTTAGGCTCGTATTATAAAAACAAGGCACAATTGTAAATAAACTACTCAGCAATTAGAACCATATCTTTTCTCAGCTCGTATTGATTTTTTATTTATTTATTCTAAAAATAGCTTATTTTCAATCCAACCAAATATATCCAAACAGAACAGAATAGAAGAGAATAGAATAGAGCAGGATATGCAGAGGGAAATATCCCATAATAAATTAAATGAGGTAATTAACGCTGTGTGTCGAGTGTCGACCTTGGAGCAGAGCAGAGTTTAGATTACGCGAATTGGTTCCGTCCACTTTTGGATCTTGAACAACTCTCACTTCAGGGACCATTATAAAATAATAACGAACAACTTTCACCTTTTTTTAGTGAACTTTTGCCATATAAATATAATAGTACTACTTTTGATGACAGATTAGGTAAGTTGTGAAAATATCGCAGGATCAACACAACATTCACATTGACAAGTTAGAGTCCACAAAACCACAATTTCTACTCTAACTGTTTAGTAAATAATATAATTATTGCTTGATGTCGCTCGCTAGAATCAAAATTAATATCTCACAAATAATAAATCGTTTTAGGAAAAAAAAAAAAAAAAAACAAAGGACTCGTCACATTTGTATCCAAGTCTCAAACACCTCCCTTCCCTACATTTTAAAAAAATAAACAAACCCCCCTTGTATTTCCTATATAAATAGTTACAAACACCTCATTCCATTAATTCAGTTGTTTTCTTAATAATAATAAAAAAAAATTCAATTGTATTTCCTTGTATTATTTCCTTCTTTGAGTGTTCAACTTGATTACCAATAAATAATTTAATTACTGGAGGAATCCCTTGAAGATTATTTATAATTAATAACAATCTTAAGATGCCAAGTGATATAGAGCTTACTTAATTAAATCCTGTTGATAGTTAAAAAAAACATGCTTAATCATATCTGATAGTGAAATACAGGAGTTTTACTAGATGGTTAACTGATGTCATATTTTTGGATTATATATATAATACCCTATTAGTCATAACATATGTACATTAATTGTAAAATAAATTAAAGTTGTGGTTAACCTAGCTAAGCTCATAATTATAAGATTTACAGCAATAATAACTTTTAGTATAACAATTATTAATTGATAACCGTCTTTTAACTTTATACTCATGTAGAATCTTTCCAAATGCACGCTTATCCAAATCCAAAATTATTCTATGTGGTTTGAACTTCTAATTCATTGTTTCAATCATCACTAAATGCATATTTAATTTGTCCGGCTAAAATGATGACCACTTGTTTCATGAAAAATTCACACCATTTAAATTATTTGATGTCCTGAATTTTCGAACTCATTATATATATATATATATATATATATATATATATATATATATATATATATATATATATATATATATATATATATATATATATATATATATATATATATATATTCAAACCATCCTAAAATACACACTTATCTACATAAAGATAAATATTTATTTGAAGCAAAATATATACTTATTATTATTATTATTATTATTATTATTTCTTTTGGAAAATTTAGTCAACAGTCTGAAATATTCAAGCTATTAAAACTCTGCTGATAATTAACTATAATATTCCAAACATTCATCAGTGTTAAACTTTGAAATAATCTCATGGGTGATGTGTGCATATTAAAACGCTTTGAATTTTCTTATTTTGATTGACAGTCAAAGAATTAACAGTTCCTTATTTTGATTTTGAATTGCACGGAGGCAGCATTCACTCATAATCATAAATAAAGTACACTACATTTTTGTCCCAAGTGGATATATATCTAAATCCCAACTATGCTTAACTAACAAGTCTTGTATGAGGTCTGAGATTTTCTCCTTATTGTTTAAAAGACTCTGTTACCCCACAAATAAATTATTAGTCAAAACTCTTCTGCAGATAATTTATTATTTTGTCAAAAAAATTTTACGGTTGAAATGCAAAATATGCAGTTCTAAGTTCAGAGTGTGTTATCCCTCTGCCATACCTTTGTCAGTATAAGTATATAACAGTTCCTTATTTATATTGCCAGTGACACATGCATAATCATTAATTGTTTCCGTGCACGGATCTGCTATCAAATTAGTCTAAGCCACCTATATATATATATATATATATATATATATATATATATATATGCTGTTTTTTATTTTCTTCAAGTCTAAGACACATGTTACTAAATTATTCTAGTCAAATATGTCCAAGGTCGTTTACTTAATATAAATATATCTCATTAAATTTTTTGATCTACTCTCTGTACGTCGCATTTTATTGGAAACAATATTAAAAATATAGTTTTGGTCATCCCATCAATAAAGCTAGATAAGAAACACTTTTACTTATAACTTTATAAGACTAGTTCGTAATTTTTTTGTTTAAAAAATATAGTTACAAATAAATATAAATTATGACAAAATCATTTTTTATATTCTTTTAATTTTATGTAAATAAACCTCAATAATATAGTACAACAATTCAAATTCACGATAAATTTGTAGTTTTATAAACAAGATTCACTTAGTGACTTTCTAAGCACTACTCTAGAATAACATGTAACAAGGTTCTAAATAGCGTTTATCGTGTCATAGAGAAAAGCCTACAAAAAAAAAAAAAAACTATAGCGAATAGCGTCCCTATAGCAAAAGCTATGCTACATAGCGTTTTTTTATTTTTATAAAAATTATATCATATATTTGTACTAAATATCAACATTATCTAAGTCTCATAGAACAATAAATAACATCAAATTAAATAAAAAATTATAATATTCATATTGAATCAATACAAAGTTCAAATTGCAACTCAAAAAATTCATAGTAACTAATATCATAAACTATCGATCTTTTTCTATTCAAAATATATTCAACATCATGACATAATCTATCTTGTTTTTATTTAAATTTCAAAATAACTTAGACATCATAACATAATTAACTCAAAATATTCAAACTACCACATATAGTAAGTATCATTTTGTTACTTCAAGAAATATCTTAATATATTCAATTTCAGCCTTTATTTAAAGCCCATATAAATTGAAATCAAAACAACTCATGTTGCAAAGCGCGTTGTAGCTTCCTTATTTGATTTTGTTCAATGGATCTCTCATTTAATAATTAATAATTTAGTATAAAGCTTAGTATGTCAATTGCAAAAAAAAGAAAATTACGGTTAAAATCCAATATGAGCCTTTATTTAAAGCCCATATAAATTGAAAAAAAAGAAGAAAAAAAACAGCTCATGTTGCATAGCGCACGCTATTTGCGCTACATGCTATGCACTATAGTGAACCGCTATTACCGCTATAGCGTCTGTAACTCAAATAACAAGTTTTGATGCCATAACTTAATGTTTAGGGTCCAAAAACACTATAGCGCGTTGTTTAGAATACTGACATATAATGGGTATATGTTTAAAAAATAATAAATTATATATATTTTTTAATATTTTGATAGATAAATTAGCAAGTTATGTGGCTTTCAAAAGTAGATGATGGGGAACAATATCGAGGCTTTTCCTATTAATGCTCGTAAAATAAATCGATCGAATTAATATATTTTTGCATGCTTGTAAAAAAACTGATAAAGTGATCTTGATCCCAGCTCCAATTTTTATTAGGATTTAGATTTCGGAAAATTATTTGATCCCTATTAGAGGAAAAAAATAACGGCCTTTAAATATTGGATAGATTTGTTGTCCAAAATATCTGTGCCGTTGATGACCATGCATATATACGGTACATGACCTTACAAAAATTTGATCATTACTAAAAAAAATGTCTTTTTAAAACATATATATATATATATATATATATATATATATATAATTTGGCTAATATGCTATGGGTTGCATAGAATTTAGGGTTTATATATATATATATATATATATATGACATTGCGTGACTGTGGCCATTGTATATATAGAGCTTTGTTTGCTTTATATATGGTGTAGCACTAGTATGGTCATGACCATATTAATCAGTGGGTTCTTCATGTATTACATATAGCTTTGCAAACAAGCACATTATTATTTGAAAATTTCTAATAATTGGCATATTTTAAATTTCTCCAGCCCAGCTAATTAACCTTTAATCTGTGTGCTTCCCTTCAAAACTTGAAATAGAAAGAAAATATGGATCATTTTTCTCGACTGTCTGGTATCACTCCTGTAATGTCAACTGTACTAGCTCCAAAAATGATCCTCACTAGAACCATTTTTTCTTTTAGATTTAATTTGCATATCAACATTTTATGTTTTTATTTCACATAGATGAATTAACAAAGTCCTTTGATTCTTTTTGCACCAATTTGAGATGGCAAAATATATGTGATCTAATTTTAAAAAAACTAAATCCAAAACTGACATAAGACTGATTAAAGTCAGCAAGCAAAATTATTCAAACTCCGACACAACTCAAAAAAAATTTTTTTTTGAAAGAAAGATGAAGATCAAGTCTTCAAATTTTATACTTTTGTTATTACAACAAGAAATTTTTTTCATTCAAATTTCGAACTCATGATCTCCCACACAGATGACACAACTCAATTTAAAATGATAATCAATAATCAAAGAATAATAATTATTCCTGAATCCTGAATCTTATATAAGATATATAAGATTTCTTGCAAAAGTCATCAATAAGATCAAACTGCCAGCAGATTCAGATTGAACTTGTATTCCCAAAATTGAGAATGTTATTTCAACAAAGTATAAAAGATTGTACAAAATTCCTGATATATATCATCAGCTTGAGCAACTAACTGTTCAAGGGACAAAATCCAGGCTCACTATAATAAAAAATTAAAGTGGCCAAATATAAGATGGAGGTGTTATGTATGTGGGTCTGATTCTAGGAGTATGTGGGGGTGGCAGGAGGGCAGCAACCCCCTGTGAGCGGTGTCTGAGAAGTCAAATTGCATGAAAATCCTTTAACTTACGGCTCAGATTTTTCAAGTTGTCCATTAAGATGTGCGGTCCAGATTAATCCATTTTTCGCACTCTTTCAGTGGGTTTTGTACTTTATATATGCATTAAAATCTCTCTGTATTTGTTGTAACTGACTTTGAAAAATAGTGGATTTTGTTTGGCGAGCGGCTGTGGGTTTTCTTCCCGTAAAGGATTTTCCATGTAAAATCTGTATGTTATGTGTGTGATTTTTCTCAATTTTATTTCTTTATGTGTTGCGTGATTGCTCTTTGGTACTGAAATTCCTAATAGGAGGCATGTTTGTTAAGACTTAAGACCGTATTATTCAATTTGTTAGCAATCATTGTTACGCTATGCATGGAATCATCAATTGTTAGATATCCTTAAAACCTCTCTAGCTTTCATAATCTCACTCTTCGAAGTTCAAAGAATCCTAAACCAATGTTCTAATTCAGTGGATAATTCGGGAAGCTACAGTACTGTAGAAGAAACACTGTTGAGTAGTTGGCCAAGCGTTGAAGTTGCTCAAGTTTATTTATTAATTGTAGTCAAAGTTGTTTATCTTGTGGTTTCTTTTGGTTTTTGTTTGAAGAGTGATTGTACTGTTGTTTTTCTGTTAATATAAATCTCCTAGCAGCCTCTGCCCGGCTTTAAAAAAAAATGAAGTTCAAAGAATCCTTGGCACACAAACAAATGAAGATTAAATTAATTACAAATATCAATTAGAGAATTCCCAATTATTATTATTATTAATATTAAGCATTTGGGTGGGTTAATTTCGTGGCTTCAATAGAAAAGATATATCGTAGCCATAGTTGAGAGGTTTATAATATAGTCTGCTACAGGCAATATATACCTACCATGATCAAGACCTATACTAAATTAATATCTAAAACATTTCTGAATTGAGATCCGAAAGTAGGATCTCTTTGGGTTAGTTTTCAACTAATACGAATATGACTCATGCCCAAATCAACATCTCAACACCAGAATAATTAGCTAGATACTTTTTTGGATTAATTAATGCCCATTTAGTCCTCAAATAGAGCCACTTGATCAATTGATTCTTTGAAAATTTAGTTACGCAATTTATTACGTACACTGCTATATATCTATCTAGCATCAAGATAATTGATCCAATTTTGGATGGTATTTATACTTCCATTAATGACAGAGGATGCATTCCAACTAGGGCTCGCAAAAAAGCTCGTGACTCGTGGTTCGCTTGGTATTCACTCGTGATTCAATCGGTAATAACTCGTTTATTAGTGGACCGAGTTAAAATTAGCTCGCTCGTCACAGACTCAAGTCAGAATTAGTGAGTTTGAGTTTGACTTGGCTCGGTCATTAATGAGCTATTTAATATTCGTAGTTTAATAGTTTAATCGGATCCGTTCATTTTATATTGGAAATATTATGGTTTATGGATGTTATAGCTAGTGTTATGGTAATTGCACTTTGGACTGTGCTTGAGTTGATTGGTAATTCTGTATGGAATATGTGTAAATTAATTATAAGCAACTAATTAATTTGTATGAATTTGTTTGATTTGGTATGCATGAATTTATTATGTGAATATGTTTGTATGAAATTATGATTTTGATATTTTGGTATGTATGAATTTTTAGCTGTAAACTTAATTTATAGTAGTTGATTTACTTAATTGCAGTTGAATTAAAAGTATTCCTCAATAATTAGTCATATAAATATTATTTTGTTTTAGCTATAATTCACAAGGAGTATGGCTAAATTGCTACCGGTAGCACTTTGACCTAAGTGCTTACGGAGTTATATCTTCGTATTTTATGTTCAAACAACAAATCCAAACCGTTAGATGTTCAATATATATTAAAATGTTTTTGGAGACCAAATTTTACAATTTTTGGAATTTTTTTTATATTTATTAAGATGGTTTGAAATTGCTGTTTTTTAATGATGCATATTTTTAATAAAAACGGCGATTTTCAAACCATCTTAATAAATAGTAAAAAAAAATTCAAAAAATGTAAAATTTGGTCACCAAGTACATTTTAATATAGATTGAACATCTAACAGTTTGAATTTGTTGTTTGTTTGAACATCAAATACTAAGATATGACTCCATAAGCATTTAGATCGAAGTGCTACCAGTAGCAATTTAGTCATACTCATTGATAAGATGTGTTATGAAAATTTAAGATGTAGCAAGAAAGAAAATATATAAAAATTTATGAATCTGCCAAGTTGGTAACGAGCCAGCTCGGCTCACTTGGATAAGCCATAAGTCAGTCTTGAGCAACAATTTGAGTTTGAAACCTAAAATTCAAACTCGCTGGCTTAGCTTGATCCATAAACAAATTGATTACGAGTGAGGCCTAGCTTGCTCTTTAGCAGCTCGTTGCGACCCCTAATTCCAAATTCCAATAAGTTTTGAATTATGTTTACAAAAGGAGAACTCCATATAAAACAACTTGAGAAGATATTGAACCAGATATTTTGGAATTGGCCATGCATCTCATCTCCACCAATATATGCACCTATTGCACTGTTAGTTGTAACTATATCAAGGATGGTTCAGACATGACAGTGATATATTGTGCTTTAGGGACTAATGAAGCGACGTTTGTTGTTAGTTAACTAACTAAAGTTCATAATATAATGTATTTTTTTTAATTAGTTGTTCAGAACATAGAATTATGTGGTCTTATTTGTTGCTCTTTTGACTTGGTTGTTTCAGGGTTATTATTGTTTTGTCAAAATATGGTACCAGTATATGCATGTCATCGATCTTTACTTTTCAAAAATAAAAAAGGGGAAATGTTTATAGACAAGGCATTCTTTTTAATATTAAAATTTAATATTTTTGCTTTGTAATAGATAGAAAAATATGGATCTAACAATTGAGTTCTAAGCAATTTCCTTTTCATCTCCTGATTTATGTACCTTCAATCTTCTCCGGCCTTCATCCTTTCCTTTCTGACGTCACCAGGGATGTCAATTTCCCACAGGAATGCATAATTTAATAACATGAAGAAAGTTCTTTAGACCATTCAATTTTTAATAATAAAATTATTGTTTGGTAATAAATAGAAAATTATGGTTCTGCAATTCTAATATCCACTGAATGGTCTCAACAACTAGATAAACATTTTTCAACATTTTCAATTCATTTTGAGCAGTTAAAATTTAGATGTTTTGAGGAATCTGGATGGAAGATTCGTTGTTAATACTTGACCCCAGTTTTACTAAAAAAATATTCCCTGTTTTATGTTGATTTGATAATGAAGAAAAAAAATAGTTGGACATATATAAAACATTATTTCTTTTTTTATTTTCTGAAAGCAAACAGTTGCCAATAGAATTTTAGATTTTTTTTTTTTCAAATTGGCATATATATATAAATTTTATGGAGCATTTTAGAAAACCATAAAGGTTCTCTGTTTTGACGTGAGATTAGAGTTGCCCCAACGGTACTATTGACCTTACCGTTCAAGCAGGGGTGGATCTACTGTAGTACAGGGGGGTCAGCTGCCCTCCACTGGATTTTCAAAAATAGTGCTAAAAATCTACTTTTCGGACCTCTGCCCCTCCCTGGAATTCAAATTGCCCCCCTGTAGCCCATTCTGGAATTCTAATAGACAGAACGGAGCCAATATAAACTCTGAACGAAACAAATTAGCGGAGCCCAAATAGGCGCTGATCCCAAATATCGAAAATTAGTTGAACCAAAATGTTTTTATTTTTTTTTAATTCAAAGGCAGAGGCTGCCAAGTTGAACCAAAATGTTGAATTGTTGATTTTTTTCAAGTAATTTAGAATTTTTATTATATTGATTGGTATATTTTTTTGTTATGTTGAATTGTACCCGATAAGCTATTGGGTTTGAACCCGATAAGCTATTTGCATCCGATTATTGCCCCGCCCTGACAAAAATCCTGCATCCGCCCATGCGTTCAAGGTTTTGACCTTCCAAAAGAAAGTTGATGTTTTCACATTTGCCAAATGGCAATTTTGTCAAGTACAACATTTCTTTCCATAAAAAAATATACAACATGTCTATCGAGCAAATCAAACAAATAGCAATGACGACATCATATATATATATATATATATATATATATATAAGAGTTTATTATATATGATCAGTCTTATTTTATAAGACTATATATCTTTAGCTTTTGTAACTTCAATTGTTTCTATATGAAACGGATCTTGAGCCTTATTTCCAAATTTTTTTTTATAAAAGTATCTCGATCAGTACAGGTTAACATTCACACGGTACAAGTGTATACATGCAACTCATTAAGAAGTTTCGTCCTTAATATTATTATAATTCTATAGAAAGTACAATAACTTAAAATGTGTGATCTTCATATTTGAAACTACAATAACTTAAAATTTAAAACTTAAATGTCAAATGAATTGCTAGATATTATGATCTAAAATGTTTTCCCTATGCACACATGAAAAATCACCACATTTTGATTTTATTTTCATTAGTATCAAGAGAGCTTGCAAATTACACCAAGGTGGATAAATTTTGTATGTTAATTTTTCAACTTATTGATTAATATAAAATATAAATTGAAGTGATAATTTTTTATTTGCATGTTGAGAAAATAATATATATCACATCAAACGGTTTTATGTTGACGTTTAAGTTTTAGAATTTTTTAGAAAATTAAAAGATGGTATGATTGATGCACAAAAAATGTAGGTATTTGAATAGGGTAAAAGTGCTTAATTGTGTATGTATCTTTGTACGTAGATATATATTAATGTCGATAACAGTGATACTCTTGAAAATAATATATAATTTATGTTGGTTTAACATCGACAATAGTCATTTTCTTATCCTCAGGGATACCTCTAGATTCTTGTAGTTGGCCTCCTCTTGAAATTATGCTTTTGAGAAACTAAACTCAACAAAAGAGCCTCAATTTGTTATCTGTATTACTTGGGCATAAAGCCATATAGTTTTATCCAACTGGGAATATATATATGTATATGCAATCGTGGTTACTAATTAATGCAAATTTCCAGCGTTTTTCTATGGAGATATTAGAAGCCTGTAGGCGAAATTTTTAAGTGTTCTATTCGCGCGCAGCATAAAAATATGTAGTATGTAATACATATGAATTAAACAAATTAATTAAGTCAACCATGCACTTCTGACCTCAGTGGCAGATCTTCTGATGCATCAATTTCAAGTAAACCTAACATGGAATTTTATTCACATCATACTAGAACTATATATAAAACATCATTATATATAATCATGAAATATTTGGTTAATTTATTTATGCATGCCTCAAAAACGTGATAAGAGTCGGTAATATTTATCTCAGTAGCTAGGCACACTAAATTAAATTACATAAGTATATATACATCCATCCGACTTTCGACCGTTAATTATATCTCCATCATCTTTTTTTTTATCAAATTAATTAATATCATCACATGCGATCGATGTTAAATTTTGATCGAGAAAAATAACTAATTTTTTATTAATTTCTGATATGATTTCAATATCATGCATGCATGCATACAGTCTATTTATAGAGTACATATATAATTTAAAGGACTATTAAAACATTTTCTTATTACAAGATTTACTGTATCTGCTAATTAATTAATACTTATTAGTTTCTAATAATTGATCTTTTAGTAAATACAGTAAAACATTTGCTAATGTATGTATATAT
The DNA here is from genome assembly GCA_033356055.1 of Carex pumila. Classification (NCBI taxonomy): domain Eukaryota; kingdom Viridiplantae; phylum Streptophyta; class Magnoliopsida; order Poales; family Cyperaceae; genus Carex; species Carex pumila. The sequence goes on along the minus strand of JARJHM010000011.1, from coordinate 686,420 downwards.
CATCCAGAAAATCTCTCTCTCAGATCGACTCTCTAGCTAGCTAGCTAGCTAGAAGATGATTTCTGACAAGTACAAAATGAGAGCGAGAGAGAAGTCTGTGATTAAATTAATACTTGAACTTGATAAACTAAAACGAAGGGGTGACTGTGCTATATATATATATATATATATAACACAACTATATATCTCAGTATGACTTGTGACTACGTATTATGCGTAACGCAAGCGAATGCGTTAATTTATAGAGAATACTTATAACATAACTAGTAATCTAAAAAAAGAATAATTATTAATGCACAAATCTTTAGAATTAATATATACATGCAACAATGCATTTTCGATTCTCCACCATATTAATTTGATCAAAACCTACAATATTGATTTAAACACTTCAATGTTTTTAAAAAAATATTTTACCGAAATTAAACCTCACCAAATATAACACTTCATAATTTTTTTTTAATAAAAAAAACTCAATGGTTCTTAGCTATTATATATGTCAGAAGTTCTGAATAACAACGGGTACCGTCACAGTTCAAGGTTTTGACCTTCCATGAAAATAATAAATAAATAAATAAATAAATAAATAAGAAACAGCGAACATTTATGGTTTAAAATATGCCAAATGGCAATTTTTTCAAGTACAACGTGTCCGTGGGGTAAATCTAAGTATCTAACAACTAGAACTAGGACCACACACTATATATATCTAGCCTAGCCTAGCTACAAGTGGGTTATATATATAGTAATTAATCTGCATGATAAGTACAATTTTACATTCATAGAAATCATTGAAAAGCTGAGAAAACATTATATATATATATATATATATCTCTTTTTAAGGAAGCAGCTCAATTTAGTTTTTATCTCCAAAATAAAATTTTATAGTTTGTTTCTCCGGAGCAACTCGTTCCAAACTCATCTCTTATATTTGTTATGCCACAAATGAATCAGTTTGCCAAGCACGAAAAAAAGGCATAAACTTAATTCCGACACAAAAATATCCTATATAAATTAAAAATTTATACATAGATCCTTACTTTTTCCTCAAAAAAAATTAAAAATTTATACAGGGTTTAATGTAATTTATGGGCAACAAAATATACAAGAATAATGCGATGCACTGAAAATATAGACGAGCTTGAGAACAAAAATTGTCCTAAATAATTGTTAGCATTTTTTTTCCAAATGAAACGAATTAATTTCACCACTCAATTTTCAGTGAGGTATCTATTAAAAATATTATAACTTTCTAAATTCAAAATGAGAATATTTAAGAAAACAGAAGCATAAATTTTTAGGATGGAAATATATGCATCCATGATCCATGGTTGCTAATGTAAATTTCCAGTGTTCTATTCACAACATAAAAATATGTTGGATGTAGTGGAAATGTGAAATGCTAACAAAGTCAACCACTTCTGACCTCAGATAACGCATAGATCTTCTGTAGCATTTCATAGAAAGACCCAATATGGAATTAATTAGAATATCTTACTAGTAAGAATAAATCTATGATGAGGAGCTGTAACCATAATATATATATATAGCTAGAGACTATGACCCTATACTATTTGAAATATATATATAAGTTCATAAAAATATGCAAAACATTTGATTGAATTACTTTCAAAATCAGTTGGAATATATATAATAACCAAAGTAAAAAAACACATTTTTTTTTTTGATAACAAAATCACCATATTTATTATATATTCTAATTAATTAAGGGCGATAATGTTTCCAATTCATTGGATAAAAAAGTTGATCTGCCATGCATCTGCCGAGTAAGAAATTGACAGATATAGAAAATAGACATGTAAATGGTTGCAGTGTGTAGGCCACAAAAGATCCAATTGGGAAGTATTGTGCTATAACAAAGGGGACAAGGTAGTTCTGGTTCTTTGCTTCCTGTTGGGGAAATACATCACCTGCTCTCACCTCTCCCTGGTTGTCACGTGTCATCACTTAACCTAACCTTAATCTGCCTCTTCACTAACGTGTTGAATAAGATCACTAAAATTGAGGAAAATTCTCTCTCTCCATTGCCTTTGCTCATTTGAGAGGTAATTAAGTTCCGAAGTAGTTAATTACTTGCTCATTTATATACAATCATGCATGGCTTTTTCTTTTGAGTGAAATTAAGATTTTATGCCCCTCCGTTTCTCTGAAATGGAGAGCACAAAACAACATTGAAACCATCTCACTACCCTACTCGGATCCGATCGATAGATGTACGTATGTATACATAAAAAAGTAATAGTGTTTTGGGGTTCTTGTTTCTTTGGGGTTCATTTGTTTATTAATTGGACTATTTTTAGGGATACATTTATTCATTGAGTTGCATGTCGAGAGACTCCCATGCATTTTGTTATATTTAGGTTTAATTAGGTGTTAAGGTTGAATTTGATGACTGTTTACATTAATTATTACCTCATATATATTTCAATTTTCAAACAAATATGTATGAAGAATCACCGTTACACGGAAACCAACATGACCAACAAATATTAGCAAATTTCCTAAGATCATGTTCCTACTATAGAAAATTTTCTTCTTATCTCTTACTTCTTGCTATATAGTCTAAAGGGTGACGTACGTCGTATAACATATTAAAAAAAAATATGATAGTTGCATGAAAAAATATAGTACGTGGCTTTTGCATGGTATTATTGTACCTCTCTCCGATCGATGATCTACGAAGTTTCACCACACAGTCCACGGACTTTTTATTGATCCATGCATTATATTAGATAAGAAAGACATGAAATAGTACTAATCAAAGGGATGCAACTAATTGGCACTTTTTGGAAAACAAACAAATTAATTAAACAATTAGAAAACAGATTAAGGGACCAAAATCTGAGACTGTGGTCATGCGTGGCTGCGTCTCCCATACACAAAGACTTGCTTTAATCTTGATTTGTCATTATCTGCTCTTACCAAAACCCTATAAAACCCTAACAGCCCTGGCCCCAACGCCATAACCAACCATAGATCAATATCCTTTCTTCTTAATTTTCCATACCTCGACATAACTTCCTTCTGTACTTAACCTCACAAAACTAATCATTAACCTAGCTAGCTAACTAGAAAAATATAAAAGTTCCTTCTCTAGCTATGGGGAGAGCACCGTGTTGCGATGAGATAGGGGTGAAGAAGGGGCCATGGACGCCTGAAGAGGATAAATTGCTCGTTGATTACATACAAATGAACGGGCACGGAAGCTGGCGTAGGCTGCCAAAGCTGGCAGGGCTGAATAGATGTGGGAAGAGCTGTCGGCTCCGATGGACCAACTATCTGCGGCCCGACATCAAACGAGGCCGGTTCACCGAAGACGAGGAGAAACTCATTATTCACCTCCACTCCGTTCTTGGGAATAAGTATGCAAAAATCTATAGCTAGCTAACTTTTTCCTTATCCAGATCTACTTATTTTTTTAAGTAGTAGACACAAAAATTTACCATATTTCATATTGAAAAAACCTAGCGTTTGCTATAATATATATATATATTTCATCCATAAATTAAGTTTACCAAGTTTAGAAAAAAAAAAACTTATATACTTATATAATTCTCTTTAATGCAAGGGTTTATGCCTTCAATGAGTGTGTTAATATAAAGTTCAAATGTGATATATACAAATGTACTTTAAAAATAATGTAGAAAGCTAGTATGCCTATAGCAACAGAGACTTCTTCTAGAAGTGCCCATCTAGGTGAACAATTTTCCTAATTTTCAACAGAGTTAAGTAATATCAAATCTTATTTTATTTCAGAAGGATTTGGTTTATGTCATATTCATCATTGTTATAAATTAAATAAATGATGTGTTTGCCTGTCCACACTAGCTAATAGTCATCTTAATTAGGTTAATTTCTAATCTATATGCTTTAATTGGTTGCTATTTTAAAAAGGTGGTCATCAATAGCAACTAGGCTACCTGGAAGGACAGATAACGAGATAAAGAACTACTGGAATACGCACTTACGCAAGCGCCTTCTTAGCATGGGCATCGACCCGGTGACACACCGACCCCGTGCTGATCTCAGCTTGCTTGCAGCTGGTCTACCTCTCAGCCTTTTAGCAGCTGCCGGCCTCTCAAACCAACAATTTGACATCACTAGTGCCTTAAAACTCCAAGCTGATGCTGCACAATTGGCAAAAGTGCAACTTGTACAAACCTTAGTTCAAGTACTATCTAATGGCGTTCCAACCACCCCGAATTTGAACTTGATGAGCCTCATAGGTTCAAATAGTTCTCTGGGTCAGCAATACTATCAGGGGCTTATTAACGGTTCGCTTGGATCTCAGGGCTTGGCGTTAACTACCTCAAGCAGTCTAGGTTTCAACGACTTGCAAGGATACAACATACCACCTGCGGTTTGCATGGATGGGTTGAGTTCAACCGATGTCAATGGTACAACTAGCAATCTCAATAGTCCAAATGTGCTACCTGACAAGTCAAATGGTACGCCTACATTAATGTCGTCTTCTCCAGAGGAGAAACCATCATGTGTTCCAGAGTGCAGTACATCTCATGATGCGTCGACTAGTTCACTAGAGTCGAGCCCGTTTGACGGATTGGAGGGACTCAATTTGGATGGGATCAACACAGAACTAGGGTGGAAGGACTTGTTAGAGTAAGTAAAATTTTACTTTTGTCTTGCTAATTAATTGTAGATCATGTCTGTAGCTCGATCGGTTTAGACGTTAAGTTTATTAGGGATAATTAATTTGGTGGTTGAAACAAAATATGCATGAAATTAATGCAATATCCTGATTTAATTAGTCAAGGTGGAGAAAACATGCAAACATATATATGATCGATATCACATGGAGCTATATTAATTTATATGATAATTTATATGCCTTTCTGAGGTTTATATATATATATATATATATATATATATATATATATATAAGTTTTTATTAGTGTACATATCATAGAAAAAATTGACTTAACGCGTTATTTTTTTTTTATTTGGTCCGTGCAGGCAGTTTTCATGGTTGAACTCACCATAGAGAAGCAGCGAGTCAATGCATGGATACATGCGCGCATACTTCTCCAGAAAAGATTTGAGGATTTGCACATCAATAATTAACTTGATATTTAGTTAAAGCGTTGCATTGATAGAAATGTTAATTAATTAAGGGATTGCTTGTGTACAAAAAAAATATATTGTCTTGTACAACTATATTATTAGTTAATTAGAAACACAGTTATTTATTTTTTGTTTGTTGTTGGTTAAATTTTCTTCTAAATATATATGAAATACCATGTAAATGAGCACCATATGGACGAAATGAGTGGATTAATTATATATGTTGAGTTCTTTTTTTAATTTTTTTATTGTATTGTTATTATTTTTTGGGAGGTAATTCTTAGTTGAAGCAAAAAGCAAATTAATAAACTTACCAACAATAAATCCTTGACACATGGTATGGTATGGAAAAAAATGGAATAGATAGAGAACATATATATATATATATTTTAAACCTTCGTCTTTTACAGAAGCTCAACTTTGAATATAACAGTTTTAGAACTTTTTCTTAGCCAATCGTAATGCTTCTCCTTGTGAGAATACTTCTGTGTCACTTATGACATACTTTAAGTCTTAATTCAAAAGTATGTTCAACTTAGACATTGTCGGATCAAAATTACAAAACTGGTCAAATTAAACCGAAATTGGTAATTAATATATGTCTAAGTTCAAAACTGACTCAATTTTTAACTTACACATGGTTAATATCGTAAACTTGTGTTTTTGGTTGTAGTTTGTATTTTTTGTATATATATATATATGAGTTAGGCTGGGGTGCTATGGATAGCATAGTGGCTTCTATGTTACGGCTCAATATTTGAGTTTTCAAAATCCAAACGGTCGATCCGAACCGTTCATCTTATTCTCCATATTAATATCTGCTTGGAGACCAAATTTTATAATTTTCTGAATTTTTTTACTATTTATTAACTATTTTACAAAATTGTTGATCCAACGGTGGCTGCACAAAACAGTAAAACCGTTGGATTAGCGATTTTCAAAGTGGCTTAATAAATAGTAAAAAAATTCAGAAAAATGTAAAATTTGGTCTCCAAGCAGATATTAATATGGAGAATAAGATGAACGGTTCGGATCGACCGTTTGGATTTTGAAAACTCAAATATTGAGCCGTAGCATAGAGGCCACTATGCTATCCATAGCACCCCAGCCTAACTCTATATATATAGAGAGAGAGTAAAGCTAATATACACTTAAGTGTATATTAGCTTTCCTCTATATATATATATCGTAACTCCTGTTTTGGTTCAAAACTAAAACAACGTACCCATCCCCATCACTTTAATTAGTGTTATTTTTCAATTAATTAATTGTTAGCTATCATCATTGTGATCATTATTATATAATTATTGTTGTTGTTATAATGATTATGATGATGATGATCATCATCATCATCATTACTATAATTATATAATTATTAATATATACTAATATACCACCGCTGCCACTTTTGCTGTGTTGTATATATGTTGTTATAATTGGTGTGATGGGGATGTTGTACATGTCAATATTGTTGCTTTTGTGTGATGAGACAGCACACACACACACACATCAGAAAAATGGTAGCTAGAGATCAGGGATTATTGGGTGGCTGATGGACAATGGATACAACGGTTTATTACTTTAATATTTGTTAGTTAGCGTCAATTGGAGTGAATTGCTAGAGTGTCTTGTTCTTGTGGAAGAAGGCTTAATTAAAGCCTTGCAAACATATATACGCCTTTCCTTTCTCTCGTCCAACAAGTAAACGGTTTAATTACCATTAATTTGGCCAATGATACAAAGACATGCATCTTTCAACTGAAATATGTTAATTAATTTCCTCCCAATTAATGGTTACTTAATTAATTAAGCACTCATTTTATTATACATAAGAGGGATATATATATATATAGTTACTATATACATACTGACTCATCTTTTGTGTGCCTATATTAATTGTTGTTTACCATAAAATGGTCACCTAACAATAAATGTTTGCACATTGTTGTCCCGAAATGTCATTACTTACATCGACGCATTGAATCCAATAAAGTTTACTATAATTATAATTTCAACACCGGACATAATATATATAGCTAATTATTTAGTTCGGCAGATAATTTACTACCTCCACTAAACTCCCCTTAATTTAATTATTAATTATCCTCATAAAATTTTCCATGTACCTTGAAAGGTGCCGCATTTGATTTTTGTAAAATTGACATGCACTCTATTATATATATATATATATATATTCAATGCATGCATGTCTAAATCTAAACAACAACTGCTGTTATCCACAATTAACACTGAGTAATTGTAGAATGGAGATTTATCTAGTACAAAAAATACACGCTATTTTGATCTTAATTCCACATTAATTCATTTTGAACCACATATATAAACTTCAACCTGGCCAATATATAATGCATACTTAGATATTGCAAGATGTATATTAATTAGCCTATTTATTAGAAAACTAGTTAAACGAACTATTAGGGGATAGTTATAGGTTAGGATCACTTAGAATAATTATAATATTAATAAGTCGAGTTTGACTCAACTTGCCATCAATTGCAATATCACACAATGGCTTAATTATTGGTGTTCTGTAGCATTTCCCAAGGGATATTTGACTTTTAAAATGCACCTGCATAAATGCACAAGTTTCACCATGTTTTCTCCACAACTTTGGGTTAATTTGTTCTCTTCCCTGTGGAGCGATCTTCTAGTGGAGTAATTAGAACTAATTAGCCCTTTAATTTTCAAATCTTATATATTTCGGTCCTTTTTTTTATTTGTATCAATAAGGTCTTACTGCTATCAGTAATTATTATATATAAATTCTAGTTAACATCCATATTATATATGATAATTATATATAGAGTAAGTCTACCATACATTGCAATGCATGGACATTTTTGTGCATTGGATTATAAATCATTGGATTAAAAGTCCAAATGACTGATCCAAACCGTTCATCTTGTTCTTCATATTAATATGTGTTTGGAGACCAAATTTTACATTTTTTTGAATTTTTTTTACTATTTATTAAGCCACTTTGAAAATCGTTGATCCAACGGTGCCTTTTGATTTTATTATTACCATTGGATCAGCGATTTTCAAAGTGACTTAATAAATAATAAAAAAAATTCAAAAAATGTAAAATTTGGTCTCTAAGCACATTTCAATATAAAAAACATGTTGAGAAGTTCGGATTAACTATTTAAACTTTGAAACTAGAGATATGAGTACAAATTAAAACACCAACTTTAATTTGCAAAGCATAATTGTCTATCTCTCTCTACACACACACACACACAAAAGTGGTAGTTAGGATCAATTCAACTAGTATTAGTTAAAATTTTAAGAATGAAAATGATTTTGAAATTTAAGAATTGGAATATATAGAAAGTAATGAGATATACTTGTAATTCCTTTTTGTATATTTAATTAATTACTCTTAAAGAAAATAAATGTACACACAAAATTGCGGCCGGGTTAGTTAATTAGTCTGTTTAAATTCCTTCCTTTGGATTGCAAGTCGCATAATTAGTTAGTTATTAGGTACACTAACTAAATCCTAAATCCACAAGTCTCTCTCTCTCTCTCTCTCTCTCTCTCTCTCTCTCAGTCATTGTTTAATGTACAGGTTGAATGTTTTTGAATTACCGGTTAATTTTATATAAATTATATATTTAGAACCCATATATCGTTTTAATGTGTTAACAAAAAAATTGGACAATAAATCATTTAAGAAGGTTCGTACTTGATACACATAAGTTGACAGTTACCAACTTTTTTTGCAAATTGATGGTAGAGGTGATCATATAATAATGAAGAACAAGTGAATTTAATATATTTTTATTAAATACTATGCATTTTTTTTTACAAGCACAGGATTTTATATGAGAAATTAATAATAATAGGAAAATAAAGATATATATATTTTGATAGTGGAAAAAAAACACAAAAAGAAGAAGAAAAAGCAGCTAGGAATTATAAAAAGAAAAATTATAAATAATCACAACATTAATTATATTTTGAAAAGATATAAATCATTCATACCTTTAAAAAAATGCTGTATTAATAAAAAATAATAACGTTAATATTAATTCTCAAAAATAAAAGTCAGAGTAGAGTTTGTAGTTAATTATCTGACGGATGTAATTTAATTTTTGTAGGTATGAAGCCTCTGGTAAGTTCTAAATAAAAATAAAAATAAAGCATTGTTGTTGTTGGCTTTAATTACATCTCAGCTTTGACCTTGAGTTGAATGTTAGCTCTTGTACTCTAATTAATTACATCAATTAAGGCTTTGGCAATTAATTGCGTTTAATTATATTGTCTTGTCATTTCAACTGGACTTTCCTCTTCTAAAATATATATTTCTTTTTCTTTTTATTATTTCGTTAAAAGAGAATCCTTGGAGTTTGGATAAGATTGGCTAATGGCTCCAAGTGGAACATAATCAAGGTAAATTTTGATGATTATACAACCTTCATTCTAAATTCGAATTCAAATCCGATTGACCCAATATTCAAACTTCTCTGATTTGCAACCTAACCGATCCAAGTTCCATATATAGCAGCTCAATTTTAAAATTAATTGAATGACTCAGGATCGATCTGAGACAATTCAAACCTCAATAACTTGGAATTTCCAATTCAAGTTAGCCGACATTAAAAAGATTTCTCATTCTAAAACTATAAAATGGTTTTCCATTGACTATTGGAAGCCAATGGATTTGATTTGATAGTACAAAAAATTCCAATCCTTCCAACCACCATTTAACACATCCAATTTGATCCTTTATTTTATTTTGTTGTTATGTTGGCTGAATCCGGGTTTAAACTTTTTCTAAACTGTTATTTCAGTTAAAGTTGTGATTTTTTTTTTAAAATATTGACTTAATTAATCCAACGGCTTGTATCTAATATAGACAAAAATATCATATATTTCTTATATATTTAAAATTTTAATTAGTCAATATAAGGAACATTTTATAAAAGAGATGGACTATGGTAAATTGCAATGTATAGCCTTCTTTGTACATTGCACTATAAATCACGTAATTCAAAGTCCAAATAACCGATCCAAACCGTTCATCTTGTTGTCCATATTAATATGTGTTTGGAGATCAAATTTTATATTTTTTGGAATTTTTTTTACAAATTTTTTAGATTTATTGAAAATCACTGTTTTTTATGGTCCAGATTTGTCTGAAAACAACAATTTTCTATAAATCTAAAAAAATAGTAAAAAAATTAAAAAAATGTAAAATTTGGTCTTCAAACACATTAATATGAGCAACAAAATGAACGGTTTTGATCGATTATTTGAACTTCAAATCATGTGATTAATAGTGCAATGTACAAAGAATGTTATACATTGCAATATATCATAGCCCATCTCCTTATAAAATATTATTTCTTTTCAAATCAATAAACAAAATACCCCCTCTCTAAAATTATTAACAAAATGCCCTTGTGGACCCCACTTTACCCCTCTTCCCCTCCCTCCCACTCTTTTACATTTACTTCACAATTTATTTTTTATTTTTGGAAATTACAGGTATAGCAATGCTTTCATTATTTCCTTTTTAATTTTTTTTTGTACCAATCCGTACAAAAAGATAAAATATATATATTTTAAAAGCTTATTTGCTCAAATTGTTTGCATGTTTATCCTTAAAAATATCATTATAATATATGATGTTAGTTTATTTATTAAAATCTTTTTAATTAACATATAAATTTTGTCTATACAGGGTTTGATGCTGCTTGAATAAATTGTACTAATTGTTCAATCCTTTCATTTATTATTAGAACTTTATTATTCATTGCTTAAATTTTAGGGCTCACTTCGTAACCATTAAATAACAAAAAAAATAGTGTTTTGATCCAACTAAAAAATAGTTACAAAACACAGATTAAAATAATTCATATATCATAGCAAATGAGTTCAATTAATAGCGGATGAGCTTATTATTATTTTATATTATTTATTTATCATCATTATTATTATGATATGTGACTTATTATGTTATTTCATTATATAGTTTTTATTATTGTTTAATAATTATTAAGTGGTCAAATGGTTGATAGCAGTAATGTATTATCATCATCATTATTATTATTCCACCCCTATCCATTTTATCTTTCATATCCAACAACACAATACACAATTTAGAGATTTAAAAAGGTAAATAAAAAAAAAAGTTAGCAACGATATTTAAAAATGATATACATTTAAACAATTTTAGCAAATAAATTTTTAAAAGATTTATTCTAAATCTTTTTGTATGCATTGCAACAATGCTACAGATTTTTTTTTAAAAAAAAAAAAAATCCATGAAAGCATTGCTATACCAGTAATTTCCAAAGATGAAAAATGGGTTGTGAAGTAAATGTAAAAGAGTAGGAGGGAGGGGAAGAGAGGGGTAAAGTGGGGTCCACAAGGACATGTTGTTAATAATTTTGAGAAGGGAGTATTTTGTTTGATGATTTGAAAAGGAAGGATATTTTATAAACTCAATATAATATATCTAATTACCCATATAAGAATCAATCAATGACTAAATGTACTAATAGGATATTTTGTAATTTAGGTGCTATGGGACTGAGAATGTGTTGTAATTTATTGTCTGTTATGTTAAGCCACTTGGCAGTATCGACCAATAATCTCGAAAAAAAAAAAAAAAAACTAAACTAAAAAAACTAAATGTACTAATAGCCACCACAATCTTAAATTTTTTTTTTTATCTTATACAATTTCAAATTTTCAATGAAAGTTTACTATTTAGTCAAATGAAACCTGAATACCTTATGGTAACTATAATTTATTGTTTTTGAATGTGTTTAGTACTTACAAGTAGATTTTATTCTTCTTAATTAAACTATCCCCATCACACCACATCTTTTACAAATAAGAAACCAAGTCACAAATCACTACAGTAAATAAATGTTAATCAGACAATTCAAACTTGTAAAATGAGAGATGTAATTAACAAAAGGTGCCTTCATTAGTTCTGTTAAATGGAGATGATCCAGAATTCCAGATGAACTACACACAACATGTCTAATTGTCTGAGCACACAAAATCAGGATATAAAGCCTACTTGCCCCACAAGGGATCATTACTTGATATTTTTTAGGTGAACCATATGGGACCTATAATAAACCACCTTTTACCTACCTTGTAAGAAATTGATCATATAGTTGTGTTCTCGACCTAAAACTAGTGCATTTCCTGTATAATGACGTAGACACAACTTCATTTATAATTTTTACTTTACTATTTTTTTTTTTTTTTTATCTAATATCATCTAAAAGTCAATTCTTCATCTGCATTGAAACCAAACCAAATACTTTACAAGGGTTTCTCAGGAAGTTAAATGTTAATTTTCAGGTGACGTTAATGTGTTGTCGAGTTAAGTATATGAAATCATGACAAATATATATATAGGAGGGATCGGATTACACCACTATTTTGGTGACATGGTGTGACAATGTCCATTTTTGAAATTTCAAAATCCAAATAGTTGATCCAAACCGTTCAATATGATGAATATATTAAGAGTAACTTGGAAATCAAATTTTACATTTTTCTGAATTTTTTTACTATTTATTAAGTATTTAACAAAATCGCTATATTCAGACCGTTGAATTTTTGAACCCCTCTAAATAAACCAAAAAAAAATTCAGAAAAATATAAAATTTGATCTGTAAGCACATTTTAACATATCCATCAAGTTGAACGGTTTGGATTGACTGTTTGGACTTTGAAAATGGACGGTGTCATTTCATGTCACCAAAAAATAGTGTCATTTGATCCCTCCTCATATATATATATATATATATAAAACAATTAAAGGCATGTAAATTAAAGCATGCATGGACCACAACTGTTTAATTACACTTAAAAAAGGTTTGCATGGTGTGTGTATCAAGGAATTATATATATATTACCGATCGAATAGAAGTAATGCAGGACTGTGCTGCTTGCTATAATTACTACGGTTAAAAGTAACAGTAAGAAAAGAAGTTAATATTTTGGACGAAATAAGCATAACAAAAAGATTCAAGTTTTCTCACAAGTTTGAATGGAACTTTGCAAGCTTAATTTGGAAAGAACATTAATTAAACTTCACCGTTTCTTCGGTACGGATTTCAAGTTCAAAAGGTGTTTTGATTGGACACGGGGTATTTTTTTTTTTTTTTTTTATGTTAGGTAAAAACAGTATGTATTCGTTTTGGTTCAAGTTACCCCAAGGAGTCTTTGTAATTAAATGTTTAATTCAATATTTCTTAATTACCTAGTCAGTTGTATGATTTTCGTATCATAATACTACGATCACTATCAAACATCTACTAATACATTTTAGTCTATGTAGTAAACAATATATTCTACGGGTGCAAACGGGTCAGATATTATCTGACCATATCTGGATCCATATCTAAAAATAAATGTGAATATCCAATATCCAAATATCCATGCGGATACGGATACGGATATGATTTTTAATTTTAATTATCTGTATCCGAATAGTAGATATATATACCATATAGTTTAATATATATTATGAAAATATTTAAGTATATATCTATGGATACAGGGGCGGACGCAGAATTTCTGTCAAGGAGACGCAGAAATCGAATTCAAATAGCTTACAAAGTTCAAACCCATTAACTATCGGATACTAGATAAAAAACAATCAACATCAACATCATAAAAAACAATATAAATAGCATAACCTTACATAATAAAAACAACAAAATAATATCATTTTACATATTAAAAAACAAGGACCAGTAAATTTCTATAAAATTTATATAAAAACAACACAATTTTTCATTAACAATGCTTTTGAACTGGTCTAGCGAGATTTTCAGTTTCAGAGAGGAGCAAAGTGATATTGAATTCATATTTTTCCACTTAATTTCAAAATCCAGAGGGGGGCGGTTGCTCCCTCTTACTCAAGGTGGGTCCGCCCTTGTATGGATATCCAATCTGTATCCGTATCTGAAAAAGAAAAGTGGATATGAATATAATTTTACCACTATCCAATCCGTATCCGATCCGTTTGCCGCCCCCCTCCAATATATATATTCCCTTTGCCATCTAAACGATAACCAAATTATAGAATTATAAATTAAAAGCTTTATCTCTAATTTCCCAAAAACTACATTATAAGTAAATTTTAAATTATTATTATTTTTATGTTGTATTTTTATTATTACTATTATTAGTAGTAGAAGAAGTATTAGTAGTAGTATTATTATTACTATTATTATTATTATTATTATTATTATTATTATTATTATTATTATTATTATTATTATTTGTTGTTGTTTTTATTTATTGTTATTGTTGTCATTATTATAATGCTTGATATTGAAGGAACCATAGTCAGCTTCTTTTACTGACATGCTATTAAAGAAAAAATACAATATGTTGGTATCTTAAAATGATTTCACAAACTTGACACATGAAGGAGATATATCATAAGACAGAGTATACTTGTTTGTTGGGATAAATAAGTTATAATTCTTCTATATTTCTCATTATAAACACTTTCTTTATTGAGTAGAACTAGGGTGTTCTCAAGTTCACCAAGTTCCTTGTTGAGCTCAAATCTTAAACCCATTAAATCGGCTTTAAACGACGAATCTGAACTGTTAAAATCCGCCTACTTTACAAGTGATGCATTTATATGTAAAAAAAAAAAATTGAAATTAGGTTTGTACATAGTCAAGCGGTAAAAAAACATTCAAAAAAATCAATACATTAAAATTAATTTATTAACCTTCTAATTTTGACCGCTTGACTTTATATTAAATTAATTTGAATGTTTAAAATTTTTACATGTTGACACATCACTCGTAAGATAGGCGGCTTTCAATGATTCGAATTTATTATTTAAAGCTGATTTGATAGATTTTAGACTTGAGTTCACCAAAGAGCTTGATGAACTTAAAAACACCCTAGCTATACTCTTCTTTATTATCATTAATAAGTTATAAATATTATGTTATTTTTATTTTGTTCTTAATGAGAATCAGTATTTTTGTTTGTACTCCTGCTCTACCAGTTCACGTTCTCGATCCTCATTGGACACAGTCGCACGTAATTATTGGTGTTTGTGTCTTTCCATGCCATAAAGGAAATTTCAGGTCAGTTAGAATGGATCGATTAAATATTTAGATTTTTTTTTTTTAAATTTTGTGCACCACGTGCCGCTTCTTAAAATGAGAAGTAATTAACCAATTTGTGTGAGTTATATATGGATGACACTAAGAACCAACTTGAAGTGAATGACAAAAGATGTAACAAATTAAAATGAATAAACTGGAGTGAATAGGTACATTAAACTTTATTTTTTTTATTCATTTTTTATTTAAAAAAAAAAATTTGCTATCATTTTCATTAACTAAACTACCAGATTACGCAGCCAACAAAAGCAAAGTACAAAATCCAAGCAAAGTGATGGCCTACTTGGTCTCAGATACTTTTAATAGCCCTTACCAAACTCAACCTAATCTCAAATGGTACCAGCAACCAGTACTGGGTATCCACCACTCATATCACAAAACAGAGATCAGTACCAGATGGTATAATAATAATTTATCAGATATACAAGTTTGCACATAATTTAATTTATCAACTAATTTATATATTAGTTTATAATTGAAACATGCAATTACACATACGAAAATGCATCCAAACCCCTCCCCTTTCTTTGAAAATCAAAGTTAGCTGCAAAAGGCAAACATGTATCATATTATACAAACAAAATATGACAAAGCACTCCATTAAAGCGATCTCTTCTTGAGAAATCTTTTATTGTATTTGTCATTCCTCGTAGCCAGAATAGAATCAAGTTGTTGTGTCAATACCATGACATATCTTGATAATTCTCTCTAGCAGTTGCGAGGAACCTTCCTTTCATCGAGTTCCTCAAAGGTCCAATTTCTTCGCACACCACCACTTCGCACAAGCCTGGGCTCTGTAATAGCAATTGCCGGGCTATCATTTTGACGCTTTTTTCTGCTCTTGCTGCATCCATTTTCTTCCCTTATAGGGTACAATGATTTGATGCTTCTGAGCTCTGCATATGGGCTTCGAGTGAGTTCCCCGGACCAATTTCTTTTTGCACCGCAGCATCTTACCTCGGGACTACGGTAATGGGTTGTGTTGTCGTCATGATCTGGAGACATGCCGGGGGCATGGCTAGGTATCAGATGGCACGTCAAACATGCCAAGCTCATTGCTCCTGAGGGAATCAGATGGCAAATGGCAAATGGCAAATGGCAAATTGACTAAATTTTGGGCGATTTTAAATAGAGAAACTATGAGATTAAGTTATGAAAATTTTGAATTTGAGGTGTACACAGAAAATTTCAGTTGGTCAAAGCTTGTAACTGGATCATGTTAAAATTAGGGAGCACCTGCTGTTCAATCGGTTATTACAGAGAGGATTGTGATAACCAACTTTAAACAACGCTCATCAATTCATTATCATCTAATATTAATATAGCCAACTCAATCCCTATTTATGCTATTATAGGTTGAACAAATTATTTATGCTATATATTTGGTTGTTCAAATTACTGTTCATATTTTATTATGGCGTTCTGTGGGTCAACTTTCATTCTTTTTTGTGAAATTAAGTCAATTGCAGTTTCCCCGCAAACTTAATTCACGAATAGCATGCATGGTAAAATTACAATCAACAAACCAAAATGGTATGAGATACATATTTACTTTTATTTTATATTTTTGATAAACGTGTGGCCTCATATTGGTAGAAAATGTGGTTAGAAGGTTAAAAAAAACCCAACTATTAAGTGAGGATTTTGAACTCTGTACGCATTCGAGTATACTAAGAATTACGAGAGCTTAATGAAGGGACTTCTCCAGTATAGTATTGCCTAAAACTTTTGGAAGAATCAATTATTTGAATCGTCGTGATGACTGGTGAAGAAAGAGGGGACCGAGCAATGAAAATGTTGCTCTCGATTATCCTATCAAGAGAAGAAATAACATTTCATCTTACTTTTCAACTCGATCATTTATTAAGACTCTTTTGTTTTTTCCATTGCAGTTGTTTTTGTAAAAATTCTTGAAGTCGGTTTTCTTTCTTCCAATAGGGGACGAAACCGATTGATCAGGATTTATAGCTTTTACAAGAATATGCTAAATGCACTATTTAACAATGATCAAAATCTTACTGGAACGACAATCAGGATCAGTCTCATAAATATTTAGTTCATAGCGTATGTGCATATTCTAATACCAAAGAAACCTAAAAGATAGTATAGTAAATGCATCCCTCCCTCCTACAAAAATCATAGATACTGTACAAAAATGTCCAATAATCAAAATCTACACTACCTAAAGACCACTAGCTTGTAAACACACACTGCCCAATCATCATCAAGCAACCTTCTCGACATTTGCTTTGTTTCCAGCCAGGATAAGAGAGATCTCCAGTCCACGGCTGAAGGCTTGGTTGAAGAGGAGGCGTGATTGGAAGGTGGATACAAATGGGAACCACGACAGAAGTGCTACAGGCACAAAGATCATTAGGCCCATACCAGCATCATACATGCGTGCAATTTCTTGTATTGAGTCCCACGCACCAATGCGCTTTACAAACCGCTTCCATGCAATCGCCAGCTGTGAAAAATGCAAGTGGAGAAGTTAGATGTAACAGAAAAGGAAAGATAGTTTTACTAGTGTTTCTCATCCTTTCTCAGATAAATTTTTGACAGAAGTGTCATGGAACTTTTTTAAATTCCAACTACATGAGCATGAATCGTCCTTTGGCCTGTTGTGTTCTTTTTCTGACTTAGGGTGTAAATGTAAACACCCATCTCAAACTGCACGAACTACAAAAGTCAAAAGCAATCAATTTGTGGAAGTAAAAATCTAAGCACTTACAGACAGAACGGTCCAGCCAGTGGCAATGAATGCCAGGGAACTCGCAAAGAGATCAGGTACTGATAATTCTGTGAAGATTACTAGCAAAATAAGCCCAACTAGTAGGCAAATAGCTATTACTCCTTGAAGGAACCTCCATAGGACTGGGAGATTGGCATGCTTCTTTGGGCTAATTGTGAATGCCTATTTAGAGGGGGGGGAGGGAGGGAGAGTGTTAAAACACAATAATTCCAATCCAGGTGGGTTTTAGTTGTTTTCAAGAATTATACTGACAAGAGTCTTAATATTTCTAAACATCAACCAGGTATAGTTGACAAAGAACTGTAATAAGGAACTTGGATAAAATGATAACAAACCTTGAATAAAGCTACAATGATAATAAGAGCTATCCAAGAGAAACCGTAGATCTGCAACCAAAAGTAGGAAAACATGCAAGCTATAAAACTTCTATAATTGTTCCAAATATTAAGACAAACCTCAAATAAGAACCTAGAAAATAAGTGATGATTTGTCAGCTATATTACCGCAAGGGAAGTATTATGGCCAGCAAGATGTAGCTTATAGACAATTCCATACTGGAACATTAAGAAGCGGAGACTCAATATAGTCTCCAGTATTCGTCCCCTGAGTGTCCGAATATGTGCCTATAATAATTTCAAATGGAAAAAAAAAAAACAATGTATTGGCAGTAAGGTGGCAAAGAAAGAAAATAGAACGAGTATATATATCTATATGCACTGTGCATAAAAAAGGAAAGGGGAAAAAAAAAAAACCTGTTCTTCATCCCACCAGGACTCCCAGCTATTGTTGCCATTCACTCCAACTCCGCCTTTGTACATTAGCCAGCTAGTCCAATCATCAAAATCTCCAACCGTTCTACAATTTTAAGTCCAAAAATTACCAGAGATTGAAGCAATGGACATCCAGGGACAAGATAAATTTGACAAGTAGAGGATTTCCAATATCCTAGATCACCAACATATCTTTTCTTTTTTTTTCCCTTTGATAACTTTTGAAAGATCTAGTTGATCCAATCAATTAAGTGGAAACATCTCAAACACTTCAGTCAGAATTTCATTAATGTTAACCAAATGTGGCATAAATGATTAACATCTAACAGAACCATAACTTTATGAATTACTCAATAGAGTAATTTATTTGTTTCCCTACAAATTTACAAAAAACATATATACCCCCAGAAATACTACATGTAACATGAATTATCAAAAGTGTTACCTATACCACCCCTTGGACTTAATTCCCAGAAACACAACCACTCTGTTAGTGACACATCACCTCTGTTAGTTAAACTATAGCATGACACATCACCTCTGTTAGTTAAACTATAGCATGACACATCACCTCTATTATTATAATTTGAAAAAAAAAAAAATTGAAATTGCTAGACATACTTTTGCCATTCAAAGCCAGAAGGGTTAAAAATGTAAGGAGCGAAAAGCCAAGAGAAGACCAAGAACCAACTGCTGATAGTGATCAGAATAAATGATGTTGCACCACCTTTCGTGTACCCATATGCTATATACACTATCAGCAACAAGGCAACCTCAAAACTGTAATGCAAACATAATTTAAAATAAATTAGTTTTCTCAAACCACAATTTTGCAACTTCATTTAAACTTCGGTGTTTTATAGGATTTTCAAATAAGGACAATGGTGACCAGAAAAAATAATACCTACAACTCATATTTTGGCACATATCACCAAGACATATAAATAGTTAAAGAAACCCTATATCTTATCATGGTTCCAGCAAATATTAACATGCTATCAAGTAAAAGAGCATACGCTTTAACAAAATGGCTCCGTGAATATAGCCGGTAATTGTCAGCAAATTTAATGTGCTCCACCACAAAACCTCTACCTGTTGCCTTGTACTGTAAACATTTAATCAAAACAAAAGAAAAATGAGAACTATATAAATTAGAGGGTGAACTTGGTAAATTGTAAAATTAAGCCCTGTACAGGAACAACATAGGAAGGTTTTATGTCTAGAACTGTCAAAAGAAAATTCAGAAAGTGTATACCAAATTGCAAAATTTTAAAAATAAGGAATCCCACTCTTAGATAGCGACCCATAGGTTATACTGGGTAATCTTCTTCTTAAGTTGACCTAGATTAAAATGTTCAGACTTCAGAGTTCACCTTGCAAACTGCTTAAAAATGGTAAAGGGCCTCCCACAGAGGTTGGTCCACAGTTTTCATTAATTTCCTTGAAGCTTTGAGAGTGTGCAGGATTTTAATTTTGAAAATTTTAGTTTTGGTTTCTTCTTTCAAAAAAAATTTATTTCAACCAGGACAAACAGAGTTCTATCAAGGTATGGAGCCAATGTATTCCAGATATTTGGCAAGGGTTTTTTCCTTCTGTTTAAACCCTGCTTTCTAGTGTTTAAACCCTGCTTTCTAGTGTCCAGCTAATGGAACTAGTGTACTAAGGCAGGGGTGTGCCATGTCCCCATACATCTTTATCTTATGTATGAATGTTTTCTCCCATATGTTAGACAAGGAGGTGGCGGAAGGCCGATTGAGAGGGTTCAGACTAGCTAGAGGATCACCGGTACTCACAAATCTTATGTACGCGGATGACCTCTTGCTCTTTGGAAACAATGATGCAAGAGAGGTAAGACAGATCCATGCCACTTTGCAGCAGTTGTCTACTGTCAGGGCAGAAGGTAGCACCAGAAAAGTCTAAGCTGTGGTTTAGCAAGGCATCAACAATTGGGGAGATACAATTTATAACAAGAAGGTTTGGGGCTGGGTTAGCAGCTGACAATGAGGTATATCTAGGAGTTCCAGTAAATATAGCTAGAAGGGCTTCATTCCAACCACTCATCCAAAGGGTGGATGCGGCTCTCAATAGCTGGAAGGAAAAATTACTGACGCAAGCGGGTAAAACCATTCTGATCAGGTCGGTCATTGAATCCCTCCTAGTTTATCGCATGTCTACTACGAAGATACCGAAAACGGTGCTAGATGAGATTACAAGAAGGATAAGGCGTTTCTTTTGGGGGAAGCATGAGGGGAGATATTTGGCACTTATATCATGGGACACAATAACTAAACCTAAGGAGGAAGGAGGCCTTGCTATTAGAGACCTTGAGATGTTAAATCAAGCAATGTTACTCAAAAATCTCTGGAAACTAGTGGTGGAATCAGAAGCTTTATGGGTGCAAATAATGCCCTCTAAGTATTTTCCAAGGGGTACTCTTTGGCTGAATAACAGGAGAGACAGGTGCTCTAAACTATGGAGTGGAATGATGGAATTAAGAGAGGATTTGGTGCAGTTGGTGACCTGGTGCATTGGAAACGGGGATAAGTGCCGCCTCCTGGGACAGCCCTGGTTTGAGGGGTGGGATGCAATACAGCCAATGACGGTGGCACAGCGCACACTCAGGGTTAGTGATGTCACGGACCAACAAGTGGGAGGATGGGATCAGGCTAAACTGATTGAGCAGTTGGGACAGCAAGCTGCACAAGTAGTTCTGGCAACGGTACAACAACCGGTATGGAGTCAGATGGTTCAGGATAGACTAATTTTCACAGCATCAAAAAATGGGGTTTTTGCAGTAAAGGCGGCTTACAGGACCTTACAATCCAAAAGGAGAGGGCCACAGGTACAAAACCCCAATGCTGACATTTGGAAACGGGTCTGGAAGATACCGGGTTTGATACCAAAAATCCGATTCTTTATTTGGAAGACACTGAACGGGGGTCTGCCAGTTAAAAAGAAGCTTCACTCTAGAATTCAGACCATATCTGCGATATGCCCACTATGTCAAGACCAAGAGGAGTCAATTGGGCACATGCTCTTTTTCTGTCAGAGAGCAAGGGCGGTCTGGTTTGCATCAGTGTTAGATCTGAAAATGGGGGAAGTAGCAGAGGACTCAGCTCAAGTTATCAGAAGTCTGGGTAAGGATATGGATGAATGGACTATTTGTGTGTTTGCTAATATTGTCTGATCTATCTGGAAGACAAGATGTGACTTCGTTTTTAAGGGGGCTCAAATGGAGGTAAGTGCTGTACTTAAAGCAGCAATGGCTTTATGTCACACGTTAGAAAGGTGCCGCCTTGCACAGCCACTGCAACAACCACTGCAGCACTCTCCCAGGAGTATCTCTGAAACCAAGGATGAAGGAGAATATCACTGCTGGGTAGATGGATCATATGATCAACAGGGTAAGGGGGGTATGGGATATGTGCTATTTAGAGGAGATGAACTGGTACAGTATGAATGCGGGGCTGACAAGGCCTTCTCTGCGTTTCATATGGAAGCTGCTGCTCTACTTATGGGAATTCAAGGTGTGGTTAGGCATGGAAGCCAAAACTGCATCTTTCATACTGACTCACTCCAGCTAGCAAACTTGCTGCAAGGATCACAGGTGCCTTTAAGTGTCGACTGGCGGGCTCATAGACAGGTCATGATGGCATGGGACATACTGGGTAGGAAACAGGGATTTAGATGCAGGTATGACAAAAGGGAACTCAATACCACTGCCCATTTACTGGCAAATCAGGGCAGGAAATATGGTATTAATTACAAGGGGTACAGACACCCACTTTTTTATCATGATGTAATAGAGATAAGAACTGAAGAATGATGTAATGTTTGCTCTCTGGTAATATCTGAATGCCTACGGGCTTTAACTGGTAAAAAAAAAAACCCTGCTTTCTAACCATTTTTTTTTTCCGGCAATACACATGCATGGCACCGTTCGGTACAAATTTTGCTGGACCTAATTCGATTTGTGGTTGTTTGGCTTTTACAACTACCACAAATCAATTGAGGGTTTGATTTGTGGTTGTCTGGCATTTACAACTACAGCAAATCAATTGGGGATCTGAGCTATAATAGTCAACCTTGATATGTACCACCAACAAAAAGTGCCCTAGATGAAACAGACTTCTTCCCTAAATATTTAATTACCTTTGACTAGGAAGAACAGTGGAATAAAATAAAAACTTACCCCTGCACCTCCATGAAGAATAGTTCTACCAAAGTAGTGAGTCCGAGTACCCAAAGAGAAAGTAAAAAAAACTGAACACAACTGCAGCTGCATGATCACAAAGCTAGACATAGCCTAAAAAAAAATATAGAAAAGCTCAAAAATAATACATAGTAAAAGAAAAATGAAGTAATGAACATAGAGTCAAATGGTGCCTATTAATGATATAAAAAAGGACATCTTTTGAATCACTCCTATTATTTGGAAACTTTCCAGCAGCTAGAGGATTGAAGGAACATCATTTAATGTACAAAAAGGTATGCAAGGACACTAGTTCCATTGGAGAACCAAAAACATCAACTGCAATGCTAACCATGGCACTTATCTACTCTGTGTCAGGTACCATACCCACTGAACTTGGGTAGTGTTCGGCAACCATGGCTTAGAGCTCCTTAGTGCTCTAAGGAGTCTTAAACTCACCGAATGGGTGCTCCTTTACCAAGCTTAATGCCACCTCCTTAGTGCTCCTTTTGCCCACCTTTCTTAAGCTTGCCCAAGTTTTTAAGCCATAGTTTCACATGGCTTAAGCATTTTGCCAAGCTTAAAATTTTCTTAAGAAAGTTACTTTTCAACTTTATTGTCAAACGGGTGTTCCTTAGTGCAGCTTAAAATTTAAGCTTCATATAGTTGCCGAACACTATGCTATAATCCTTAGAGATACCTATTGTCTAAAACCAGACACTGATCAGACATAACTTTTCCCACTTCAACAACAAAACCAAAAGCATACTGTGAAATAAACAAAAAGAGTGGCATCATTGTCAAGACACCAATTTCATTATACTGTGAAATAGACAAAAAGAGCTGCATTTTTATCAAAACACCAATTCGTAGAAAACAGTAAAACCTTGATGAGCCCGAGTTCTATAATGAAGCCCATTATCATGGGAACTGCAGTGAAGACACCAATTTGTACGAGGAATTGTGCATTGAGAGTGGCATCAAGGGATATGTTGCCATTCAACTTAGTTGCTTGCCGGGACTTAGAAATCGCTGAATCAAGACCAGAAAGTGCCTGAAATTCAATTCCAATTCAATCAAGTTTAAACCGTCAAATACAAAGAATAAGTACAAAAAGACACTAGAAAGACATGAAGAACACTAGAAGCTTACCAGGTACACCCGTCCATATAAGTAGATGTAAACAGTAAGAACAGTTGCCTGAATACAAAACCAAAGACAGATGTAAGAGATACTAATGCAGCCAGGGTGCATAACATTTGGGGAAAAGATATTACCATCGTGCAGACGTAGAATCCAACAGTTGTAAAGTAAAATGTCAACATCCGGAAGAAGTCAAAGAGTTGACCAAGCCGGTACACATCTCGACTCAACACTTGCTCTCCATTGCCTCCTGCTACTTTTCCCTCAAAAAGAGCAATCTGGTTAAGCCCCACATCTCTACCTTTTCCAACCTTAAAAATATGCACAAGAAGGATGAGGTGATATATATTATTGAACAACATTGATACGCTAAGAAAAAGGATTTAACATTCAGTCAATACCTGTATATACTCATGGTGTGTAATATTGCCCTGTCGGAGAGTAGAATTGAACCCTACAAAAGTTTAATCAATTTCACATTTATTTCCAATACAGCCCTTATATCTCTTTAAGAGATAACTACAAACCCAAAACAAATTACGAATAAGATGTGCTGGACTTAATAGATGTCTCTCCTCAGTACAAAAAAGTGCAGCTTGCCAGTTTGCCCTTATCCATAATGGTTAGGTATAAGTTGGATTTTGATAATAGACTTGTAGTGGGAGTTACAGCACTCATCATTGTATAGGAAAGCATGCTTCTATTATGCAGATCAAGGGCCCTGCTAACTTAGCTTTTAGAACATTTTTTTTTTTTTTGAGAACTTAGCAGAGGCTGCCAAGCTAGCTTTTAGAACATATTTTAAGAAAGAAAAAAAAAAATGGATAATTTAAGAGAAATCAATTTACCAGCATAGATATCTTCACTGATGTTGATGATACGAGATGCCTTGCTGATGCCACCTCGTGTAATGTGGAATATTCTGTCAAATACATCCGGATGGCCATAATGCATCCGCACTCTGTACCAAGGAAACATGTTATACCACCTCCAGAATTTCACTTGTAGTACTGACAGCACCTTTATGTTTATTTATTTTTTCCTTTTTGAGTTAAAAAGTTTTTATGACAACCAATAGATTTGATGATTTCAATACTCACTTGAGAAAAGCGAGGACGCGCTGTCCCAAGGTAACAAAGCTTGTCTCCTGATTCGACATAAATGATGCCAGCGAAGACACACTACAAGAAGGCATAGAGAAATACAACGCATTCAAGTGCAAAGGACAGACAAAAAAACTCAATGACTCTACAGTCTACACTGGGTGTGTGAATGTGTGTGAGAGAGAGAGAGAGATGAAGAACCTGCCAGTGAAAACATGCTCTCTGACACCAAGAATACTGGGAGGTCGGAAACCATGCTTCGCATGAAATTCCTCCAGCAGGTTTCTCATTTTCATCGCCTCCTCTAGATAGTTATCCTGCACCCAAATAAAACGAAAATAAGTCACAACCCAAATAGAAGGACCCAGTCAACACATGCAAATTTTATAAGCTCCTTATCAATCGTTATAAGAAAAAAGGATGCAAAACCTATGAATCTAGACAAGAATTCAAACAAACACGTATGCCCAAAGCAGCTCCCGTCAACGTTGACCTCCTTGAATGAATTTATGATTTATTCACACAAATTAGAAAAATAAACACACCAGAGATATAAACCCAACAGAGACCATAACCTGCCTGCATTGTGCGTCCTAATCAAGTAGGATCAAGTACCAGAATGCACTTACTGGTATTGCTAAAGAGTAAAGGAAAATCACCTGGTTCATGTCAATAGTCTGGATGGCTTCACCTCTAGTGAAAACAATGGCATGGTTTTGGTTCTCAGGTTTGCCTTCTCCAAGAATTGGGTTTCCAGGCAGCTTTATCGAGAATATTTCCTAAATAAAACAAGAAAGAATAAGTACTAAAAAGAAAGGATGGTACACTCAATGGACGGGAAAGGGAGGGAGATACCAACCTGATCTTTACCATGGATGTCAGCTTTTACTAACTTGGAGTAGTACTCCTTTGAGATGCTGCCATCTGACGATACCGTCTCCTCCTCATGTATGAATGCAACCCGAAGTCCCTCATTTCTATACCCATTTCAAAATACTTTTAGTAAACAAATAAATCATATAGTTAACACTTCAGTTGCCCCACCAAGAATGATCATGCGAACAAGGCTGCACCGCAAAGGTCCAGAGTATATGCAGTATGTACCAGACTATCAGTACTGGAGTTCAAGTTTCAGTTCCTGGTGTGTATTAAACCCTATGCACCAGATTCAGGCAAACCAAGAAAATACCCAATGTATAAAGAATAAGACAACAAGATGCAGCGTTTTCAGTCAACCTTTGCAAGAGGAGGGCAATATCAGTTGCTTGTGAAGCCTTATTTTGCTTTTGCTGGCCATAAATCTGGCAAGAGATGACATATGTGAACTTGAGATCTGCTTGTGCCCGTGCTTCAATATTTAGCTCAAATCCCTGTGTGTTTATGAGGTCACCAATTGAGTAGGCTTCCTCCATACCTAAAATATATATTTGTCAAAACCCTGAAGACAGGCCTGTAAAGGTACATACGAGACAAAAATCTGACACCAAGAATATGTCCCGGGTTCATGCTGGTCAGGTCTCAGTATGCATGGCAATTCTATCACTGTCTGTGTATGTGTATGTGTATGTGTATGTGTCGGTATAGGGGTGAGTATTCGGGTGTCAATTAAACTTCTTAAAAATATACCTCCAAGAGATCTCTTTTCAAGGTAGCTTTGCAAAAGGAGAGCTCTTCGATAATACATCATACCGCGGACTGAAATAACAAAAGTACGAATCAAGAAAAGAAAACACAGAAGGGAACACAACATCGGCTGAATTTTATCTGAATTTTCCCACTCAATTAGTGGTAATTGGTAAATACTAAGTGCTGTAATAAATTAATTGCTCATGAACCTGTTCTGGCTAGGGTTTGTCCCCGATAGGAAGCCCAAAAGCGCAGCTCCAAGAGATGACTCGGGCTCTCAACAATATCCTTTGCTGACGATTCAAGGCGGTCTATTCTTTCCAAGAAATTTGTCCACTCATCTGATAAGATAATCAATAGACAAACATCAATTTGGAAAGGAATTTCAACTGATATAAGCAGCTTCACATGGCTGGAAATTTATTCCAATGCAAGCTTACATTTTGTTCTACTTTTCTTTCCCTAACAGTTCATGATATTCAACGCAACTTTTCGTCCTTGTGTTTTGGCACATGTATATTCTGTTTAGCATCATATAAGCTGCCTGCATCAGCGCAGGTGCCATAAAACATAGAGGAACAAAAAACTGCTCCACAAGGTTGTCAACACTAAAACTCGGCAAGCCTTACAAGGTATCACATATCGCTGAAAGATCGTGATAAGGTACTAGCTGCAATATAAAAAGAAACGTTACCAGGAAAGATCTTTTGAAGATAGAAAAGAGTTGAAATCCCATCCTCATTTTCCTTTTGAAGCTCAGAGGCACTGAAAAGCACCGTCTCTTTATAGTATGGGGTAAAAACACTGTCCAAAGAGAGGTTAAAATTTAAATAACCTTGTCAGTAAGCGTTTAGATTAATAAAGTAAAGAGCCTAATAACAAGTTGACATACACAACCCAATAAATGTAACTTTTCTGGCAAGGATCTATTTGTAAGGTAAAACTTTCTTCACTAGTATAAAGTGGCAATCACTGTTAAATTTATTGTGAGTTTAAAAAAAAAATCACCTGAAAGGCACCATTTCAGAGACAGGCTTAGCTACAGGCATGTTCATGAAGAGAGAATTTGTGAAAAATTGCAAACGCCTCCCTGCTTCTAAGTTCTTAGGAATATTTGCCGCTGACTCCTTCACTGTTAGGAGAAGATGCAACCGTTTGACCAGCTCCTTCTGCAATAAGAAAATCAAACCAACTAAGAAACACAACAGAGATGTATCTTCCTCTGAAAAACAGGGTGACTCAGCTAGCAATCTGAACAATGAAGCAACTGTGCATCTTAATGCTGGTTGTTAACCATTTAGTCAGTGACCTATTAATGATCAAGGCGTATAAGGATGTGGAAAATTTGGGAATCCTTGCACAAACCAGTAAGTTCCCTATTATGAAACTGATAGCTTACAATTTGAGGGTCCCTGGGCCAGTTAATCCTTTGAAAAAGTCGGCCTTCATTTCTTGCTTTAGCCAGAGTATGCCATGTGTCAAATTCTTCCCTAGGGAGACAACAAAATAGATCACATATCAAAACTATAAAGAAAGGGGGACATTTCAGAATCTCTTCCATGAAAAATTGGAAGTATATCTTTTAGTAAGCTTAAGCATGTACGCAGACAATAAGTAGACCCCGTTATATATTCAAATACAAGTCACTGAAATAAATATTCCAGAATTCATTAGTCGCCAAATCTGCCAACATGTTGAGCCCACATAAAACCATCTCAGTTCATAGCATGTACTGGGTCTGTCACTCTTGAAGTATTTGGAAGTATTTTCTCTATTTATAGGATATTCAGTGATAATTATGTTGACATAGTATAGTACCTTAACTGTTGTGTCAAAAAAGTGTGTGTGACAGCATCATATAGTTGGTAAACAGCATCTGAGGCTCCTCTTGCAAGTTCTGGACTCTCATTTTGTGTCTATGGAGAAAAGTAGTGTAGATTCCAATTAATATGATAAGCTGCTGCTTATGCAAAACTAATAACAAGCCCAAAAGAAAACATTCTGGTATGGCTATTTCAACAAATAATTTGTCTCAGCACAATCCAATACTGCCAAATCCAACTATACAACTACACTGCATGATACTGAACTGAACTGCATGCCTGGCTTTGCTTTTTTTGTTTTTTTTTTTTTTTAAATGTATCTTGCAATATTACCGACTTCCATTTCATCTTGAACCCCAAATGGAACTGAGACCACCTCTTGTTACTATACAATTTAAGTCTTCCAAGAAACCATTCAGATGATCTCAAACAAGATAAGAGACCAAAACTCTACGGAACAGCACAAGAGGAGGGAGATAATATTATAACAGCTCATTCCCGGGTAGGAATGGTTGCAGGGAACAATGAGAAAGAAGAAACTTACAAGAAGGCCAACCAATGCAGTAAGACGGGTCAAAACCCACTGAAGCTGTGCTATGTTTACTGTGGCAAAGAGGGAACCATCAACAATACTATTTCTCAATCTCTGGTAAAGTCGCTCCACCCTGTTTACACAAACAATAACGTGACCAACTTACCTTTAATCTGACAAGGTAAGAAAGGGTGTCTTCTGAAACACAAAAAAAATCAACAATATGACATAGAAGGTTGAAGTTCATTTCTTTTGGGCCGCATGTTTTACTTGGATTTATTTCCATATATACAAATGTGACCTTGGTTGAGGTTATAATGAAATCACTGGCTGAAATTACGAGATATTTTCTCAGTTATTATCTGTCTATACAGAATTTGAAGGTTCATGTTAGTTAGATGATCTTATTCATGGTCTAACTCAAACCCTTTGAAGAAAGCATGTGACAACTTTAAACACATTGAAAAATCCATACCAAAGCCTTCCTTCAGCTTCAACAAGATAACTAAGAATGATTTCAGCACTATAATAGCACTCCTGCACCGCATACGCCATGTATCTATCTCTTGAAATTCTGCCCCATAGATCTGCTTGGCTATCCTTGCAATCAACAGCCAGATCATTTGCCAATGGAATCTGACCAAAGAACAAAAGAATCATACAATAAGCAATTAAGAATTTAATATATTAATTGAAAGCTAGTAGGCTGTACAGGCTGGGAAATGTACCTTGCTGGTGAGAAGGAATAGAGGCCACTGTACCATCATCAAACTCCCATTGTTGCTTGGCATCATGAGTAAATCTCTTTCCCTGAATGAATGGTGTGCATCACCGATACATTTGTTAAAATTGCCATATAAGAAAATCTATAACTATTGTCTTTTTGCATACCTGTGGCTGATGTAGTCTTCTTCTCGTAAGCTCTTGATGATTTCATTCCAGAAAGGAGAAAAGGTCGTTGCATGTTGCTTCTCCAAATCAATAGGGCCCTGTTTTTGTTGTGTGTCAGCTTGCATTCAGGCAAAAATTTCAACAAGAGAAACCTCGAAAAATAAAACTTTCAGAATCCAGATTATGTGCAAAACGTGAGAAGTCATAGCATTCTAGTTCATCAAATAGCAGTAATGATAAAGAAGGAAAATAATGTTTTTTACCTGAGAAGCATGTCTACTGGCAAAAATCCTGCCACAGAGAGTAAAAGGTTACTCAAGTAATTATAATAACCATGAATATACTCAAGTAAGACACTATAGTACTTACAATTTGGGTTTCCCCCAGAGTTGAGACTAGGGATCACTTGAAAATGGTTTAACTTCACAAAATTAGAAATCTCAGCAAGACCATATAACAGGAATACAAATGCACAGCAATGTTTTAATTCACTATTTGTATAACCTAGATGTTCATTGACATTCATCAAAGGGTTTTGAATGAGTTATGCACTCTGAAAATTCAAAAATCACGAATGAATTAAAACATGTTCCAAATTATGAGATTTATCAATTAGAAGATGTAAATGTCTCAAGCACATCCAAAATGTTGGTTTAGATTTCCAAATGCTCCTGATGCTAATGGAAGTGTAAACAAGCATGGCCAAGTGATCCCTCTCGAAGTCAAAAGGAACTTCTTTTCCTTTGACAAACTTTCACTGTGAGAAAGTATACCTTTTTGTTGTCTGTGAAACAAGATTTTTTGAAAAGGCTTCTGGAAAGCTCTGGAAACGCCTGTGCAACATATCAATAGATCGAATCTGCAAATATTTAGAAAATTCAACAGAGGCAACCATTAATGAGCTTTATCTATCCAAGCTAATTGCATTAGCACTCAACAACTTCCACCTTTGAACCTTTTTATCCTTTCAGTTGATCGAACAATCTAGGTTTCAATAGAGTAGCTACAACAGTTTTAAAAATGAAATAAGTCCAAGAAGAATGACAACGTTGACAGGAATTTCACATGTCACAACCATGCCAGGTCAGAACAAAAAGAATTGCAGCATCAGGAAATTTAAAAACTAGAGATTAAAAAGGTAATACCTCCCCTAAGCGATCCACTGCACCCATTACGCCACCAACAAGGGCAGAGAGGAGAGTGTACCAAATATGAAGGTCCATTACGTAAATCTAAACATATGTATTGATAGTTACAACAATGCTTAGAAGCTTTCAAGTATTAAAAAATATATTCAATCATCAAAGATAGCCTAGCTTGTACAATTAAGGCAGGAAAGGATCAGATGTTATTCTGACTTCTGATACATGCCCAGGACAAGCAATTTGTGGTAAACCTTCAGGATCACACAACCAGGGTTTGTGTCAATAAAAGCATGCATTCCATTAAGGATAACGAAGAAAGGACAATTCCTTGTCCCTCATATAAAATATTAATTCCCAAAGCACTCTTTTCCAATTTAAGGTAGTCCCAGCCAAACGAAACCAATACATAAAAAACTCTAAAAGATAGATTCATATAGATGCCGCACTCACAGCAACGACAGGTGTCCACAAACTCGCAATAGTCAGAGCATTGTGATTTCCTAAATAAAATCACAAAAAAAAATAAGATTTAGTTTCAAAACAGCAATCACTAAAGAAAATTAAGGACCAGGTAGCTCAACCTCAGAAACAAGACACCAACAAGGGTTCTTCGTAGCACATACTGTAGTACCATTAACAAAAGATATCAAACAACTTCTCCTTCTCTTCTAAGAATTTAAGCACCAGCAATACTTGATTTATATGATTAACAATTTGGTCAGTAAAACTTCAACAAGATATCCTCATTCATAAAGACTTTTAATACCACAGGTCCATGGTATAGTGTACTGCATGCAGAATTAATCCAGGTGAAAAGGACTTGTTCAATAGTAGCTGAATCATGCAAAATATTAAACAGTAATATGAACTGACCTCCTGATACAAGGTCGTGCCATGTATACGGCAAATTAGTTAGTTGCACTATAACTTTTGTAGGCTCAACCAATGGCTTGATCTGTCAAAGTTAAAATTGTTATACAGGACCGGAAAATTTTCCACCCAATAATAAGATAATAAACAGTCTATTAGTATGGTCCCACCGGCCAAATGTGGCACCAGTATATTCGGGCTAAAATTTGGACATCATACATAAGATCCAACTTACTTGAAGGAAGTAAGCAAAAGTGAACTTGCAGGCAAGAATAACAACCCAAACGACGACATATCTGTAATTTTACAACAAAAAATGAGGTACGCTAAGAGTTAAACTATTATAATAGAAAACAATGAGAAGGGCACCAAATCCAGCTTACTAATAAGGCTTTCATAACTTGGGAAGGACAGAAAATTGTTTACCTCAAGTAGTCCGTAGGACTCTCAAACATACCCCGACCCACAAAATAGCGTTCCTATATTCCAAAAGCAGACAAAGGTGAGAAAATATAACAAATCAGAATCAAAAACCAAACAATGATGGCTTATAATTTCATCTATAACACCCATACCACAAAAGTAACATACTTGGTTGTACTGAATCAAAACAAAACATATTCCTAACATTAATCCTAGAACTGAACAGGGTTCCATCATTAATTATATATAGACATCCAATACAACAACAATCACAACACAATCGAATTGATAGGCCTCCGAACAAAGGTTTGAGGCTTGCCCCTGCACTGTACTCATACTAGATGCAACCTTAATTATACCAGTATCTGGAATTGAAATCTGATGCAGCTTATGCTTCATGTATATCCAATTTGCATATGTATGTTTATGCATGAATGCATGTACATGCTTTGCATAATATATCTGTCACTTTGTGTAATGTTGCCCACCTCATAAATCCATTTGAAAAACTGAAAAAATGCATGTCGATCCGATATCTCTGAGAGTTTATGGCAGGCCGGGATCTTGACTAATAATCCAAAGGACAATCGAATAGCTGCATACACCCCAAGGACCAGAAGGTATATTCGATAGTACGTCGAGTCTGAATTCGAACTATTAGTCTCATCCATTACTTTCCTGCAATGGGGAACATTAAGACGGTTATTCATTCCATTACTTCTGTGGGAATAAAAATATCAGTCATCTTTATTCTCAAACCCTGTTAAAAGATGACAATTTTAGGTATAAGAGGGAACTATTCCTAGGCAAACTATATCCTTTTTTACTTTTCCCTCACTCTAAATCTCTGTAAAAATAGCTTTCCCCTGAAGTCTCTATCCCATGAAACACAAACATACAAGAGACGAATCCTAGTTTTTATTATTCAACTATTAAGTCCGAAATTTGGACCTACGTTCAGCAAAGGACTACGCTAACAAGTCAATTGTATCCAATGTATTGCATCTTCCAAAAATGACCATTGCCTATGTGCAAAATTTAATAGAAGCCAAAACGAAGAAGCTTAACTCACCAATACAGATAGAAAACAAATGCTGATAACACGCCATACCAGATGAACTTTATGACCTGCCTTGAGATTGCAAAACCTCTCGCAGACTTGTAAGCACCAAACATCAGCAAAACATCAAGACAGCCTGCACAACAAGATACTGGAGTTAGAGAAAGAAAGATATAGTTGGAACCAAAAAGACTAGAGTGATATGTACAGAAGAGAGAGAGGGGCCAGTGGGGAGACTTACACTCAATAAAATTCAGAATAAAAAAGGCCGGCCCAGCACTGAGCATGACTTTGAAGGTTCTGGTGTTTATAGTGCCATCATGAAAGCCTATTATAGTTAACAGCTGAACAAAATTAAAAGAAGTTTTAGATTAAATTATAATCCTCTTCATTTTTCTTTGAAGGCTCGAGCCTAATCTATATATCAACCACAGCAGCCCCAAGGATTAACAATCTTTAGTTCTGTCCTGTTATATCATGGTGAAATGCATTGAAGAGTTCACCCCTTTTTTATTCATTTCTCCAGTAATCCCCTCAAATATGAACTCAGGAGCAAGGATAAATGGGAGTCAATCCTTTCCCTTTCCATCTTACCCCTATAACCAATTTGGGAGCATACCCTAAATCCCTTTTTGGTGATTCAAATACTATTGAATGTGAATTTCATGTTCCGGACCAAAGAATCTTCACCATTGTATCCTGAGCTAGCACCCACTATAACACAACAAGAGAAGACAATTGTTGACCTAGAAAAGGAAAATAACCTGGAACATCAAGATTAAGAAAATCCACAGGCGGTGAAAACTCCGATACAGATGCAAGAATGTGCGGTGCTCCACAAAGTTTGTTTTTCCCGTCTGTTCAATTTCACAAGTTAAAAAAAAAAAAAGTGTATAATAACTAGTATATCCAATTACTACGAGTTTTCATGCAAATAGGACAAGTTATCAGGCTCTTTCATGCATAACTTTGTATATTTTGTTCTTGAATAATACAGAAGGCATAAAATTTAGGCACTTCTTGATTATATTATGGATTCTTATTCCTTCTATTTATTTTGGTTAGGTCAGCATCAGATAGCAAATGTAACTGTCGGCAGATCCAAATGAAGTAGGCATTTGGGTGTCTTCTATACAAAGAATAATAATTGAATAAATGGAAAAGGCATTTTAGAGGCTAAATTTCAGCAGTACATTTGAAGCCAGCAATTTAAAGGTATCGGAGAGGAGTGTGTCACATACCCTTTTACCCTTTCTTGGCTTAAGGAGAAATGAAGAGCTTGCTTTAGGTGGCCAGCCCAAATGCTTGACACGCCTAGGTGACCTACGCGAGTGGTAGAAAAATTATTTTTGTTTGATTTCTGTTTAAATGCAACCAAACACACTGCAAGAAGAGGAAAGGAATACCAGAAATACTCGTTAAAATCATCATAATTCCTCCAAGCAGCATGAGAAGCTTTTCCTCCTTTAATATTTAAAGTTTCCTGATGATAATATCCTCAATAGTTAATAACAAGGGAGGATAGAGCTGGAAGTATTGTCAAAGAAAACAATGTAGGAAAGATACAACTTAGCACATTACATTTGAACCAACATTTGCAAAACTAATTTCTGGCACCACCTGGTACCAGATATGATGGTATCTATTAGATTTTACTGCTACTTACTTCTAAGCAAGAAATGTACAGCCTACAACCCACAATACTTTATGGTTTAGTTCTTCCTGGCTATAATTAACACCCCTGAATCCAACATTAATAGAAACTAGAATAAACATATTAACACAACAGAGCTAAAGAAGTTGTCACAAACCGCTTTCATAGTGTCATATATAGGATAAATAATGTTCTTTAGGTATGATACTGAGCCATCCTCATGTATGCAGCTTGTTGCTGGAATCGCCTCTTGTGAATCTATCTTTTCTTCTAACTCCTCTGCCATCTGAATTTCAAAAAAAAAAAAAATAGTTACTCACAGAAATTGGCAGTAAACTAATCTCCAGCAAACCAGATTCATACTTTCTTGGCAAAATCTACTAACATTAACAAGTCAAACTGTTTCACAATAGAAAGCAGATATGTCCATGATTTGTTGACTTAAGTGCTATGAAAAGTGTGAACTATTATGTTTCGTGATGAAACTGGTGGGTACAACCCGCTTTTGTCCAAAAAAAAAAAAGTGCTACGGAAAGTGGCAAAGGTCACGTTTGGTTGTGGAGTAAAGTTAAACCGGATTAAATTTTTTACTCCAAGCTAAACCGGAGTAAGTTAACAGTGTTTGGTGGAGTAAGCTAAACCACCTCTCTAGGTGGTGTAAGTTACTCCGGTTTAGCTCAAATCTTACTCCATCCTAAGCCGCCTAAGTTACTCGTTTGGCTCCTTAAACATGGAGTAAGGGGTTTACTCCACCTCTTACTCCACAACCAAACATGGACAAAGAGTTTAGAACTGTTTGAGACATCTTAATTAATAACAAGAAAAAAAAAATCATATATGAAACAAAAGCTATGTTATGCTCACATGGTGAAAAATATAGCAAATGCCCTCTGGCAGGAAGCGAACATTGGACGCCTCACCCCATATGAGGAAATAAAGAGCAATCAATATGATCTTTCTGGTCTTGTTCAATGCTGGCGTTCTACATAAGTAACAATTATTGTCACCGATTATAAGTAAGAAAGAGTAATTAAGAATTGATCAGGAAAAGACAAATTGATACCTTTTCCATGCAATACGAAGTCCCAGGTATGTGCACCACTTCATATAGTTATCTAGCACCTTGTTAAAAACCTCCATCACAGCTGCATCTTCAATTTTCTATTTATTATTCAAAAGTTTATCGAAGTCAGTTGTATTTAATAAAACTGATACTATTTAGTTTTTTTTGTTAACATAAAGTTATGATTGATTGGAATGTAAAAAATTCAATGCAGATAACTGCCTCAAATTAACTCCGCCTGTGTAGCTTATACACAGCCTGTCCCCAGCCAGGAAAAAGGAGGAGGGTTCGTGATAGGCTTGGCAAGCCAGCAGCAAAAAAAAAACAGCCTCTTTATGGAAATGAAACCCTCACAAATTGGACAGTAGTAGTACTAGGATGGGTGACCTCCTGGGAAGTCCCTATGTTGTTGATTCTAGTTGAGTTTCATTTCTAGCCTACCCCAACTTGTTTGGAAATAAAGGCTTTGAAGAAGAAGAAGAAGATAACTGCCTCAAATTATAAATTTGCATGTATGACCTAAAAGATTCTAATCCCATACTTTAGTTTACTCAAAAGGCAGTCTACATTTTCCAAATATATAAAGGCAAGAAAAATAAAAGAAAGCGTCACTCATGCCTCACCTTGGACATCCTTCAATAATCAGCCAAAGTTCAAACTTACACTATCACATCCACACCCAAGGGGTTGAAAACAATTTAATAACAGCTTTCACAGGTAACACAAGGAAAGAGAAGCACAAATGCAATCACAAGAGAATAATTGATGAAATGGAGGCTGATATGAAAACAAATATAAATAAAGAAACATGTTTATCATGAAAAGAGCACCTGCCACCACCATACTTTTTTTCCAGGTTTTTGATGCAGTGAACCTCTTTGATTTAGTAAACCTTTATCTATGATAAGGTACACCTTTAAAACCATTGTGCAGTGTTTCAATATCTTTTCTGCTTTTCATGTTTCTTTCATTATGTTTTAGAGTTCTCTTTATTTTTCTTGGTCATTAACAGCCCAGCATTTGTAACAAAGAAGGAAGAAAAGAGCTTACCGGATCAGTTCCAGAAGGTAATCCAATCCGAGCTTGAGCATTTGCAATTGTCAGAATCACATTTTCTCTTTGGTTTCTGATGTTATCCACCTGACCAAAAAGGAATCACTCTATTATTGTGATATAGAAATAGTACAACCACCCTCGAGACCATGCAAATACACTTTTTTCAAAAATGGAGCTTTATCTTAAAATAGCTTGGCATGGTTGGCTTTGGATGGGAATATGTGTATGACATCTCACTTCAAAACAAGGCCTTGATAATTCGCATGGCAGCTCTAAAAGTACCAATCTAATATTATTAGTTTAAAAGAAGGATTGCTAACCTGGAAACCAAACATAAACTGAAGGAGGTCAAAAATATCCATTTTTCTCATTTCTGGGGCCTCAAAGCTTGAAGGAAGCCGAGGGATATCTGGTGTGTATCCTATGGCTGCAACAGCTGCTCGCACCTATTCAATGTTTTATTAATGAACTTTAGAAGACATTGCATTTGGATAACAATACTTTATCAGATAAAATAACTTTATATAACACCTGGGAAATACAGTCATAACAACTTTTTAATATTACATGGTCATGGACTGTAATAGTCAGGTTCTAAATTTAGCCTATAGTTATTTTCAGTTTCCTGATTCACTTAATTTATGTATAACATAGCATTTCCTCTTGCTTTCCTCTCTTTTTTCCATGGATATGTGCATGCATGGATCTTTTTGTGCAGTTAGGACCTGTCTAGCAGAATGGGATCTTACTGGCATGGGTCTGTCCCACTCAATTGAGGGGAATCTGTAGCAAAACAAAAAACTATTGAATGTGTGTGAAAGAAGTGTTCTGATCACACGGAGCATGTCATGGTACTATTCTCAATCTATTTTCTATATTGAATTAATGGAATTATTTAATATGTTAAAGACAAGAATAATCTACAAATTAGTAAAAAAAAAGTAACAATGAAAGAAGAAAAAATATGGTAAACAAGGGAAAACAAAACAACATAAAATTTTCCCTTGTATTAATATTATTGAACTAGCATTTAGAGAATAGAAGAACATCTGAGCATACTAAATGAATATTCTTTTTTCCTTTCTTCGGATCATTTTGAGAGAGGCAAAGCCGACCAAGGAGCCACAATGTTTCTGAAAAAAAAAAAGGTTGGTCCGACCAAAGTTCTTTTCTTCCCATGGATTTTGAGGTTTGGTGGGCTTTGATGCCTACCGGTGATGGAAAATCATACCCATCAATCTGAAAATCCCATGGGATTGGGTATTGCTGTGTACCCCGATAGATATCTATGTTAATTGCTACTTAGGTTTGTTCATTTGAAGGCACCTAAAAAATTTAAATGTCAAAAGGAGGTACAGAAACAGGGATGTTATTACCTCAGGGAAAAAACCAACAGCATTGGTTAAGGAAGGAGCATCAAGTGGCACAATGTTGTATGGCAATAGTTCCCCCCTCAGGACATCGTCAGTTCTTTTGATTTTTTTGACCTGTACCAGTTCACATCATATATTATCATCTCAT
Source organism: Carex pumila (assembly GCA_033356055.1). Taxonomy (NCBI): domain Eukaryota; kingdom Viridiplantae; phylum Streptophyta; class Magnoliopsida; order Poales; family Cyperaceae; genus Carex; species Carex pumila. Next base: position 647,539 of record JARJHM010000011.1, on the reverse strand, counting down.
AGAAACATGAAGAATGCTCTTGATGTTAAAAAAATAATGTAATTGATGCATATTAGAGGCCTCCACAACAGGAGTGGACTTTGAATTAGTACTGATAAGACTATTTTACCAATCAGCACAAGTCAGTGAATATATTCAACAGTGGTTTTATCATTTGTTTACTTTTTCTGTGGTATAGAAACAGCTCGGTTTGGCAACAGTACAAGCCTCCTAATATGTAATTCTACAAAGCATAAATGTAAAAGCTTATCTCCAACTTGGGTATGTTACCTCCACAAGGATCTGTCTACTCTGGCTATCAGTGGAATCTCCAACCAAAAATTCCAGGACATCAAGTAGGGCTCTCAAAGTAACATAGACCTTTTTCATTTGACCAGCCTTCACTACCATTCTGTTAAATAAAATTTCATCAAAAAATTAAACAGTTAATATGAAAAAAGAGGATATTCTTTATCATCTGTCTAAAATGTCATAATGAGCATGGATCTTATCTACAGTTTGAAAAGTAATATATGTTGTTGGAAGAATATTGGAACAAATTCCTTTGAAAGATCATGTAAAACGAGTAGAGAATGTTGATGATTGGAAATATTTGGCTAAGATACTTCCAAGAAAACCTTTTGCACGAGATGTTCCAATAGTTTCAAGAAAATCCCAAGTAAACATAGCAGCTGCTACCAGTGCATTACATTGCTTTGGAGTTTGGACAATGAAGCCTCAAATGGGTAAAAAAAATGCCAGTCTTAATGCTCCATAAATGACCGCATGTAGCGGGATGGATTCCAAAAAGGGCATATGGTAAAAAATTAAACTAAGTTATATTTATAATCTTTTGACATACTCTTGAAAATTAGTGCTGAAGGTCCCAGACTCTCTCCAGTCTTGTTGATCACGTTCCATCTCAGCAACTCGCTTGTGCCTCTTATATCTCGAATAGAAGTTCCACAGGTATTGTATATCACGATCCCTATCATGCGAGGTCCCTTCTTTCTTCTTTGTCTACACCAGTTGTACCAAAAGAGAATACATATTAATCACGGAACCAAATGCTCAATGGTTTAAATGCTAGTTGCTTATACAATCTTGGATATTTGCATATACTTTGAGCTTAATTTGATTTTATGGAGGTCCTGTAATAGGATTCTCATGCAAAAATTTAGAGTGGGCAGGCCTTCATATGTTTGCCAGGTAGAGGGATCATATATGGTATAGGCTTTATACCCATTAAGGTGTTGGAACTTGGAACTATTATTACCATAATTATTACAGTTTATGTGTATCTAATCTGAATCGACTAGCGGTTTGCCTATCCAGTAAGTAAAGAAACAATGCACGACCCTGGATTGTAAGATTACGAAACCAAAATTGTAGAATATAAGTGTGCTTGTTCAGACCTTGATAACAGACATCAGGGCAGTTTTAAATTGCAAGACGCCTCTCCCTTCACTGCTTGGATCCAGTTCTTGGGCCATGGTGAATGCCGATTCACATACTGGACAAAGCAGTCAACAAATTACGAGAAATAAATAAACAATTGGAAGGTAGAAAATTTATAAGTTTCACAAAAAATTTCCAGATGGCCTTTGAAATGGTAAGTTCTCCGGTTCTTCAAGAGACCAATATAGTTACAGGCCATTTGAACTTACAAAAGCTTAAAATTACAGTGGAACTTACAAATTCGTGCAACATTGGGGTCATCCTCCTCAATCTCATTTGCGGCCTGTAGGATCCGATCAATATCAGAAGCCCTGCCACCAAGCGAGGATGGAGCAGCTCCGGCGAGGCCCGCTGCGGGGCCTCCGGGGCCGGAGGTGGAAGAAGAGCTGAGATGCTGCCGCTGCGAGGCGGCTATCACTAGCCGCTCCCAGTTGTCCAAAACCCTTCCCCTCCTCGCCATTCTAGACTAAATTTTCGTGCTGAGAGAACTCAGCTAGATAGATAGAAGAGCAGCAGCTTTTTCGGAGTTCCGAGCTCTTAATTTTTTGGGGACAAATTGGAAGTGAGACGGATCTAGCGGGCGGTTTCCTTGGATTACCGATCTCTTGGCGTTAATGGTTACGTTTTGTATTTTGTTTTGACAGATGGGTTTTAGGAGAAAAAATGTCTCATGTAAATTATGTAATGTCTCAGTGAACTTTTACACCTACACCCATCATTTTGTTTTAATTTTCTTCTGTAATGAACAGTTCAGATCGACCAATAAAATTTAAGGGTTTTGTCCAAAAAATTATATATTCCTGCTGAGAGAAAAAGGTGATTGGAATTTTAATAATGGCGAATTTAGATGGAAGAGATAGTGATCGTTGGCTTGATCGATCTTAGAAACCGAAACATAAGTCTTAGAGATGTTTTAATTGTGAAGAGGACTTCCTCGGAAAGGGAATCTTCAAGGAGGAGGGAGCAAATTGTAAACTCAAACGCGTGGAAATAGGATGAGGATTGAGGATTGAGGACTTGGCCGAGGACCCGATTCAGATTTCATGTAGCTAAGAATGCGCTTCTATTCCTGTAACGGATCTGTGAGAATGGGTCCCGGGGAATAAAATATTGATATGTGACCTTGGGGCAATTAGGCGGGACAATTGGCTAAAGCATTCCATAAATCAATGCACTGAGACGACCCAGTGGATGTTTTCTCCGAAGGTGGGAACTTCTAACGTAAAGCGGGGTCCACAGCTCGATGTTGAATAATTTTATTTTTCAAGTGATTTACTAGTCTGCATTTGGATTCTCCGTCTTCCCGCGTTGCGCAGCTTGCGCTTTTCCTCGTTGCCAAGGAATCAGGAATGGGCCAACTTGACACTGTGATTGGAACACTTTCTTCGTGTTTGATTGTGATCTAAAGCTAAAAAGATTTAAATTAGTTATTCAAATTTAGGTTGGTCTAAATTATTTTTTTTTTTTTAGATCTAAAGTTAAATCATAGCTTAAAGTATTCCTTATTTGGTTAGAGTTGGTAAAAGTCTAACAACTAGAAAAGAGATAATATAGAATTGAATTTTATTAATCAGAATCTTCAAGCATTGAGAGAGAATTCAGTATTTGAAGTAGCAAAAAAAATCAAAATTTTTACTTAATTTACAAAAGCTGCCATTAAAATCTAACAACTAGGGTTTAGAATTGAGTAAAAAAAATAATTACAAAGTAAAAGCCACACACAGAGAGAACTAGAGTAAATGTGAAGAGAAAGGAAAAAAATTATAATCAGAAGACTTACCTTCTGCTAAATGCTCAAAAGAACCACATCTTAGTTTTACACAAAAGTATGAAGAAAGAGAAGAAGACAAAGGGTTATTACATCTTAACACTTCGTTGAATTCGATTCTTATCAAATACCTTCACTTTTCACGCGATTTTTCTTAGCAACTTTTTTCTTCTCAAATCCTACCTACTTGATTCTCGCTGTCTTTAATCTTCGCTTCTGATCATGAAAGCGACGCAAATTCCTTTTCCATTTCGCGTTTGAGAAATCGCGTGGCCATTCCAATCACAGGGTTATTTAGCCGATCTTTTTAAAGGGTGCTCTTTTAGCTCCATATTTTTAAATCTTGGTGATCTAAAGGGAAAATTTATAAAATAACATTCTTTGAAAAAAGTTCAAACAAAATACCATCCTCTAAATATTTTTGACAAAATGTTCTTGTAAGACCTACATATACATCCTTATTTACTCTCTTTTCACTTCCTTCCATTTACTCCCAACAATTTCAGTATTTACTCGTCAAAATTTGGTTTGTGTGATCAGATACTATATAATTAAATTGTCAGAGCATATTCATGCGCACATATAATTGATACAAGTTCTAATTTTGTGACTACATTAAAATGCTCTTTAATCTATTATTATTTTTTATTTATGTTCACATGTGATAAAATAATAATTCTTATCTAGGTAAGTATTTAACTAGAAAAAAACCAAAAAATAAAATTTGAGTAAGGATAGAATAAAAAATAAAGAATCATGAACTCTAGCTCATAAGTGAAATAGCATTTTCATTTGTGTATAAGATATCAAAAACTTTGATACAAACAAACATATTTAATTTGGAGATTCTAAGTAAGATAAAATTAACGTATAATTAATATTGCATGTTGATCAGATACTATAAATTATTTCTCACATATATAAAAAAGTAACAATAACCTGTTTGATACATAGCACCGTATCATATTATCCATTTTTTGTGCAGTTCAAAACGCTCGTGGGCCGATTACATGATAACATATCAGGGAATTACATCAAAATTTGTTTTCATTCTTGAAAAGAGTGAGTGAAAATTATGTTACTTTTCACTTACACGTATAGAAGAGTGATAGAAATATAATATGGAGGGATAAGAGATATATATCAGTATGTTAATTGTTTCATTTCTTTAGCACCACAAGGGCATTTTATTTAGCACAGTGTTCTCAATACAAAGAGTTGTTTATAGACTAATATATACAAGATTGTAACTAACCAAAGAGTTTGTTAAGCACACTTTTGCACCACTTTGACTTCGGTCAACTACTGAGTCTAAACTGTCTATCAACGTGGAAAGATAATACATCAGAGCTTAATAAATTAAAACAAGAGAAAGGCCTTTTGTATATTGTTACATACCATAATGATTTAAGTCGTATAAACTCCATTATTTGTTTGCCTGAATGCTAAAAGTCGTAAAAAGTCTTACCATTCTGGTTTATTTATATTTATAGAACTATAGAAGGGATCCAGTGTGAAGAAATGAGGGTGTAATGATGTATAGTTGGGAGTAGATGGGAGGAAGAGAAAAGAGAGTAAATGAGAGTGTGCATGTGGGTCCCACAAGGACATTTCGTCAATAAATTTTAAAGGAGGGTATTTTGTTTGAACTTCAAAGAATGTTACTTTATAAATGTTCCCTGATCTAAACATACTTTAGCAAATTGGGATAGCTCAAGAATAGCTCTATTCTACTAATTAATAAAAATGATAAGTTAGTAAGAATAGAGCTAGTGGAGTTAGTGATATTAATAAAATATTTTATTCTTTTCAATTAGAGTTAGTTTAAATATTAAATTAGTATTAAATAAAATATTAAATTAGTATTAAATAAAATATTAAATTAGTATTAAATAAAAATATTTAATTAGTATTAAATAAAATATTTAATTAATATTAAATATAATATAATATTAGATTAGAACAGTGTTAAATTAAAATATTAGTTTAAATGTTAAATATAATATAATATTAATTTAAAATATAGATTAGTATTAAATAAATATAATATTGAATTAGATTAATATTAAATAAAATGTTAGATTAAATATTATATTGTATTCATTTAAATATTAAATATAATATAATATTGATTTAAATATTAAATGTAATATAATATTAGTTTAAATATTAAATATAGTATAATATTAATTTAAATATTAAATAAGTACTAAATAACTAAAATATCAACAATATCAAATAACTACAATATCAACAATATCAAATTAGATTAGTATAAAAGATAATATAATATTAGTTTAAATATTTAATATAATATTAGTATAAATGTTAAGTGTTGAATGTAATATAATATTAGTTTAAATATTATATTAGTATTAAATAAATATAATATCTAATTAGATTAGATATTATTAAATAAAATATTATATTAAATATAATATAATATTACTTTTAACATTTGATTAAAATTAAAAAAATATTATATTAAATATAAAATAATTTTAGTTTAAATATTAAATCTAATATAATACTAATTTAAATATTAAATGCAATACAGTATTACTTTAAATATTACATTATTAAATAAAATATTAATAATTAGCATTAAATAAATATAACGTTAGATTAAATTAGATTAGTATTAAATAAATATTAATTAGTATTAGAAAATATTAGATTCAACATAATATAATATTGGTTTAAATATCAGATTAGTTTAATTATTATTTTATTCATTTTCTCCATCGCTATTCCAAACATGTAACCCAAATGACATTTTTACTAATTCAAATAGTCCAAGGTTAGTGTTATTTTCAAACCACTTGGGTTAGCACAGTACATGGCTATTTGTTAAGTATTGATACCACCTTATTAGACCTATTATTTCGACTTGTTTCCATACAAAAATCTGTGTTTTGAACCAACAAATAGTGTCTTTTATATTGAATATCCATAGAATATGGTACTGCTTTGTTTTAGTTCTTACTTTGCAGGAATCAGGCGAAATCTAGCAAAATCAGGCAAATAGCAGACTTTAGGAAGATTTGATGCGAGTCACAGCACCCATGATGAGAGTCGCATCAAAGCCCAAAGCGACCTGCGATGCGACCCTCACTCCTACCTTGAAGACGAGATGATGTGAGTCGCATCCCACTGATGCAAGTCACATCACTTGTTGCCGCCCAATTCAAATTGAACCCGATAAACCCCAAGTCAGATCCGTTGCCTATAAAAGGAGGTCCTTGGCCAGAATTTCGGGAGCTTTTTCCCCCTTTACATTCCAGATCACTTTGAGAGCAGAGATTAAGAGAAAAGAGAGAAGAAGAGGATCGCTTGGAGAAGAAGAGAAGATTGCAAGACCCTCCCCAATCCACCTTGGATCTTTGAGCTTCTTCATGATCTGCTTATTCTCTCTCTCTTTTATGCTTTATTTTACCATGTTTGAGTAGAATTTTAGTTCCTAGGGTTAGGATGTAGTCTCTAAACTTTGTCTTTGAATTGCATGTTGTTTTGATCTAAGTTTGAACTTGTGTGATTCTTTGTTTGAGTATTCATTTGATTGCTTGATTGATTCTTGATTGTCTACTGTTAGATGTCTATAGCATCTCTTCTAGTAATTTGACCTTGATGTTTCTTGCAATTGTGATTGAGTATTTGAGGTAGATCTAAGATCAATAGTAATCGAGAGGTGAATTTTCCATTAATCGAAAGGTTGTGGATACCTCTAGTAAACCAGACAATCAATTTAGGTTAGATACCAGTAGGTGAGAGCTACAGGTTGAAGCCTCGCACAAGAAATCAACTTAGATACGAACACATGTCAGCTCAGCTTGAGGGCAATGCGACCCTCATCAAAGATGATGCGGGTCGCATCAAACAGGTCGCATCAGAGATGATGCGAGTCGGATGATAGGTCCAGAGAGGGCAAAGTTTGGGATGAAACCTGAAACTCTGGGAACGCCTTTTATTATTGTTCAAAACCAAAATCTTTAATTGTTTTCATTTACTGTTAATTGAATCGTCACTTGAAATTAGGAAATATAAACAAACCAAACCCAACTTTTTACACTTCTAGTACCTAACTCAGATTAGTAGGAATTTAGAGTCGAATTATACCGTCCCTGAGGATCGATACCTTATTATACTACATGGATAGGATTGTGCACTTGCAGTCTTAGACGAGAGTTGATTCAAGGTTTAAACTGGTACAACTAGCTGTACCTGAAACTTTGTAGCATACTTTTGTGCGAACAAGTATTTTTGGTATAGGGAATTGTGCTTGATTTATACTATTTTATCTCTTAAATTTATTAACCTAAATGAATAGTTGATTGCAGGCACACAACCTATCAATGTAGTATTTAAGGTGTCGAACCACAGAGAGTATAGTTAAAAACTAATTTTCGACTTTGTGAAATAATTTCAGAAAATAGAAGAAAGTAAAGTAGAATTGGAGGGTTTATTCTAACAATCCTAAGTTTGGGTTCAATACCCAGAAGAGAGGAGTTTTAAACAAATAAAAGTAATAAAGGAAAGTAGAGAGAAAGGAAAGTTTTGAATTGCTTTCAAGTTTTGTATTAATTTGATTTAACCATTCGAAAGGTTTGAATGTCACTTGTTTTTGGATGGAATTGTACATATGATCATCATACTTAGATAATTTGTAGTTCAGTAAATATCAAATTTATTTTATTTTATATGTAGTCTAGAGCCAATGATTTCATCAATCGGTTCAAGAAGCAACTTAAGATTTAAAGTTTAAATTCAATTTTGAATTACAAGGAGATGCTTAATCATGGTTGATGCTAGAACTAATGTATAGGCTGAGTGAATGATTTATAGTATGTATACATTACATGCTTGTATTTGAATTCATGTATTAAATTTTACAGTGTCCAAATAATCAGTTTTACAATTTTATGTAATAAGTAGCATCTAGATTTACAGTGTTCAAAGAAGGTTTACAGAATTTAAAATAATTGGAAGTAGTATCTAGATGTAGAATAAAAAAAAAATTAGAACTTTTTTTTACCAATTTACAGGATTCAATGAAATTGTCTACAGAGTTTTGTGATCAGGTTTACAGAATTCAGAACAATTGAAAGTAGCATTTAGATGCAAATTTTAAAAAATAAAATTTTGAACAAAAAAATTAAAATTTGAATTTTTTTTACATATATCTATTTACAGAATTTTAAAGTGGTATTGGTTAGTAATTAGTTTTAAGAAACTGTTAGAGATTTTCTAGATGCGGTCCTGGTCAAAGGTCTAAAAGTGGTTCTAATCAAAACAATTAAAGCTATTAAAGTGGTAGTTAAAGCGAAGATTAAAGTGGAAGTTAAAGTGGTAGTTACAGTGGAAGTTATTGGGGACCACACAAAAATGAGAAGTTTTCTATTAACAGGATTCGTTGAATTGGTTTACATGATTTAGTATTGAAGTTTACCAAATTCGCTACACTAGTTTACGTGATTTTTGAAAATTTATGGAAATTTTGGAGGGATTGGAGTTGGGGAACTGTTAGATGCTTCCTATTATAATTTGTGCAAATATGGACATAATATTTTATCACTGCCAAAGTCTGAACTTTTTGTTTCGTCACAGACGGATGATCGATGCACTTCATTCCGACAATCCAATTTAGTTATTTTAAAAAAACTTAGAAAATTAGCGCTACTGTTTTTCTATGAATAAAATTACGATGTTTGAATTTTCTTTTATTAATCTGGAAACAACACAATGAGAAGATCTTTCGAGGAAAAACACAGGCACCAGGCTCGTTAGCAAAGAAGAGTATCCAAGGAGCGGTGCTATGAAAGAATAACTGCTAACAAAGTACTCGATGGAGCTAAATTTGAGTAGAGTTTGTTGTTTATAATCCAATGGATTTAATTTAGGAGCTTAATAATTGTACTCCAAACAAAATTCCTGAGCGTGTCTCCCAAGTAGTTTAACAGAAAAAACTTCCAATGTTATCTAACTTCTATTTTCAGCGCTAATATCCAAACATGTAAAACTCTATTTATAATATTTTACAATGCTACTCACAAGCATTTAAACCTCCATCTGCAAGCATTAAAATTCTAAATCTATATAGTTTTAACTTCTAACTACTTTTATTTTGATGTAGATTATTACAACACAAGTAATAAATCCTAGTTGATACTCAATTCGGTTGCAAGTATACAACATTGTCAAGTAGTACTTAGGGATCGTCTCCACAGGGACAAGTTGGAATATTAACTCTAACCTAACAATTTAATTTAGTAAAAGAAAGTAAAAAGGTTTTGTATTTGTTCAAGTGGTTTGGTTGCTATTAAACTAAATTAAACTAAAGTGTTAAAGCAAAATATGAGTTTTTAACAAGTATGAGAAATTATGGTTTCTTAGGGTTCCTATCCACTAGTGTTACGACTAATTGGTTTATTAAATTTGTTCTTTTATTTATGAAGGCACAGTTGGGTGTTGTAGGTACAAAGGGATATCTCTATATTAATATCATCTTTCGATTAGAATAAACGTTACCTCTCGGTATTTGGCTACTCTAATCTAAAGTCATTTAGTTCTTATTGTCCCAATAAATCTAGAAAACCATCTTTCCGTTAGTTTGTAATAATCTAGAAGTCAATAATACGATAATATATCATAAAACTTTGTTCATAAATTGAATGATTAATATCATTTTGTTGCCTTGAGTATTATTGCATTTATGGATCATTTCGAGTTCATGACTGAAATTGTGAAACTCCATAATATAGATGATATATACTCTTAATCTTAAAAGGTCATTGACCAAGGTAATTAGCAGGACCACTAATTACCACTATAAGGTTAGTATGTGGATTAAAAGATGGTTAAGTTTTACAAACCACCTGACACGAGATGTCATTTTAATCACATAGATACATGTTCTAGGAACATGGTATTTGACAGACCTCGAATGAAACATTAAATATAATTGTGTTCGTGTCATTTATGTTTTCATTCAGTGTGACGTTCTACAGTATGAGGTATTTATCATTCCCACTGAGAAATATGTATGTGTGATTGTTATCCACCGCTGTCCGTAAAAAGCAGTCATAACGGTAGTTTTTCCATATGTATAGCTTAGCTGAGGAAGTGATAGTTTACCAAGAATACTATTTGTCCCTCATATTTTATACGAGCTATAGCATCACTGGGCCTCTTGGTAGAGTAAGATTATCAGCGCGCGGTATGATTACAAGAGTAATCATATTTGATAATCTGCTCAAGATCAAGAAAAGATTAAGTTTAAAAGGATGACACACATCTACCTTGAAACTAATCCGATAGCTATGAGACAGAAAAACAAACACAAATAAATTATTTACTGGATCGTGATATTGTACTGTACAGCATCATCTGTGTAATTGGATGGTCATGATGTGTTGCCAGACGCCACCCATGATTATAGAAGTTAAAACAGTTTTAACTCTATTTACCAACATAACACAGATCCTATTGGGTCACACCATATAGGAGTTAATCGGAGAATCTTATTGTGATTGATTATAAATTGGTTATGGTCAATAGTAAGATGGTTATAATTAATTATACATGTTATAATTAAATTATAAATGTTATGTAAAAATACAAGCAAAAACATTGGTTAATTTATAAACATGTGTGACACGCTATATAAAAGTTAACCGGTTAATTTATAAATGTGCAGAACACATTGTATAAATTACCGAAACAACAAACCGTCAGAAAAATATATATATATAATTGTTCAGAATAATTATACGAATATTATTTGTGTTCGGGCCGAGGGCATTTGGGTCTTTTCAGATTCGTCCTTATCCGCATGACGTGTCATTGATCCTTTCCAGATAACATGTCATCAATCCTATCCACAATGACAAAATGGTCATTTCACACCTATGCCACCTTGCATGTGTAGAAACATGGAGAAGAGTGTGGAAGGGTGTGGAAGGGGTATTTTGGTCATTTCACATATAAAAGGATGAGGTGTCAATGACATACCTTGTAAATAGACATATGTTGAGGGGTATTTCGGTCTTTTGCGAACCTCCTCAAAAGCCTATAAATAGAGGGGTGCATGTAGAGAGAAAAATCACTAATTCACTTGTATTGTTTCGTGCAGAATCGAATTGGTATTTTCTCTCTTTCTCTGTTTCTCTCCCAAATAGTGTTTCGGTTGAGAAAAGAAAGTTATACGTAGTTGACGTATAATCTTGCGGGTTGTTGTGAAGTATATTTACGGAATTGATGAATAGTGTTTTACCAAATTTCGCGGTATTTCAGTTTTGCTCATTGATGAAACTGAGTAACCAAAAATTCGTGTTTACAGGTTTTCGTCCTTTTCTCCATAAATAGTGTTTTTGCAGAATTCTGTTGTTTATAGTATTTCTGGCAGAAGAAATTAACCGCTCTCTGGTTAGTCCTGGTGGATAACTGATAGAAGCATCAGACGTCTGATGCTCCGAGACGAGTCGATTCCTTCCGTGATGTAGCTCTACACGCTCGGTCTGCATTCCAACTGTGATTTGGAAACAAGGTATAAATATGTTATATTAATCTATTTAATTGGTAAGTAGATTAAAGTTTTAGAAATCAATCATGGAGTAGATCTGTAAAAGGATTAAATTGGGTTTTGATGCCAAAGGAATACTGAAGGTGGACCGCCTTGGAAAGTTTCCTGACATACCCCGTTTAATCCTGAGCTTAAGTTAGCCGTAGAAATTTTTGTTCTACGGTCATTCCGCACCTTAAGCCTAAACGGGTTTTGGTTACCGCAAAACCCCAAAAGCGGTATCCGAAACCCAACACTTTCACCTCTCGGTACTTGGCACAACTTTCTAAACTATTAGGTGAAGCCCGTATAAGACAAGCGTCACTTCTCGGTACTTAGCCTATCAAATACCCTATTCCTTATGATCTGGACCTAATATTCAATTTCTCAATTGCAAATACCAAATCCTAGGGTTTCATGTGATTTCGATTAAGTCCTCACAATCAATTAAAATAAAGAATAGATCATAACAAAGAACAAGAACATATAAAATAAAACTAACTAAATCATAACAAAAGTTTCAAGTACAGCCCTAATCAACCCTAGAAAAGCCCTTAGCCAGCCATGGCTAAGATACAAATCAAATTAAATGAATAAAAGAGTTCCAAAGGAAAGAAAGAAAATAATAAAACCGGTTGATCAATGATCTTTTCTTCCTTCTTCTCTTTTCTAGCTTTTCCTTGCTCTTCCTTGTTTAAACCCTAGAAATTCTGCCTAAAAACGTCCTTTATCTGTTCTACATGTCCCTATTTATAACCCCCTCTAAAACCTATAAATAACCAACCAAAAATAGCAAATTCGGGCTCTGAACCGACCTAATTGCGGGCCGCAGTGCATGGAGGAAGTTAACAGACTGCGTAGAAAAAAAACTGAAGAGTCATTGCGGGCCGCAATAATAATTTTTTTTTTTAAGAATAAAACTGACTTATTGCGGACCGTAATGGGGTGGTTGCGGACCGCAATGAAAGTGCTGGAATGAAGATGCTGTGCTGAGAAGTTATTGCGAGACGCAATGAGTTTGGTTACGGGCCGCAATGGATGTTGGCAATTGTTCCAATCTTCGTGCTAACTCACCCGTTTTGCTTTGTTAAGCTCCAAACACTTGATTACCTGTAGAACAAACATAACTAGGGCAGTAACTTAAACTTTTGGACATTTCTAACCTAATTAAACATAATTTAATCAAAACTTGGCTCAATTTACATAACAAACCCTAGGTTTCAATAGATACAATTTCAGCTTATCATATTTTCAAACCAAAAACGGAAATATTCATTTCCCCACTTTATTTTTTATTTTTTCTCTGATCATTGTCATCCATTTTCTTGACGATCCATGATGAATTTTGCGAATCTAAAAATATGAACGTTTTTTTTATCCAATTTTCTCTTTCAAATGAGATTCATGAAGAATAACTTTGGTGTTATATTTGTGTCGTAATTTTTTTTACCACTTTAAATCTTTGTGACTTTCAATTTTTATTTTTATTTTGGTTCAAAATAATTTAAACCTCTGTTCACAATCATATAAACCTTATGTAGAAGCATATAAATCTCATTAATAACACTTTAAATCTCTAGAATAAAACATATAAACCTCATGTACAAAGAATTAAAACCTCAATAATAACATTTCAAAGCATATAAATCTCAAGGTCCTCAACAATAACACTGTATTTACAAAACATATAAACCTCATGTACAAAGAAATAAAACCTCAACAATAATATTTCAAAGCATATAAACCTCAACAATAACACTGCATTTACAAAACATATAAATCTCATGTACAAAACCTTGAAAATTTTAATGGTTGTAGAGTGACTAAGATTTAAAAACTTTAAAAATTTAAAGTGCTCATGAATTTTACTTTAAAAAAAACAAATGACTTTAAAATTACTCAAAAGTATTTCTTCATGGATCTTATTTGAAAGATAAAATGGAATAGAAAACCTATATATTTTTAGATTCGTAAAATTCATCACGGGTCATTGGGAAAATAAACTATAATGATCAGAGAAAAAAATAAAAAAGAGTGGGTGAAATAAATCTTTTCATTTTTTGCTTGAAGACAAAAGTAGTTAGGAGCTAAAACTATACAGATTTTAAATTTTAATGCTTTTCAGACAAATGTTTATATGCTTACGAGTAGCATTGTAAAATGTTATAAACATAGTTTTAAATATTTTGATATTAGCACTGAAAATGAAAGTTAGACAACATTGAAAGTCTTTTCTGTTAAACTACTCGAGGAACGCGCTTGAGTATAACGGCTCGAGGTACCAAAATATTTCTCTTTAATTTAACTTTTGTACAAGCTTGACATCCTCCACTCAATTTAAAAAAAAAAATATAAAGTCTTTACTATAACACTTGCTCTTTTAAGCAGACAAATAAAGTTCAATTATTTCAAATTGGATTCATCTAATCCATTAATTTAAAACCAATGATTCAAATTAAATAGTTTGATCTTATTTTTTTCATTTTTGAAAAAGTAACAAATACATACTTCTTTTCTGAAGATAGGGCGATAATACAGTTGATTAGGAGAAAAGATTCTAAAGTTGTGGTTATCCAACAACCGAGAGTTCAAACTCTACTCACGAATTCGCACCTTCTGAAAAGCTTTAAAAAGATACAATTTAATTATTGTTCATGTATCACTCACTACGCGCTATGCCACAAACTTCGGACTCACGAAAAATGTTTAATAGACATAGCTGGACCCTACGATTAATCGAATCTTAGTCCGATCAGACAGTTCCCGATATGATGATGATGGTATAGTTGTTGTTATTTCGAAGCCCCCTTTCGATGAGCTTCGGCATTCGGGGCTGAAATGGCTCGCTCAATGGTTTTAGTCGGACTTGGAATTGTACCCGGCCCATTTCTTTTAGGCTTACAATTTAATTCGATAATGAACTAACAGAAAAGCCCATTAATGGATAAAGCAAGCTATCCACTTTTCTTCGGTTTCATCGCCGTTCACTTGCCCAATTTTGTGTTCCACTCAAGTAGTTCTGTAGTCTTCTGTTTCTTGCGAACTCTCGCTCTCTCTCTCTCTCTCTCCTCACTGGTTCCAATGGCGATCGCTACCTCTTCAGCTACTATCGCTCTCACTGGTTCGTGCTTATATTCCACGCCTTTACAAAACTTATTTTCTGATTTTACCTAGATCCTGAGTTGATGCCCTCTTGATTTTTTTTTTTTATGCGTTTTACATTTGGGATCTGTCTATATCCTCTACTGGCTCTCGATCGACGTCGTTCCCAATATATTTCGTATCTCGCTTGATGTGATTCGAGAGGTCTCCAGGAGATTTAGTTGATAGAAACATGCAAAACTGAAGTTTTATTCGTTTTCCATTTTATATGATTTATGCGTGTGCTTGCAGGTGCATTGTTTTGGGCTTTGGTGGGGTGGGGGGGCATTAATCTCACTATTGGAATTTTTTTTATTATGCTGTTATCCTAAAAACAATAAGATATCTTACCTTACCCATCTAATTATTTTTACTGAAATTTTGATTTCAATGTCCTGGATAATACCTTCTTTCATTTAAAACCCATTACGAAGACAGTTCGTCATTTAAAATTTCAGTTTGTCACTGGGTCCTTTTGCTGTATCATGCTAGGTGGAGTAATGTCCAACAAAAGCAATGTTAATTTGGCCGGTAAAGCCTCCAGTGCTTATCTACCTGGGTTGCATGTTAACCAGAAATCATTTCAAATCAAAGGACGCCGCAATCTTTCCGTCTGTGCCAGGAGGTAAAATAAATTGGTCTCATTCTCAATCAGCGAAATTTCATTTAACAAGGGAGTGTGATTATATGAGATATTTTGGGGTTCCGGAGAGGTATATAAGATATTTGATATCTATTTGACCATAAGCTGTTAATGAAATAAACTATGCAGAGACAGTTCGGGAGGAGGACAGTTCCTTACTGGCTTTGTTCTAGGTGGTGCTATCTTTGGTGCCCTGGCTTATTACTATGCTCCTCAGGTACTAAATCAACCTTTTGCACAGTGATTTAATGGCTCTTTGAACCAATTGTCACTTAGTTTGGGCTTAAATCGCTTCTTGACTTGCAATTAGCATGGTTATATGCCCTTGCCAATTACTTTACAGTCAATTGGGCCACTGTTTACGATCTTTTACTTAATTCTAGTCAGAGTTTATGTTTAGGGCTTAGAGAACCTTGGTTTATTCATTAGGATGCGAGTACGCATGTGATTAAATGCTTCTGGCCTTCTGCCTAATATTTTTTTCAAATAAACTGCCACTGTTGTGTATTACATAAACATTTTTTTTTTCCAATTGCTTTTAGATCCGTCGAGTAGTAGAGCATGAGAATGAGCATGGGTTCAAAATACCAAAGATTGAAAATTCCTCCAGTGATGTCTACTTCTATTATGATGATGAGGACGAGGGTCTTGAGGTTTGTTTATTTTCTTATTATTATATTTCTGTTTCTTGGGAGGTTATGCCTAAACCTAAACCCCAAAGCCCAAAACCACCTACATTGGTCATGTTCCTATGCATTTAGTGATTTCCTTGCGGGCCTGTAGGATGGAACAGTTTCAAAGCAAAATTCTGAAGCCCTTGGGCTTATCCAAGCCTATCTGGTCTTATAAAAATGATACTTTCTGGTGCATGTTGAAACCCAAAACTAGGAATTGTTTTGTAAAATTATTAAAATGATGATAAAAATATCAAATTGTAGTTGCAGTCTTGTATCCTTTTGTTCATTCACTATATTTCTTTTCAATAAAAACAGAAGACGAGGGATATGCTGAATTCAAAGATAAAGCAGCTCAATACTGCGATAGACAACGTGTCAACCCGTTTGAAGGAGAATGTTGCAGCTCGTTTCAAGAGTGTAACCAACAAGACTCCTCCTCACCCTGGCCCTCCCCCTCCCCCTGGCCCTCCCCCTAAAGGCCTAATAGATGAGGATGATTTGGGGTATGGTTTTTAGTTCTATTCTGTTTCTAAGTGTCCCTTTCCGCTAGGCAATCCTCTTTTTCTCTATTTTCAGGGACTTACCCTTTCTTTTCCCTTTTCAACAAGCACTCTATTTGCAAAATTGAGTTGTAGTTTTCTATTTCAAGTTTCAAGTGTGCTGGAGTTCAGTTATCTTAAGAAGCATGGTGGTGTCTATTTCTCTTCTTTTTCTGACTCTGTTAATTTTTTAAACTGCTGTCTGGATGTACTGATAAAATGATACTCCTTTTTTAAGGTACTATACTCAGAAATCATACTGTCCAATTTTCATTAGTTGTATCATGTAGACAGGTTGCACTCAGAAATGGCACAATTTTATGGCATGTTGCTCTGTCAGGCAATACAGATGGCCATTGCACCGTGCAAATCTAGGGGTGAAAACGGAGCAGATAATGCTCAATCCGTATTTGATCCGTACTAAAAAATTAGATATGGATATACGATATCTGTGCATATACGGATATGGATTTAAATTTTATATTATGAAAAAAATTATGTTATTCACCGTTATAATTAGATAAATATTCGATATACATCCATGTTATAATTAGATAAATATTCGATATACATCCATCTAATATTTGATCCGTATCTGACTATATCTGAAAAATAAAAACAGATATGGTTTTATCACTATTTAATCCGTATTCACCCCTAACTTCTTTCTTTCTTTCTTTATTTATTAGATGATTATCTGAAGTTATATCTGTTCACCATATATTTTGTGCCATTTCTGAGTGCAAGCTACATGATACAACCAATTGCTTGGATCCTTTATCTTGAAAGGTAGCTTATGAAATATCAATCATTGGCTGAATCCACATCTCTTTTTTTTTTTCCTCTTGTATCACCACCGTCACTCTAACTGCTGCTACTAGTTTTACTGTCATAACCGTCTCACTAGTATGATTACTATTATCATTTCTCGGCAACATACTACAAGGATTTTCCCAAGAGTATTTCCCTGACTAAAACTGAGCTTGTAGCCTTGTAGTTTTACATATTTCTAAGCTTAGTTTATGAAAAAACGAGTTAGAGAGACATAATTAAGAACAAAATGAAACTGAAAGCTGTTCTCCAACTATAATTGGTGCATGTAGCATCATGGTGTATTTATTTTTGAATAAGCCTGAAATACCGCGAATGCCCCTGTAAAACCACCAAAGTATCATAAACGACCGTGCTAGCATTAGTTTATCACTAGATTGCTAATTATGTTACAAGGAAGGTGCATTATAATACATATTGCTTCTAAATGAAGATAAACTGATAAAAGCGATGCATTTAGAGGTGACGACGTTGACCATGCATTTAGTAGTATACAATACAAGGGCATCTATGATAGTTTGGTGGTTTTCGACGACGGAACCTTGTGTTATTTCATGTCTTATAGGAGTATAGAAAATTCTAATTATGGTTTACAGGAATGGAAAATTCTGTCGTTTCAAATTTATTTCCCGAGAATTCATTCAAGGTTCATACCCAATTTTACTTGTTACGAATGGCACATTATCTTTGTCTTTAATGCTGTGCTCTAACTACGATAATGAATGAAAGGGAAAGAGCATGTATGTGGATCAGGAGTTTGATAATGACGGATGAAATATGAATGATGATTACTTTGCCTCTACAAATTTGTGCAAAAATATTAAAAAAATAAATAAATGTCTTAATTAACGGACCCTTAACAAATTTAAAATATATAAAATTATACAATTGTGTCTTAGTGTTTTTTTTTTTTTTTTTTTGAGAAAATCCCGTAGGCAATTGTCTTAGTAACCGCCTCTACCCCCTCTCTCTACATCCACGGCTCCACGGTCCCACCAGAGTAAATCCTAAAAAGGTTACCCGGTCGTCTATAAATAAATATAACTGGTCGCACTCTTAATATATCATTTCGGAAACTAACTATTATTATTGTCAACACAACAGACTCTATTGACTAAAAAGTAACCGACATTTTTAAAAATACCCAATTAATTAAATCTTTTAATAATAATAACTAGGATTGAGTCAAATTAATAAAAATGCCCGAAACATAGAAAATTTCCACGGTATATATCAAAATTTCGGTATATATCAAAATACCTACTGGGATCTATTGAGGCCGAGCATTGAACTAGAGGTCTTTCGCTTCTTCGAAACCAATGAGATCCCGCGGTATATATCAAAATCCAATATGGTGCTTATACCGAAATGCGACAGCCTGACAAAGGTAACGGATTATCGACCGATTAGTATCTGTAATGTAATGTACAAGATTATCTCCAAGATTTTGGCATAAAGATTAAAGCCTCTCATGCCTAAACTAATTCACTCAAATCAAGTCGCCTTTACATCGGGTCGTGACATTTTGGATCAAATCATACTCATGTGAGAGATTATTCACACCTTTTCACAAGCAAGTTTCACCATACCCTCTTTTTGTTAGTTTATAATAATGTAGAAGTCAATAATATGATAAATTATCATAAAGCTTTGTTCATGAATTAAATGTTTATTTATATATCATTTTGTTGCTTTGAGTATTATTGAATTTATGGATCATTTTGAGTTCATGACTAAAATTGTAAAACTCCATAATATAGATGATATATACTCTTAAAAAGTCACTGACCAAGGTAATTAGCAGGAACACTAATTACCGCGATAAGGTTAGTATGTGAATTAAAAGTTGGTTAAGTTTTACAAACCACATGACACAAGATGTCATTTTAATCACATAGATACATGTTCTAGGAACATGGTATTTGACAGACCCCGAATGAAACATTAAATAGAATTGTGTTCGTGTCATTTATGTTTTCATTCAGTGTCAGGTTCTACAGTATGAGGTATTTATCGTTCCCACTGAGAAATATGTATGTGTAATTGTTATCTAATGCTGTCCGTAAAAAGCAGTCATAAGGGTAGCTTTTCCATATGTATAGCTTAGCTGAGGAAGTGATAGTTTACCAAGAATGCTATTTGTCCCTCGTATTTTATACGAGCTATAGCATCACTGGACCCCTTGATAGAGTAAGATTATTTGCTAGCGGTATAATTACAAGAGTAATTATATTTGATAATCTGCTCAAGATCAAGAAAAGATTCAGTTAGCAAGGATGACATACATCTACCTTGAAACTAATTTGATAGCTATGAGACAGAAGAACATACACAAGTAATTGTTTACTGGATTGTGATATTATACAGTACAGAATCATATGTATAATTGGATAGTCATAATGTGTTGCCAGATGCCGCTCATGATTATAGAAGTTAAAACAATTTTAACTCTATTTACCAACATAACATAGATCCTATTGGGTCACACCATATAGGAGTTAATTAGAGAATCTTATTGTAATTGATTATAAATTGGTTATGATCAATAGTAAAATGGTTATAATTAATTATACGTGTTATAATTAAATTATAAATGTTATGTAAAAATAACAAGCAAAAACATTGGTTAATTTATAAGCGTGTGTGACACGTTGTATAAAAGTTAACCAGTTAATTTATAAATGTGTAGGACACGTTGTATAAATTACCGAAACAAACAATCGCAAGAAATATAATTGTTCAGAATAATTATACAAATATTATTTGTATTCGGTTCGAGAGCATTTGGGTCTTTTCAGATTCGTCCTTATCCGCATGACATGTCATCGATCCTATCCAGATGACACGTCATCAATCCTATCCACATGACACCTCACCCCCTAGGTGGCATGCCTTGTCATAGGGGTATTTTGGTCTTTTCACATCATTTTAGAGGCTATAAATAGAGGGGGTGCATGGAGAGAATAAAATACTAATTCATTCGTATCGTTTCGTGTCGTAACAAATCGACATTTTCTCTCTTTCTCGGTTTCTCTCCCAAATAGTGTTTCGGTTGAGAAAAGAAAGTTATACGTAGTTGACGTATAATCTTGCGGGTTGTTGTGAAGTATATTTACGGAATTGATGAATAGTGTTTTTCCAAATTTCGCGGTATTTCAGTTTTGCTCATTGATGAAACTGAGTAACCAAAAATTCATGTTTACGGGTTTTGGTCTTTTTCTCCATGAATAGTGTTTTTGCAGAATTCCGTGGTTTATAGTATTTCTGGCAAGAGAAATAAACTGCTCTCCGATTAGTCCTAGTAGATAACCGATAGAGGCATCAGACGTCTGATGCTCCGAGGAGAATCATTCCCGTGATGTAGCTCTACTTATTCGGTCTGCATTCCAACTGTGATTTGGAAACAAGGTATAAATATGATATATTAATTTATTTAATTAGTAAGTAGATTAAAGTTTTAGAAATCAATCATGGAGTAGATCTATAAAAGGATTAAATTGGGTTTTGATGCCAAAGAAATACTGAAGGTGGACCGTCTTGGAAAGTTTCCTAACATACCTTGTTTAATCCTGAGCTTAAGTTGACCGTAGAAATTTTTGTTCTACGGTCATTTCGCAACTTAAGCCTAAATGGATTTTGGTTACCCCGAAACCCCAACACTTTTTTATTAACATATAGCCTTCTTATTAATTCTTTTCATATTATTAATTCTCATGGTGGTATAACATATAGCCTTCTTATTAAGTCTTTTCATATTATTAAAGGAAAGTAAAGTTGGTGGGGGGGGGGTGTTCTAAATAAGGAAAGTAAAGTAAAGTTATTTGGATTCAACACCTGAAGAGAGGAGAGTTTTAAACAATTAAACTAAATAAGAAAAGTAAAATAGAGTTTTGGTTGCTTTCAAGAATTAGAAGTCTAGGGGCATTCGGTCTACAATCTCTTGCTAATCCTATCTACTCGGTTTGTTTAAATTAATGTTTGATATGACGAGATTTCTAACTTAAAATGTTAAAAAGGGTCACTTTCGTGAATTAATAACGTGCCTAAATAGTTTGGACTTCACGATTAAGTCATTCACCCTAGCTATCTAGACCATGAAGCTCTTGTTAGTATATCATATCCTTAGATATTGGCACTTCACGATTAAGTTCTTGATACCAATAAACAATTCAATTCAAGATGTCATAATTAGGGATTTGACTTCATGATTAAATCTTTCACCAAATTCTAACTCTAATTTTTGTAGTTCCGGTTTAGATGTCAAATTAGTCAATTCTAATCCAAATACTAAGATATTTGTGTTCATAATTTAGTATTATCCTATATGATCCTAAGCTTCTTTGGTTCTTTCGAATCCAAAGCGGGATAACTACAATTCAAGTACAAATCATGTAATCAACACAAATAATAAATCACAGAAATTAACAATCAAATCAAACAATCATAATAAAACTAAGATCTGAGTAAGATAGAATTAAACAAGTTCATGCATAAGACCTAAACCTCTAGAGATGAAAACTATCCTCTCATGGAGATGCAAGAATTCAACAAAAAATTCAATATAATAATTGGCTAAAACAAAGAGAAATTAAATAAAGAAATAATTTACACCATTCTCCAAATGAAGAACCTTAATCTTGCTGACTTCTTGCTTGAATCTTCTTTTTTCTCTTCCTTGAAATGCTTCCGAGACTTAAGGAATATCTATAGATTTTCCGTTATATTCAATGGTAAGAGACATACACCAAGAGATGCCTTGAATGAGAAAGTTCTACCAATTCTGGAGTATATAAAGGTGAAAGGTTACCAAAAACTTGTTCTACAAGTTTTCCTAACTGGCGTGGTCTTATTTGAACTCTTGAAACATGGCTTGGAGTGCCAAAAATAGAAAAATCATCAAAAATGTGTTTTGAGGCTGTTTGCGACTTCAGTGCGTCCGCATTGGGACCTCTCTACGTCTGCACGGACTGCCGAACTTTCTTTTTTAACTTTCTGCATTCCTGTGTGCATCTACACCATGTTTAGATTTTTTTTGTTTTCTGAAGATTCTGAAATTGTTTAAAGTTGGCTAAGTACTGAGTGCGTCCGCACTGGGAGCTAAATTTTTCTGTTCAATGCTGAAGTTGGCATATTTTGTCTAAGTGTTGAGTGCGTCCTCACTAAGGGAACTTTTCTTTATTTTCTTCAAATTAAGATCAAACAAACGTAGTAACTTGATTCTAGGTGTATTCTATTCTTTTTATGTGCAAAATACAAGATTTGGTGTTATTTCATGATAAAAACCAGATCGAATGTGTATATAATTTTTGTCTATCAAGCAATAATGCAGAACAAAGATATACTGGCTCACAATACAACTTGGATACTAGGAGATGTCGTCACATGCCCCGCACATGGTCAGCCTTGGTTTTGTGAGTGGCAGGAACTCGGTGCCCCAGTCAGACAACAGCTGCAATTAAAGGTAGCATCCCTTTTCGATAATAACATGCTCACTTGGGACATGGTTGCACTAAAAAGGTTTGGAGGTGCTACACTGGCGCAATAAATAAGGTCACAATACTGTGATGTTATACTGTGACAAAGGTTTGAGGATAGGATTTTTCAAAGGGGCAAAGAATATGGTGTTCTCAGTAAAAGGGACATATAAGATGCTGGAACAATTGCAACCGCTAGTTAGACGTATGACCTCATCAAAGGAAAAAAAAATAAGTCTGGAAGAAAATTTAATTGAAAAACACCACGGGTTCTGCCGCGAGTAAGGATATTTTTTTGGAGGATTTTGCAAAAGGCGCTGCCAATGGGGTTGCTTTTTCAAAAATAATTTAAACTATTCAACCTTCCTGTGGCATTTGTAATGCAATAACTGAAGATGTAAGTCATGCGCCTTTTTCTTTGCCCATATGCAAGAGCGACGTGGTTCATGTCAGGTTTGGGTCTCAGGACATCACTGGTGTACGTAGCACGAGAGTATATATGTTGGACTGCATTTGGCACATTTGGAAAAATCTAGATATCTCACAAATTGCCCTATTTATGATGCTAACATGGCACATATGGAAGGCAAGGTGTGCTTGCATCTTTCAACAAAAGGAATACATGCCTGAAAACACAATCAACGCACTAGCTCGTATTGGATCCACTACACGCACTAGGTAATACCTTATCAAATAATTATCTAAGGTTAACAGGTGCACAAGATATTGCTTGGAGAGCAAGGGGTGCAGTAGTACTGAATGAATCTAAAGTATGGGTGGATGATTACTTTGATAGCAATGAACAGGGTGGTGCAGCTTAAATCATCAAACATGCATAATGCTTAATTAGTAAGATACGAGATCAGAAGTTTCGTTAATGCAATATCCCCCTTTCACATGGAAGCCATGGCGCTGTTATTGGCAATTGAGGGAGCTGTGGCGCATCAAATAGAGAAATGTGTCTTATTCACGGATTCATTGACTCTAGCCGAGACGTTGCAGCCTCAAAAAAGAATGCAATCACTTTATGCGGCTCACTGGCGTTCATATACGGTATTGGCAAGGATACCTAAATACCTCAACACCTTTCCGTTTTATTGCTGCTATTTCATTCCACGAGAAAAGAATCAACCGTTGGTCTCACTAGCAGCTGAGCATGAACAAGTAGTTTAGTATATAGGTCTATGTAATATATTAAATAAGCGAACCTACGCTGAAACATGCTTGTAATGACTCGTTTTCTCTATAATGCAATTGCATAAGGGTTTCAACCAAAAAAAAAAAAAAAATTCTACGAAAGTAATGAATACACATCATGCGCGTGTTGATAAACTTTTTTCACTATACATAAGCATTAACTATGTAATAAGCAGAGCTCCCCACTTGTCATGACAACGTTTTGGTTGAAACCCTTGGGCAATTGCATTAAAATTGTAACTGTCTAACTCCTAGATAAATGAAAATAATATGTTGAATTTATTTTTTAAATGCTCTCTTTATTATTCATTCTTAAATGTATTTAATATATACTATTGTTTTATTAAATATGTTATGCATATAAACACTTCATATTTGTCTTCAACAATAAACTAATTATTTTCAACATATAATTATGAAATTTATAAGCGTGCAACGTTATGTTCCTAACATTAACCAAATTATTTTTAAAAATATTAGATTTACAATAATTAATGATTTTCTTATAATTATTTGAGTTTTTATTTGACATTTATATAGTTGAATAAAAAGAGAAAAAATGTCAATTTTTATTAATACCCTCTAAAAAAAAGAAAATTTTAAAATGCCCCTGCTATCTGTTTTTTTTTCAAAACTGCCCTGACCACCAGGCCCACGGGCGACCCAATAAACCCACCAGACCGCCTCATATAGAGGCGGGCCAGTCCACTAGCGGACCGCCCCCTGCAGAGGCAGTCCTCGATTTTTTTTTTAATTTTGATTTAAATAATTTTGTGAAGAGAAATTTTTCTTGTTTAGAGTGTACGTCAAAAAATAAGACATTTGATATATTTATGAAGTGATGTCATTACTCTTTACTACGATTTATACAGGATACGCGCATGGGATATAGTATGAAGTTTTCTTGGCCTTGATTCTTAATAATTTATTTTATTCAAATATACACAAGAAAATATAGTTAGATTGCCTCAATGATGTCAACTTTTTTTTTTTTTTTAGAGAATAATTGGATTATTTGATTATTGTTGACATATACCATTTACTCGGAGATACGCAAACCAACACAATAAATAGTAAATACTTTTTAAAATAAGTATATGAGTAATTATTGAATAATTTCTTAGACTTTTGACTAAACAAAATACCGATCGTTGTACGTCTACCGTTGAACGAAAACTTAAATTGAATTTTTGAGGCACTAAACTTAAGTATATGGGGTTCCTAATATTGAATTTAAGAGTATATGGGCTGCTACCATCCCCCTCAAAATTAAAATTTTTTTATGGTTGGTTAAGCAAAATAGGGTTTTAACAAGAGATAAACTTAGTAGGAGAGGGTGGTCTGGAAATTTGCAATGTGTATATTGTTCCGAGATGGAGTCGGTTAATCATTTATTTGTCAATTGTCATTTTGCTAGATCTATTTGGGCATGGATCGCTACGTTTAATAGTTTTGTTTTTGTATGTAATTCTGTTGTTGATTTATGGGAGTTGGATTATTGCATCCCTCTCAAAGATGCTAATCTTATTGAGATAATCCGGGGGGCTGTTTTATGGAACATATGGTTGGACAGGAACATGATTTTATTTAATGCAAGTCGCGTATTCACTGTACAGGTTTTAGGAGCCAAGATTATGGCTCTAGCTAAATTTTGGGCTACGAATCAAATATCTAATCTTACATCTCAACTTAATCTAATTTTACCTTCTGATTTGAAGGACCTGCTAGGTTTCACTATGGTTTCCATGGGGGCTATACAGGATTCAACCCATATGCATGGTCTAGGGATAACTTTGATGGATGATGTGTCTGACTCAAGCTCCTCCATATCCTCTGCCAATTAATAGGCGTACAGGGTCCCTTTTGTCTATTGGCATGTCTATGGTTTTTGTGGTGTTGTTATAGCTTGTTACCTTGTTTACTTGTTTTGGTTTTGCCAAGTTGTAGTAGGTTACTGTGTGTTGTTTCATTTTGTTGATGTATCGATCTTGTCTGATTGGTACTAATT
This sequence comes from Carex pumila, assembly GCA_033356055.1. NCBI lineage: Eukaryota > Viridiplantae > Streptophyta > Magnoliopsida > Poales > Cyperaceae > Carex > Carex pumila. Next base: position 621,267 of record JARJHM010000011.1, on the reverse strand, counting down.
GGATATTGTATGATTTTCTGTTATATGAAAATCGGTGGCTAAACCACTTATTTCAAAAAAAAAAAAAGAATTTATAATTTAGACCAATTATTGTATTTAGACCAATTTAGAATTTTGAATTTAAACCAATTTAGAAATGCACCAATTTAGATTAAATAGTTAGACTAGTGTCCAAAAATTGTAATATACCAAAATTGAGTAGAAATGCACCAAATCAGAAATTTATTTTTTTGAATTACCGTAGATTGTATAATTTTTCTGAAAAATTGACAAAATTAGACCAATTATTGTATTTAGACCAATTTAGCGATGCACCAATTTTGAATTTAAACCAATTTAGATTAAATAGTTAGACTAGTGTCCAAAAATTGTAATATACCAAAATTGAGTAGAAATGCACCAAATCAGAAATTTATTTTTTTGAATTACCGTAGGTTATATAATTTTTCTAAAAAATTGACAAAATTGATGTTAGTATGGCGTCAATTGTTAGTGTAATAATATAGAAGTCAATAATACGATAAATTATCATAAAGCTTTGTTCATGAATTGAATGTTTATTTATATATCATTTTGTTGCCTTGAGTATTATTGTATTTATGAATCATTTCAAGTTCATGATTGAAATTGTGAAACTCCATAATATAGATGATATATACTCTTAAAATGTCACTGACCAAAGTAATTAGCAGGAACACTAATTACCACTATAAGGTTAGTATGTGGATTAAAAGATGGTTAAGTTTTACAAATCACTTGACACGAGAAGTCATTTTAATCACATAGATATATGTTCTAGGAACATGGTATTTGACAGACCCCGAATGAGACATTAAATAGAATTGTGTTCGTGTCATTTATGTTTTCATTCAGTGTCACGTTCTACAGTATGAGATATTTATCGTTCCCACTGAGAAATATGTATGTGTGATTGTTATCCACCATTGTTCGTAAAAAACAGTCATAATGGTAGCATTCCCATATGTATATCTTAGCTGAGGAAGTGATAGTCTACCAAAAGTATTATTTGTCCCTCATATTTTATACGAGCAATAGCATCACTGGGCCTCTTGGTAGAGTTAGATTATCTGCATGCGGTATAATTACAAGAGTAATTATATTTGATAATCTACTCAAGATCAAGAAAAGATTCAGTTAGCAAGGATGACACACATCTATATTGAAACTGATCTGATAGTTATGAGACAGAATAACAGACACAAGTAAATAGTTTACTGGATTGTGATATTGTACGATACAACATCATCTTTGTAATTGGATGGTCATGATGTGTTGTCAGATACCACTCATGATTATAAAAGTTAAAACAGTTTTAACTCTGTTTACCAACATAACACAGATCCTATTGGGTCACACCATATAGGAGCTATTTGGAGAATCTTACTTATTAATTATAAATTGATTATAATTAATATTAAGATGGTTATAATTAATTATACGTGATATAATTAAATTATAAATGTCATTTAGAATGACAAGCAGAAATAACGGTTAATTTATAAACGTATACGTTATGTTGTATAAAAGTTACCGAACAACAACCGAAAAGAAATATAATTGTATATGACAATTATATATATATTTGATTTGGATTTTAATTTGTTAATTATGGATTTGAATTATGGGTTTAAAAACCCAAAAATAATCAGAGCCTTAATTAAAATTAAAAGCCCAAAGTCAAAGCCCAAAATCAAAACATTTTACTATTCATGCCTTAATGGGCCAAGGGCAAAATGGTCATTTCACACCTATGCCACCTTGCATGACACCTTAAGGTGTAGAAGCATGGAGAAGAGTGTGGAAGGGGTATTTTGGTCTTTTCACATATTAAAGGATGAGGTGTCAAGGGTTTTTCGTAAATAGATTTGTTTTGAGAGGTATTTTGGTCTTTTGCGAACCTCCTCAAAACACTATAAATAGAGGGGTGAGGGTAGAGAGAAGACTTACTAATTCACATGTTAATCTGAGTAATTCATTAATAGGAATTTCTCTCTTCCCCGGTTTTGGTTATTACGAGATTCGAAAAAATATATTTTTGCAAACTCTGCGGTATTTCTTGTTTTGCTTTTAAGTGAAATGGAATAACTTGGAGTCTTAAATATATTTAATCTGTCCCTATTTCAGTGAATAGTGTTTCTACAGAATTTCGCAGTTTATAGTATTTCTGGTAGAAGAAATAAACCACTCTCCGGTTAGTTCTGGTGGATAACCGATAGAGGTATCACACGTGTGATACTCTGAGTCAATTCCTTCCTTGGTGTAGCTCTTTGATATCACCTTATTAGACTTATTAATTCGACTTGTTTCCATACGAAAAATCTATGTTTTGAATCAATAGATAGTGCCTTTTACATTGAATATCCATAGAATGTGGTACTGTTATGTTTTGGTTCTTACTTTGCAGGAATCAGGCGAAATCTGGCAAAATCAGGCCAATGGTAGAGTTTAGGAAGATCTGATGCGAGTCGCATCACCCACGATGCGACCCTCACTCCTCACTTGAAGACCAGATGATGCGAGTCGCGTCACAAGTTGCCGCCCAATTCAAATTGAACCTGATAAGCCCCAAGTCAGACCCGTTGCCTATAAAAGCGGGTCCTGTGCCAGAATTTATAGAGCTTTTTCCCCCTTACATTCCAGATCACTTTGAGAGTAGAGATCAAGAGTTTTTGAGAGAGATTGAAGATTGCTTAGAGAAGAAGAGGATCACTTGGAGAAGAAGAGAAGATTGCAAGATCATCTCCAATCCACCTTAGATCTTCGAGCTTTATCATGATTTGCCTATTCTCTCCATCTTTTATGCTTTCTTTTATCATGTTTGAGTAGATATTTAGTTCCTAGGTTAGGATGTAGTATCTAAACTTTGTCCTTGAATTGCATGTTGTTTTGATCTGAGTTTGGAACTTGTGTGATTCTTTGTTTGAGTATTCATTTGATTACTTGATTGATTCTTGATTGTCTACTATTAGATGTCTATAGCATCTCTTCTAGTAATTTGACCTTGATGTTTCTTGCAATTGTGATTGAGTATTTGAGGTAGATTTAAGATCAATAGTAACCGAGAGGTGAACTTTCCATTATCAAAAGATTGTGGATACCTTTAGCAAACCAGATAATCAATTTAGGTTAGATACCAGTAGGTGAGAGCTACAGGTTGAAGCTTTGCACAAGAAATCTACTTAGATACGAACACATGCCAGCTCAGCTCGAGAGCCAAGCGACCCACATCAGAGATGATGCGAGTCGCGTCATACGAGTCGCATCAGAGATGATGCGAGTCGTATGATAGGTCCAGAGAAGACAAAGTTTGGGATGAAACCTGAAACCTGGGAACGCCTTTTATCATTGTTCAAAACCAAAACCTTTAATTGCTTTCATTTACTGTTAATTGAATCATCACTTGAAATTAGGAAATATAAACAAACCAAACCCAACTTTTTACACTTCTAGTACCTAACTAAGTCGAGTAAGAGTTTAGAAAAGAACCGTCCCTGTGGATCGATACCTGATTTTACTATACGAACATGGTTGTGCACTTGTAGTCTTAATCGAGAGTAACTCAAGGTTTTAAAAGGTACAATTAATCATTGTATTGAAACTCTGTGTATACCTTTCGGGTTGAACACTCTTCTCGCTTAATCTGCATTCCAACTGAGATTTGGAAACAAGGTATAAACATGTTATATTAATCTATTTAAATTGGTAAATAGATTTAATCCTTTAGAAAATCAATTATGGAGTAGATCTATAAATGAATTAAATGAGGTTCTGATGCCGACGGAATACTGAAGGTGGACCGCCTTGAAAAGTTTCCTGACATACCTCGTTTAATTCTTATCTTAACTTAACCGTAAAATTTTGTTTTACACACTTTCGTTGTTAAGCTAAATCAATGGGTTTGAACCGTCAAAACCCCAACATCAATCAGCGCTAGCAATGAAAATCGTACGCAAGATGATTTACAGTTGGATTTATCTTTGGCTCGTACCATATTTTCAAATATGACGAAAGAGAGTATTAGCCCTCTTTGCTGGTATAAATTCGAGGAGCACAAGATCATAAACTCATATGTAAGTTTACGTTTTGAGCAAATAATTTAATTTTTTATTTTGATAAAATAGGTAAGTGTTCGCGTGAAAGCGCAACGCAAGTTTCGGTATGCTTGGGAGCGTACCTTTTAAAACCGTGGTTACAACTTCCGATTAGGGTTGCAAGTGCACAACTCTATCGAGGAGTATAATCGGGTATCGATCCTCAGGGACGGTATAATTCGACTCCAAATTCTTACAAATCCGAGTTAGGTACTAGAAGTGTGAAAAGTTGGGTTTGATTTGTTTATATTTCCTAATTTCAAGTGACAATTCAATTAACAGTAAATGAAAGCAATTAAAGGTTTTAGTTTTGAACAATGATAAAAGGGCGTTCCCAGGGTTTCAGGTTTCATCCCAAACTTTGCCCTCTCTGGACCTATCATACGACTCGCATCATCTCTGATGCGACCTGTATGATGCGACTCGCATCATCTCTGATGAGGGTCGCATTGCCCTCGAGCAGAGCTGACATGTGTTTGTATCTAAGTTGATTTCTTGTGCGAGGCTTCAACCTGTAGCTCTCATCTACTGGTATCTAACCTAAATTGATTGTCTGGTTTACTAGAGGTATCCACAACCTTTCGATAATGGAAAGTTCACCTCTCGGCTACTATTGATCTTAGATCTACCTCAAATGCTCAATCACAATTTCAAGATACATCAAGGTCAAATTACTAGAAGAGATGCTATAGACATCTAACAGTAGACAATCAAGAATCAATCAAGCAATCAAAATCAAGCAATCAATGAATACTCAAACAAAGAATCACACAAGTTCATACTTAGATCAAAACAACATGCAATTCAAAGACAAAGTTTAGAGACTACATCCTAACCCTAGGAACTAAAATTCTACTCAAACATGGTAAAAGAAAGCATAAAAGAGGGAGAGAATAGGCAGATCATGATGAAGCTCGAAGATCCAAGGTGGATTGGAGATGATCTTGCAATCTTCTCTTCTTCTCCAAGTGATCTCCAATCTCACTCTTTTCTCTTGATCTCTGCTCTCAAAGTGATCTGGAATCTAAAGGGGGAAAAAACTCCCGAAATTCTGGCACAGGACCTCCTTTTATAGGCAACGGATATGACATGGGGTGTATCAGGTTCAATTTGAATTGGGCGGCAACTCGTGATGCGACTCGCATCATCTCGTCTTCAAGGCAGGAGTGAGGGTCGCATCACAGGTCGTTTTGGGCTTTGATGCGACTCTCATCATGGGTGTTGCGACTCGCATCAAATCTTCCTGAAGTCTGCTATTTGCCTGATTTTGCCCGATTTCGCCCGATTTCGCCTGATTCCTGCAAAGTAAGAACCAAAACAAAGCAGTACCACATTCTATGGATATTTAATGTAAAAGGCACTATTTGTTGGTTCAAAACACAGATTTTTGTATGGAAACAAGTCGAAATAATAGGTCTAATAAGGTGGTATCAGTAAGTTATATGTTTATTTGTTATGAAATTGAATGCAGACTCATACCTTGACGATGACGCGGAACAATCAGATGAATATCCTCTACGACAATCGATACGCTCTCGCATTAAAGAGTTTGGGTCTGTGGCATGTCTCACAGTTGACCCCCGTTGTTGCAGATGTCGTGCTTCTATTTGCGTTGGTCAAAAGGTGGCGGCCGAAGACACACATTCCACCTGCCTATTAGAGAGAGTATGGTGTCTCTCCAGGATGTGAGTTGTCTCTGGGGACTACCTATTACTGGACAGGCTGTGACGAGTGTGGAGTATGGGGACTTCACACGGTTAGTTGAAGACCTGTTGGGCCCAAATTTGATGAAGGAAAGGATCCTCAAAAGGTCGAAGGGTCTATCGAAGAATGATATTAGTATTCCTTATTTGCGTGTGGCATTCAAGTAAGTTCTATTTTTAATAGTAATTATTTGTTTGTAGTTTTCATACTCTATACTAAAAATTAAATCGTATTTATAGAGAGAAATTGCGAGAAAATGCACCTTTGGAGATGATTGATCGGTGGACAAGGGCTTACATCATGGAGTTGTTTTCTTACTGGTTGTCCCCAGATTCATCTGGGAACACCGTCTCTGCTTGTATGTTGGAGTGGCTGAAAGACTTGGCAGACCCTCCACAGATGAATTAGGGTGCGGCGGTCTTGGCGTGTCTATATCGAGGTTTATGCACTGGGTGCAGGGTATAAATTATTTTTTCTTCTTATTGTAATATTAATAATTAATTTATGTCATTGTATTAAAAATAACTACAACTTATTGAAAATAGGTCGAAAAAAAAATATCTACGGTCCGATTGGTCTCTTTCAACATTGGCTGCGGACGAGATTTCCATTTGGTTGTCTGCAACCGTGAGATCTCGGTTGGGCTCTAGACTGGGGTAGGCCGGATGAGGAGACATGTCCTACGTATGTTCAGACATTCTGCTCTAGAATGACTTATGTTGCAACTCCGCACGACAAGCCTTCAGGAGTTCAATTTTTCAGAACTTAGTTCGAACAGAGGACTCCAGATTGACATGTCGAGTGGAGGCCATACAATTTTCGCATTTAGGTTTTTGAAGAAAATGAAGAGCCTCACTCCTTCTTAACAAAGCTTCCTTTGATCTGTAGACGCAAGCGACAATATTGGTTTGCTCAGGTGCGAGTCATTCTTTTTTATTTCTCTAGTTTAAAAAATTATAGTTTAGAATATTTACTTGAACTATGAAATGATTTGCAGGTACCACTTGTTTATTACCAAGTTGTTGAGCATTATTACCCTGGACGGGTAATGAGACAGTTTGATATGGCTCAGTATTTTCTAGTCCCAGATCCCATCACAAAGGATACCTGATATGAGTGTCACAAGGATCTGTGTACTACGGTGATGAAGGATTGGAGGACGGGGCACACCCTTCATGTCCAGCGACTGGAGGCTATGAGTCCGGACGACATATTTTAGAGTTATGCTTTCGAGGAGTACGACCAGCAATACCGCCAGTGGTATCGGGAAAATTGTGCATTTACAGTGTACATGTTTGGTCAGATCTCAGAGATCAATGAGAAACCACTTCATATACCACGCGACACAACATCTACTCAGTACAGCTTCATCCCCAGCGCTGGTCCTGCTGCACAGATTGTAAGTTTTTTGTTATTATTTTATTAATAACCTACAAATATTCATCTCTTGACTTGCAATTTAGAATATTGATCAAATGGTTTATTCACAAGTACTCATGAACATCAAGCAAGTTCTGAGAAGTGCAAAATATGGGATCACAAGAGGTTGGAAGAAGATGGGGAAGATTATGTTGTGCATGTCTGCACCCCCGGTGGTCGTTGCCGGGTACAAGGACCAGCTAGACAAGATCCTGAGGCTAGTAGATCTTCCAAAATACGAGGATTTGGTGTATATGGATGAGGCAGATTCTGCAGAGCCGCTGAGCACACCAAAGTCGAATTTTTCAGAGATCTTGTCTGCACCGACACCTGAGGCAGCATTTCAGCGATTTGGAAATGATATGGTACGTGTATTTTTCTAATAACCTACTTATTGAGTCTTCAAAACTTCATTTATTAACCATTTTTTTTTCAGCAAGATATGCCACGGTTTAATGAGCAGACTCAACAGACTCAGTAGGATTTTGAGTTTGACTTAGGTTCTCAGTACAGAACCGCATACACTCAGGATTACCCCTCTCCTCAGTTTTACACACAAGATGAGCCACTACCAAAGGAGAGTGCACCAGTGTACCAGACTGAGACAGGTCGACCTCCGTAGGACTTTGTAGAGGTTGTTGCAGCTTCTATTTTCGGTCATGAGGAGGTTTTGTTTGGACAGATACCAGAGGAGACTCCAACACAGCCACCGCGGCAGTATACACGTGCTTTCAATTTCTTAGGTTAGGAGATTGATGAAGAAAAGGACTCCGAAGAGGATGACTTGGGACATGGCAAGAGACATAAGATTGCGAGGGCACCATACAGACCATCAACCAATTAATTAGTTGACCTTTATGAGTTATTCAGATTGTTATTTTGTTATTTTACTATTTGGTTTGTTATTCAGACTGTTATTTTGTTAGTTTCACTTATTCTGACTTTTGGTTTATGTTTGTTATTTATTTACGTCTGCCATAAACACTACCGACTTCAATCAAAACATGAGTACATCATTCACAATAAAAATTAAAATACATAAAATACACATAAGTTGTCATACAATACAAAACAAAATACATAACATAAGTTGTTCTATAATAAAAGGTTTTGTTTCGACATAAGTTTTACCACATCTTGAACGATGAAACTGCATTGAGAAAACATACATGTTAAAACAAACATTTTTTTTTGAACGATCTAAATTATTGTTCCAACTTTTTTTTAAAATTACCTTATTAAGTATTTCCTCTCGCACCCCTTCTTCTTCTCGCATTCCTCTCGAGAGTTTCTTTGCTTGTTTGGTGACCCCTTCATCGTCCTTCCAATATATCCATCCACATTTGGATGTGGTTGTGTCGTTTTCTACCCAACTTCACAATACGCTACTTTGGGACTAAGACATCTCCTTCGTGTGCCAGCCAATCACATTGATTGTCATACACATGAAATTCACCACTCCATGTGTCGATGAGTGTTTGAATGTTGTAATAGTAATTGACGAAGTTATTTGGATCCAAGTTCCTATAATGTTAACATATTAGTAAGTAATGCCGTCCCTAATATCAAATTTCAAATTAAATATAACATAAGTTTACCTTAAACGACACACCGCCATCACATAAACACATGGTATTCCAACCATCTGAGGCTTCTAGCACAGACATTCCACCTCATGGTCATTCTTCATAATTACCTTGTACCTGCAGTCACTAGACGTGTGCACCTATCTGCCATTCTCCATGTCAAAATTAATATTTTCGCCATGTGAGGTCACCATAAATTCTCCATGATGGCCGAATGCAAGCGCTAACATTTTTTTAACCTTCTCAATATGCTTATTCAGCTTCTTATGTACGCGAATGAAAAAAAACTGACCTGCTGCTTACAACTCCACATCATTCTTTCTTCTTTCAATAACCAATTGACACACTTGTAAAACGTTTCCTCAATGATTGCGGCAACTGGTAACCTACGAGAATTAAAAATTACAATTAAATGAAGAAAAAAATAATAAAAAATAGGAGGATTACAAAATACAAATATGCGAGAAGTTCTGAAGACATTGTTGAGCAATTCAGAACCGTTGCTAGTCATTATTCACCAACGAGATCTATCATCCATAGCTTGATACACCTTCCATGGCTTAGGCAATTCTTCCTCGTCATTTTCATTATATTTTCCACATGTATCAAAATAAGCCAATCAAGCGGGATTTCGCCTCCCAATTGAATCAAGTCCTTATTGCAATCTTCTTCTCTTCTTCTTTTTAACCATAACATTGAAAAAAATGGAAGTAACCTTATCTTTAGTGTGCTTTCCAAAATTCTCAAACACATGTTGAAAGCAGTAGCGGTGAGCACACTCCCTTTTCTCCTCACACCAACCCAAATCATCTTGAATAAACACCTTTTTTATGCCCTTGTGTCGATCAGATACAACACACATGTATTTGTTTCGCCCAATTACAAACTCTCGCACCCACTTCATGAACCATCCCCAATTCTCAAAATCCTCATTCTCTACCAATCCAAATGCCAATGAGATTAACTGGTTCTTTGCATCATATTCGGTTACAATTAACAGCTTACCCTTGTATCTGCCAAACAAGAAACAAGCATCGATACTGATGATAGATTTGAGGTGACCGATTGCGGCAATACATGGTCCCCATGCCCATGCTACTCTCATGAAAAAATGATATCCTACCTTATTGGTTGGCTTTGAAATAATTTTATATTGGGTTCCCGGATTTGTCCTTTTTATTGCCTCCAACAAAGGGACAATCAGCCCATAAGACCCCTTCCAACTACCAAAGGCCCGAGCAATTGCTAACTCTTTACCACACCATAATTTATTGTACTTTGGAACGATGCCCTCGTACCTTTCAGCGCATAGATCATACTGCCCGGATAGAAATATCAGCATTTTTTTCTAATGACAATTTTATATAGTTAGCGACCATAGCAGACGTCAATTGTGCATGATCTAACCTGGATGTTGATGCGTGGCATATGTGCTTAGCCACATTCTTCGTGATGGCCCAAGTATTACCAAAGCCTATAGCTCTCGCAACCAACGCCCACCTGCACTGAGCACTAGCACACTTGTACCTCTACCTGGTGGTATTGCTGTGTGTATTTTTTATCTCCCTATTTTCTTTGATGTGCCAGTGGTTAATTGTATCTTTCATCTTATTCTTGCTGTCATATGTTATCCCCTCAGACAATTGATGTCTTTCTCCCTTTTAATTTACAAAAGAAACAACAAAAATTGAACAACAACAATTTAATAATTAAATTAAATTAAAATTAAATTTCAATTAAATATAAATTAACAAACATACCTCACATGTCGCAAAAAAAGAGCTATCAGCCTCTTCAAACCCTGATGTGTCATTAAATTCCTCAAACAGATGTCTTTCCCCACGACCCAATAAAGGCCACTTTCGCCTACCAAGCACAGGAATACCAGTATCCTCATCATTGTGATCTGATACCATATCGTTCCTATTATCATTCCAATTAGCCTCTGCCTCCCTTTCTTCAGGATCCTCGTCCGTATTGTCAGCATAATAAAGCCGTTCTAGGGTTTCAGATCGGTCCCTTACAGATTGGACTCGGCTAGAGGACGAGGATGGAATCGGAGATCAACCCCTGTCAGATTGGACACTACTAGGGCCCGCTACAGATGGTGCCCGACTAGGACCCGCTACAGATTGCTCGAGCCCCAAACCCTGAGTCAACTGAAACAATTGTTTGGTGTTCTGTCTGGAGTTCTGTCTGGAGTTCTGTCTAGGGATTTGTCTGGGGTTGGCTACCACGTATAACTCTACAAACTTGAAAGGAGTGGTCATATTCATTGTCATTTCGACATATAACCCCCAACTGCTATCGTTTTGTATTGGAAACTGCTGGAACCATGTTTGGTTGCCTTGGCCAATATTGATTCTTGCGGAAATTACCAGTTCATAATTACAGTGGTCAATACTGAGTTGTTGGTACACTTGCCTATTTATACCTCTAAAATCCAAACCTCTGTTGATATTGAACATTTTCGGTATTTGGTGGCTATAATAAACTCCATTTGGTCTTTGTAATACTTCACCACCAAAATAACAAGCAATTCCAATCATAATTGGTTGAAATAACCAATGGATAAACCTAATAATTAAAAAATTACACTAAATTAAAAAATCTATAAAATATAAATTTTTTGGAAAAAAAAGAATGAAATTGTAAAAATACTTCTTATGATGCTGCCTCTCTGTTATTGCCTTTTGAATGAATAAGAGAGCCTTCTGAATGAATTTATAGCAGTTTATAACAGAAACTCTTACCCAGGATGTGGACAGGTCGGCGCGCGGACCTGTTACGCTTGTGGATAGGTGCGCGTATCCAAGGAGAGTGCGGATTGGTCTGCAAATTTGATTAGAGTTTGGCTCTAAGATTCGTGCACAGATCTGATTTGAGTTCGTGGCGAAATCTTAATTTCAAATTAACGGATGGTATTTAATTAACTTTTATTTATTCGGGTGGCAACTTGAAAAAAGGGGCCTTTTCCCAATTACCCTTTCTAATTTCTACCCACATCGCCGTCTGGTGCATGTTAGCGCATATCGTACGCCGCCGTACACCCGGCGCACGATAGGCCAGACCCCTTCAATCTTTTAACCCTTGCTTGCTCGCTTCCCCTCTTCTCACCTCGCCATTTGTGCTCCCAAATTCCCGCCGGCGCACGATAGCACCTACTCCGCCGGAACCCTAGTGGATCCGCCCCGATCGCCCGGTGTGGCGGATGATGATTGGACGCCGTGAGAGGGAACTAAAGAAGCTTTACGATTCTACAGAGGAAATTTCCGAGCCGAAGGCATGTAATCAGAATCCATCTCCTATTTTTTATTTTGAAGGAATTAGGGTTTTATTTTTCCTAGAGCTTTATAACCTATTTGTTGGGGGGGGGGGAATCTCTAATTGCTGCTAAATAAGGAACTATTACCAGATAGACTTGATAGATGATTAGAACCATTGGTTGGTTAATCATATGAGAAGGTTGCAAATATTTTTGCATATTGGGAGCCAGTTTGTTGATTACATATGACTACAAACAGTGACGCATATAACTTTATTAAAATATTTTTATTGATTTAAGGTCGGTTGGTTGTATTTACTGAAAAGTAAGTTTTTCTCACATTAGGATCTATTCATGTAAATTGTCCAGCCTTAGCTTCTGGATATTCTGCATTGCACCAAAGATAGACCATTAAGTAGGCTTCTACATACTTTTACATGATTAATCATCAGCAGCATGATTTACCATTAGTAAAACTTATTATCTTTGTACATTGTTGTCTTCTATATGCTATTATGGAACTCTGAAATAGTTATTTGATGTTAATGACTAACTATGTGAATTAAGATTAGATTGCATAATTAAAGCCAAGGACTGCAATTGTGTTGTAATCTCTTTTTGGTATAGCTTGTAACTTGCATGCAAAATCAATTCCTTTTGTTTTCTTTCATCTAATTTTTTGGTTGGAGTTCTTCTATTCTGATTGGGATGCAAAATTTGCATTGAAGAACTTTCTGTTAGTTTTCGTTCAATGCTGATCTGAAATTGTAATTTTAATATCCTTTCTAGATCACACCAGTACTTGAAGGGGGTTATCGAATCCAAGGACCAATTGACGAATCAGATTTTGAGTTGAAGGAACCTGAATCGGTAAGAACATTATAAGAATTTTATAAATAATTTATTTAATTCTCAATTTAAGTCTCTTTCTCTTATGCAAAGTTTATAAAAAAGTTTCCGTGACCCGATCTTATAATATTACCTACGATGGTATTATATTTCAAAGCATTAAGCTCTTTAAAATTTCAGTTTTAGTGGCTACATGGTACCAACCTATGTTTGTATTATAATTGTTGCTTGTATTTCCATTCTGAGTATTTTTCTTCTTCTTTTGTGCAGGTTGACTCTCTATCAAAGAAGAAACAATCATCTGAAAGTGGAATTCCTAAATTTGAGAAGGGGTTATGTAATGTGTGCTCTACACCTTGCTCATCCTGTACTCATTTGAAGAATCAACCCCGATTTTGTAGTGAATTAAAACCTGAACTGAGCCAGGTTTTAAAAGAGGAGATCTGTCCTTCTGTTAGCCAAGTGGGTGATAATAACATGTCGGGTTGTGATTTGACCTGTGACCCGAAAATTGAAAGCATTGAGGGCAAAGCGGGAGTAGAATGCGGTGAAAATGTGAAAGATGAAAGCCTATCTAAGTTGGCGAAGCCATCTTTAGTTTCTGATGAAATTGAAGAGAAGATGACTCCTGGTACTGTGCTGGCAGATGGCAATGAGGCTGATAAGACGACTAGTAAGCAAGAGGATGAGGCTATAAAGGTTGATATGACTGATGACAAATGTGAAAATAGTAAAAACCCTAGCTCATCAGGGGAGGAAAAAGATAAGACTGCTGAGGCAGAAAGCTCTGATGAAGTAGAGGATGATGTAAGTTTGTTGCATTTTCTACAGAAATACAACTTTTTGTTTTTTGAATGATAAACTGCAATTACTTGAGTGTTTGTGTTTTTTATTTTTTTCCTAATATAAACAAAATGTCTCCTATACACCTCCCAGGCATTAAAAAAATCTCCAATACCCCTCGCTAACCTATTTTCTAAAAGAGGGGCACTTTTGGTTCTACTTTGTAAAAGGATAAAAAGATTTATTTGTATGTTTTGTATGTTTTTGATGCCTGTACTTAATGTTGCACTTCTGTTTAATCTTGTTTTATGATATTTACTCTGTCACTCATTGTAGGTCAAAGTGTGTGATATCTGTGGAGATGTAGGTCAAGAAGATTTGCTTGCTTTTTGCACAAGATGCAGTGATGGAGCTGAACATACGTAATATTTTGTAACATTCATTTTATCATCAATTCTGTTTTGGTTTATCTTACTAATAGTTGTCTAATACTTATGTGTTCCATTTAACAGTTATTGTATGCGTGTTATGATGAAGAAGCTTCCAGAAGGTGAGTGGCTATGTGAAGAATGCCAGATTGAGGTGCAAGCTGAAAAACAAAAGGATAAGCAAAAAGCAGTGGCTAAATCTGATGAAAGAAGGGAGAAGAAAACAGAGGCGAAGGTTCCAGAAAAGAAGCCACCCAGGAGACTGAACTCCTACTTCCAGAGGAAAGAAGAAAATCAAGAGGAGCTCAAAAAGTTGGAGCCAGCTTGTGCCAAGAAAATGGAGTCAAAAGTAGTTTCAATGAAAACAGAAACTAACACAGAATCAGCAGATCCAAATAAAACTGAGTCAGTGGTGAAGAAAAAACAACTTGCTGAAACAAAGAAAATGGACACAATTGATACAAAGAAACCAGAACCAATTGATGCTAAGAAAATAGAAGCAGTGGAAATGAAGAAAAATTTGTCCATTCCAACATGTGACAATTCAGTACTCGACTCTGATTTGGAGAAAGGGAAGTCTGGTACTTCCCTACCACGAGGTAAATTGTATTCTTAGTTTCTTTTTTCCTCTCCCCTCACTCCTAATTACACCTGTTTTTCTGTTCTAGCAATAATGCTCAGTTTCTCTTATATATTTATTAGTATATTTATTAGTCATCAACACTAAGCTTAGTTCTTTTCAAAGAAATAACCATGGCTCTAAATTTTCATGTTGCTTGTTGAGTTGGATTCAATTTGTGCAAAAGAGAGTAAGAGCTCACTGAAGACAAAAGTTTACCTCTTAGTATAAAGAATAAACTACTCGGTGTACTTGTGAATCCCTTAATGTTTCATGTCCGTCTGAAAAAAGATTCATATAACTGGATTTTGAATTTCAAAGAAATTTGCTTTATTATACACAGGAATTCTATCGAAGTCGACTTCTTTCAAGGCTCCTAGTTCGAAAGTACCAAAGGTGAAACAGATTACTGAGGTCCCTCAGATCCCCAAAGGTTCAAAAGATCCTGCTTCCAGTAATAACCTGAGAAAAGAACCAGACCGCATCATTTCGAAGTCGTCCTCTTTTAAGAACCCAAACCAGAGTGCCACAACAGAGACTTTGAAGAAACCACCGCCAAAGGACAAAAATTTAATGAATAATGCTAGCAATATTAATAGCAACAACAAAGGTGCATCTATATTGGGGCGGCCTTCAATTGGCATTGTGTCTCCAAAGATAGACTCCAGCGGAGCTGCAATCAGTCAAGGGCCGGACAATGGTTTGCCCATCGGTAAAATTCTCACCACCTGTTACTTTGGTACCTCCATTTTCATTTTTCTTTTTTGGAACCTGTGCATATTATCAAAGTTTTAGTTTGTGGTCCAGACTAAAACTCGAGTGTTTGACAACAATAATACCAAAAATCTTAGTAGCATTGGTGCTAATATGTGTTGATAAC
Source organism: Carex pumila (assembly GCA_033356055.1). Taxonomy (NCBI): domain Eukaryota; kingdom Viridiplantae; phylum Streptophyta; class Magnoliopsida; order Poales; family Cyperaceae; genus Carex; species Carex pumila. Next base: position 605,622 of record JARJHM010000011.1, on the reverse strand, counting down.
CAGGTTTTATCTGGGTTGAATTTAAATGTTATGTTGCACTTTTGTTTATCAGGGCGAAATGAAATAAAGAAACTGAATGTTCCAAAACCTTCGGGGAGCCTCCTTCCAAGACCTGACGACATATCAACTTGTTCCCTTTTGGATTCTATCTTACAGAGAAATGTTCCTTTGGCCACCCCAAGGGCCCCAAGGTGCCAGAGGTGCAATGAATTGGGTCACGCCATACAGTCCTGTCCCAAGGACCCGACCCGTTTAGCCCTCAAACCAAGTTCTGAAAGAAATGGCAAGGAAGGTCTTCTGAAACGACCCAAGTTCATGGATAAGAAGGAACCTGACAATCCAATGCTGAGGATGGATACAAGTAATGGTTTGAAAATTGATCCTGTTAAAACTTGCAGTCTGCTACCTGTGGTTTCTGATCAGTTGAAATCAGCCATTATCCCTGAAGTAGATTTGATTTGGCAGTATGTTCTCTTCTCCCTATATCTTTATTTATGACACTGAATTAACCCTTTTCTTTTTATTAATTATTTCGTTAAAATTTCAGAGGTGGTTTTGAGCTGGTAAGAGAAGGGAAGCCGCTTGACAGATTTGATGGATTTCAAGCTCACTTCTCGTCATGTGTTTCGCCGAAAGTGCCAGAACTTGTAAAAAAATTCCCCTCGCACTTGCAGCTGGAAGAGGTTCCTCGTCAGAAAACATGGCCAGTACAGTTCCAAGATGGAAGGCCTACAGAAAAAAATATTGCCATTTATTTCTTTGCTAGGGATTGTGAGAGGTCAGTTTACTCATGCACCTGTTTTACACTTTCCTCTCTCAGCATTTGGGGTAAATGATTGATATTAATTGTTCTGGTAGCTGTTTATGCCACTGGTATTAGTACTGGGTATTGACAAAAGCCATAAAAGCCCAGTAAATGAGCAATGGCCATATAAACAAGCAAAATGCCCTGATCATTCATGCCCAAGTGCTACCGGTATTGGCCCCCCCCCCTTTTTTTTTTGAAGTGTAATTGTACTGAACTGGATTTTAATTCAGTATACTTTTATGTACATTAAAATGGAATTATAGGATATATGATAGGTTTAACTTCTCTGTTCCCTGCAATTGTTGTATTTGGTTCTTCATTTTTATTTTCTTGCTGACATTTTTGCAGTTATGAAAATTGTTACATGAAGCTTGTGGAGAGCATGCACAAGAATGACTTGGCTCTCAGAGGCAAAATTGACACAGCTGAACTTCTTGTGTTTCCTTCTAATATTTTGCCTGAATATTCTCAAAGTAAGAATAAACACATCCTTGTATTCTCAGTTGCTTCTTGTTTTTCAATTAATCACTTAAAACTTTTTTGTGCATTTTTTTAGGATGGAACAAGCTATACTTCCTCTGGGGCATATTCAGGGGTAACAGTACAAAATTCTCAAAAGATGAACCCACTTCAACTTTTGTCCAAGACTGGAATAATTGTAAAAACATGGAAACTGAATCAAATTCAAAGACAGAAACACAAAATTGCTTGAAAGACAAGTCTGATGTAAAAGAAGCTGATGCAGTACAAGAAAAAGAAGCAGAACGCATTTCCATTTCTCCTCCCCTTGTTGACTTGAATTCATGCGAGGACACAGAACTAGAACCAGAGGAAGTAGTAGACAAGCTTTATGATATGGTCAATCTTATTGATTCCAAGAAAGCTGTTGCAGCTATTGGTGGTGAGAACTGGGTTGGTCCGCATGGAGAGAGATTTTGTGAAAAACCAGCCAATATAACAGTTATTTGCTCTGATAACTCTCCATCTGAAGAGATTCCGTGTGTACGTTCTAGTTATGCTGAATCATCAAAAAACACAAGCTTGGGACCAGAATTTCTTCCTTCCGGTCCTTCAAATTGTCATAGTCTTACACAAGGTAGTTTTTTCTTTTTACGGTAACAAATTTTGCTTTGTTTCTATCAGTTTTGGTATGATGTGAGTTCTCATTCAGGAATTTACAGTGCTGCCTGGAAATCGTTTTCGTTTAGGATGCAATAAACTGAAGCTTGTCGTTGAAGAATGTCCCTCCCAAAAAAGATGCTAATATAATATTTTTTTTCACTGATAATGTTTTTATACTTCATGAATAAAACAGGTGATGAAAGCTCGATCAATTTGCTGGCCAGCAGGAAACGGTCAAGCTCGATGGAACCTCTCTCATCCCTCTACGGGGTTGGTATTGATACTGAAAGACAGCACAAGAAAGCAAGGTCTAACAATGGAGATCTCAATTTTGTCTTTGGCAGCAATCATGTTAAACTTATGGATGAGAATTTGGATGGGAGGGACTACACAGATAAGGAAACACCGCCACCTCAGATCTCTAAGAATGATGGAAATATCTTGTTTCCTCCTTTAACTGTCCAGAACCGAGAGAATTTCTCAACACTCATTTCAGCAGATGAAACAATGGTTCGTCAGAATATAAATTTGGAGTATCCTCCCAGGGAAACTAGCACCCCGGACCTTGAATTGGCCTTAGGTGATACCAAGAAGTCTCCTAAAAAGGGTCCAATGTTACCTTTCCTCTCTTCACCGAAGGTTAACCGGCAAGGAGATAGTAGTAGCAGTAGGCCAGTACAGGTGGTGGATGAGACTGCCACCCTTTCTCTCTCTCTTGGTTTCCCTAATGCCTTGTCAGATGGTGGTGGAGAGGCTGGACCTAACAAATCTTCGGGAAACATAGATCTCTTTCCATTTATTCGACCTAGGGATTCATAAACAGAGCGAAAATTGGAGCATGTATGGGGGTCACATTTTGTATATAGTTTGTCCCAAGCAGTTTACTTTTAGACAGCCAATATAGAGCTGGATTCCTCTGTATGAGCGTGCCAAGTCATACCTCATCTGTATATATGTCAGACTCAAGCAATATCATGCTAGGGCATAGTAAGTTCATCTGCACCATTTATCATCTTCTAATGCTCTTTGGATGTTAATCAACAGTTGAATTAACATGTTATGTGTTTTGGTGCAGAGGTGTGAAATGGTTACGTAGATAGATAGTGCAAATGATTCTTTAAGAAGAATGTGCAGTACCCTCCATAACCATTGAGTTTGTTGAGAAATTTGAAAAAAAAGGAATGTCGACTGTTTTGGACAAACTCTCTTGAGGCCAACATGCTCCTTGTTATTTTTGTAACTGAAGTATACCATAGTTGTTTTGGAAAAGAATGGAAGGGAGAGTAAGAGAGGTTGTAAATTTGGCTTTACCTCTTTAGCTTTTTAGGTCAGGAGTAAGCAGCTAGTCATAGAGATGATCAATGCAATGTTGTTTTTCAAGTCTTTTTCTTAAGATGCCAATCGTGTTGCAAGTTTGCCTTTTCATTTCTTCCTTATTTCTTTGTTTCTCGTTTCCATGGTGAAGTAGCATAGGACATCGTTTACTCAATTTAAGCTATTAAAATTATAGTGGAGAATTTGCTGTTTTTTCTTTCTTTCTTTCTAACCATTTAAGTACTTTTAACAGTCTAGATTTGAGGGGTAAGTGGATCTCAAAAGAGCAACAGATTCAGATCTAAAAAAAGTATCAAATCTGGGCTGGTAACAAATATTTGAAACCAGCTTTTCTGAAACAGCAACGGATTTGAATATGGAGGCTAGAGAGGATTTTCAAATGCTGATACCCTAACTGCCCTCTAATGTTTCGTCCTCCATGTTATAGGAGAGGTGATTGTTGGTAATTAGTATTTGTATCATCCATAGACAAGATAGGCTAATTAACAGAGGTGCTTGTTGGCATGTAATGATCAATGTATCCGGGTGTTCTCAATCTTCATGTTAGCAAGTGAATTAGCAAACGCACGTGATCTCAATCTTCATGTTAGCAAGTGAATTAACAAACGCACGAACCCACGGACAATCATCCGACATGAATCGCATATCACGTGATACTACTTGTCATAGAATCAATCTTGAATTCTTGATGCATAATGTGATCACAGTTACAAAATAACATGATGCTACATGTCTTAGGAATCAATCTTGATTCAAAACTTGATCACATATATACATATGAATACATAGACAGAACTAAAAACTTTAGATAGAAGAGACTAAAAGTAAAGATGCATAATAATATATAACGGAAACTTGAATTCAAATTTCCACAATAACAAACTAAAACTATAATCACTAAACTACAAATGCATCATGATAATTTGTAAAGAAAACTGAACTATATATATATTTTTTAAGAAAAATGATACTTAATTAAATTTTAATATACATATTTAAATTTTTTTGAAATTATGAAAATAACTGAACACCTCTTTGAGTTTTACATAAATTCACAAATCTGCCCTTTACAAATCGGTCACAATAATATCACGTCACAAATTAATAAATTCTCCTAGGTTAAATTTTTAGTTTGACGAATAATTAAAAAAAATGATACAATTTACTAAAGCGAACAGATGATCAAACTTTTTTTTTTATATATAAAAATGATTTAATTTATTGACACAAATAATATGTTTGACACGATATTATTATATTTCACTATACAATAATCTGATGTGATCTCTACAATAAAATGTGCTTGGAGATCAAATTTTATATTTTTTTGAATTTTTTTACTATATATTAAGATGGGTACAAAATTTAATGGTTTGAATTTAACTATTTTTTGTATCCATCTTAATAAATAGTAAAAAAATTTCAAAAAATATAAAATTTGGTTTCCAAGCACATTTTATTGTAGAGATCACATCTAATGGTTTGAATTGATGATTTGGACTTTGAAAAATGTAGAAAATAATTGTGGTAACTTATTGTAACTCAAACCCTCCTCTCTCTCTCTCTATATATAATTTAATCACTAAATGTGTAGCAGAAGTTTTTCGCGATTCTAGTTGTAAAGAGTCATAATTCTTAACTCATTTTATGCAATTCTAGTTGTAGGGAGTTATTAACTTTTTTCTGCTTTGGTTGCCGAGGCAAAGGTAGTGTACCATAGGGTGGGCAAGGGTTTACTCCTGGAATTTTTTTTTTGAACCAGGTCTCTTTTCTACTCAAAACAACCAGACCTACCACCAACATGGAGCCAGGCACTTTTTTCAGTCAAGATCAACCTCATCGATGCCCGGGAGTAGAAGAGCTCGTGAAAATCAAGCAAAGACTTGATAACCTTGAGTTCCATAGAGCTCTCATGGATAATGTGAGTGAATTCTTTAGGACCTACAACAATAAAGAAGGACCACCCTTCGATGACATGCCTCATCGGTTTTGACTGTAAGTTTGATCCTGGGTTCGATTTCTTCTTTGAAGGTTTTACCGTTGCATTGGGGACAATGCAAGATTTAAGCTTGAGGGAGGGGATTGACCCTTGTATCTTAGGTTAGGTTATTTTTTATTTTATTTTTTTACCTTATAAATTTTTACTTAACCATGAATTGGGTTTGCATAACTAAAATTAATAGATCGAGATTGCAAGCTTGTTAGAATGTTTACCTAGGTTATATAAATGAGGAGTGTTCAAATGCCTTCATTTTTTGTGCCTCCATCATGCCTCCATTTTTAAAAACTTTAATAAATTAAAATTCAAAATAAAACTATTGGATATGAACTATATCATTTTATCTATGCACATGTAA